>CAESWR010000103.1:7465-45149 GCA_903171835.1 Mullus surmuletus | reverse complement strand
TACCTTGCGTATTTAGCGGGTTTAATGCATTGAATATATTTGTTTACAGGTTCTCGGAGTCAGAGTGAGAGCGACGCCATTTTGCTTTGAAAGCCGCGGGCGCTCATTGGTTGAGCTCGCGAGGGCTCAGTACGCCGTTCGCTGATTGGTCGGAGTAGCGCAAGGTGCGGAAGCGCGACTATTGTTTATGATTGTTGTCACAAGATGTCGCTGTTGTTCAAACCTTTTACTCAACCTTGAGCGTGGAGTCAAGAGCAGGTCTGAGGCAGACGTATGGCATCATTGGGACGTGCTGCTTCAAAGAAGACACCAGTTTAACCAGCAAGAGGTATTGGAGTCCATGTTGTCCAGTTTCACAGTGATTTTATGATGATTACACAAAGATAGGAGCTACATCTTTGCAGGCAGAAACAGCTTTTCAAGGATAACGCACCCAAAACTATAAGTTAATAAATAGTAATACAAGTCGAAGGGAGTTTAAAGTTTCAGTTGACCATTGTAAAAGTTGCATGCTTTGATGTGTTATGTAACCAGATCACTCAGTTGTGTGATTCAGCCCGCTGCATCTGTTTTGTGTTCACCTCAGTGCTTTTCAACAGGCTCGGGTATGTGTCTATTACGTCATATTAGAGAGGTGGAAAGAGAAGCAAAACAGTTCATTATTTCTCAGAAACATTCAAAATCAAAGCTGTAAGTGGCAGGTATTGAGGTGCTTTGGATTGAACTTGAGTATTGTGCACATTGTTTGGTTTGGCATCATTGAAAGGTAGTTTTAGGTGTTTACACTTTTAGTTTTATTATTAGATGTATGCAAACCACCATCAAAACAGTCCAGTTTTTTTATTGAAGAAAAAAGAAATTTACTCAAGCATGGATTCAATTTGTCTGCTTTTCTTTCAGTTTTCGCTCTCAGCTCCACATCACGTTCAAAGGGACACTGTTCTCCATATCAAAACCAACCAGCTACTTGTGAGAGTGAGGCTCCTGTATTCAGTCTGCAGCAACAAAGACGTTCATTCTGTCTGAAACTGGAGACTTTGTCCTGGTCAGAGCCAGCAGGAGATGATCCACGGGTCCTGGCATAGTCTAGGTAGGCAAAGGATGGAGGGGTGGCGGGCTGGAGGTGTTTGGAAATAAGAATCCTATCCCCGTTTCCACTGAGAGCCACATTAGAGAAGGGTGCTGACAAGTTCCAGTCTGTCCTGCGGGAGACCAGAGAGAATGAAAGTTGCAGCTCCGTGTCTGTTCTCATGACTTCACTGCTGTGACAAATCCAGTTTTGCTGATGTGTATTTTTAATTTGAGTAATTGATTTCTTAAACTTGATATTATCCGTTTAACAATTACATCAGTACAACAAAGACCAGTATTTTTGTGGTGCAGTGCAGGTCCAACACTGTAATGCTCACATCGTTCTGTTGATTTTGACCATCATCTTGAGATGTTACTCACATGTAGTTTTACAGGCACCTTGAGCAACAAAAATACCTGTGAGCTGAGCGCTGAGCAACAGCTGCTGTCTTTAAACCTCAGCAAATAACACTGTGGTTTCTGTTTGTCTATAAACTGTTTATCAAATTCACTAGTGGAAATGGCTGAATAACCATAAAAATCAATCTGTATTGCACAGATGAGGATCATCTCTATTGAATAATGAAAATCATTACAACCAGTATTGCATTGCTTGTGCCTCTGAGGTGCTATGGAACTGTATTTCTGCTCTAAGAGGACTAGTTCTTCATTCGGTACACAACTTAACCTACCTTTTATGTCTATCCTATTAAACACACCAAGGGCCCTTGGGCAGAAGTAATTATCAAGAGTTGAGAGCCAGGAAATGAGAGTGGCCCTCTCATGTCCCCTCAGGTTGTCCATTCATGCCACTTCATGAAGGATAGAGACACCTGCTGTAGCTCAGAAGATAAGGCATGTACTGCATTGCTGTGTTTTATCGTGGCACATAGCTGCCCTCTCCGATTGGAGCTTCATGTGGCAGTTTTATTGAGGTTGCCATTAGCTTGGAAACATAGCATGTTTCAGTTCAGCAACTCACTGTGAAATCTGATAATTCATTTTTTGACATTTTTGACTCACCTGAAGCAAAACAACTTGTGCTGATGGGCCATAGCGTGTTCCATTACAGACTCCTTGCACAGCAGTCATATTGATGCATTACGGTGTCAACACGTGCATTTGATAAAACTGTGTCACTGTCTCTCATGTGATTACTCTGCCACAAAGGCTCCTGTGCAACAGGTACATTCATTATTAATGAAGCATAGAGGCTCGAGTGAATTCATTCAGCACAAATTATATTGACACCTGTGCTTTTATTTTTTTTCCCCCACTGGAACCACTACACGGGTCTAAACAACCACTGTGAAAAAGACTGTATTTCCCAAAATGTTGATATTGATGTTATCAAACAATGGTACCTCTCTCTAATTTGCACTTAGGAATAGTTAATATCTAATGGACAACTCAGGCTCTTGGCTCAAAACAAAAGACAACAGGCGTGGGTAGGTGTACTGGGCTGTTGTGTCTCTACCATTTCGGAACAGACAAAAAAAAAATGCTTGGATACATTGGTTCAGGATCAGTTTGTACTTTCCGTCCATTCAGCAGCACTTTCATTTGCTCACATTTTGCACTACTTAGAAAACACACATTACCTCCTCATAGATTAACAAAATTTAGACTTCGTATCATTCATTGCCTCGTCCTCGCTGCTCATGTTCATTCTGGATTCTATCAGCACTGTCTTACTTGTAACACCGTTTGCACACAGCCTAAAAATCGTTAACTTTTGGTTGAATCTGATTTGTTCATAGATTAAATGACATTTAGCACTCTGTGGTGTAATGTACGTATTAAAAACCACGGTATTAACTTTCATTTTCAATTCATACATGTCTTTGCGTCTGCAGTTAGTTCTGAGAAAACTGTGATGAAACATTGAGTTGAGAATCACTTTTTAGACAAATATTACACATAGAAACTAAATAGCTCACCATTTAAAATGAAACCAGTGGGCGTTATTGGTGAATAAATAAAAAAAGATGATAACCTGAAGCACAAACAAATTAATTAATCATAGTTTAAGTGTTATGCAGTGACCCACATACACGCTGTCATGTTTTATTAGTGAAAGCATCTTTAAGAAATGATACTTTTAATAAGATGCATCTTTTCATGCCTCTCTGCGTATAGGTGTGTGTGCGTGTGTGTGTGTGCGATAGATATCTGAATGACATCCTTCAGCTGACCTGAGAGGTCTGTGTCTCTTTTAGTGTAATGCTTTGTGTGTGTGTGTGTGTGTGTGTGTGTGTGTGTGTGTGTGTGTGTGTGGTGTGTGAGCAATATGCGAGTGGAATTGAATGCAGGCCCCAGCTGTCTTAATTAACTGCCCCCTTGGGAGTCACAGAAGGGACATTCCCAAGGGATCAAGGGTGTTAACATTGCTATTGTGTAATCTATCTATCTATCTATCTATCTATCTATCTATCTATCTATCTATCTATCTATCTATCTATCTATCTATCTATCTGTCTGTCTATCCATCCATCCATCCATCCATCCATCCATCCATCCATCCATCCATGCATCCATCCATCCATCCACACACCCACCAACCACCTTACAGCATCCATAATTAGCATTGGCACACTGGTCTTCATCGAGGTTGTCTGGTTCGTTCGTAGCTGCACTTCTTTTTCTTCGGGTTTTTTTTGGCCAGTGGGTTACGTGGCAACAGCCATGTGCTAATTAATAGGTTTTATTAGAGGGAGGAAAGGCTGGTGCACCAGTGGCCCTCATTGCCACTGGATATCAGACAACTGCCAGTACACTACATGGTTTTGGGACAAATAACCTGTAGTCCAGCCATTTATGGTTGGCACACTTCTTTACCTTGCTGACAAGGCTGTGTATTGGTGAATTCGGCCAGATGTTCATGTTAGAGCTCCAGTTGATATGACGATGAACTTTCTCCGTGGACAACTGAAAACATTTGTCAATCCACGATTGGGATTGGGATTGTACCTGTTGGAAGATATCTAAGCAATGAAGTCCTATTCTACCCATACAGTCTTTATTGCACATGCTTGTGATTGTGTAGCTACTGTCTCATTTTCAGGGCAGTTTATCTTTCCTTTAATTATCCACAACCTCTTGCAGTCTAATCCTACAGTGTCACTACAGCAGTTCCATGCCATGGTCATTAAAGCAGACCTCATTGCCCGTCTCCAGTCAAATTGTGAGATCTACAACCCCCTGTTACACTGATGAAAAATCTATTGAGCTTCCATGCATTAGGCACTCATTAACACTGGCCACTGCTAATCCTCAAATCTTCACTTCAACGTTGTGTGTGTCATACCAGGCTGCATATAAAGCCTGACGTACACAGCCCAGGCTATGTTACATAACCAAACTTGGCAAATGCTTCCAGCGTAGCCCCTGTGTTCCCATTGTTAGTTAGTGCTGAGACCCAATGCCTGAGCTCAGCACAACCAGAGGCCAGCATGTTAATCCTACATCTGTCACTCACTACGGGTGACTTAATCACCCCTACTTGAATTATTTAGAAAGAACTGATAGCCATAGATCTAGAACAGGATTATTCGGCAGTGTTCATAATGTGTTTAGTGTTGCTGATGACAGTGGCTCCGTAGCAAGTTTGGTTAAAAAACAATAAGGTCAGCTGTTGTACAATTTAAGCCGTGATATTTCCATGTGCATGTAGATCGTCAGGTGTGGGGACTTAATGAATAGCGTTTTTTTAATCATTATATATATTAACACTGAGATGAAGATCATTAGCTTTCAGTATTACTAAACAGTAAACATGGAAAAGGAGTCAGCTGGGAAAACAGCACTCAATAGCAAGATAAAAGGTCGAAATTTTGATCAAAAAGTAACAATAATCTTCAATATAGATGATATTACCACATAGCTTGTCAGTCAAGTATTGTTTTCCTCTAAGGATTATCTGTATAAAAGGAATGATTGTAACATTAATGAGTTTTTTTTACCTCTCAAAATCAATATACACTTAGTCCTGCAGTAATTAATATTTACTGGTCTTTGCCTAAAGAACAAACCACAGGAAAACACAAATGTGCTATTACCGCACAATTATCCTGTGTAGAAATACTGTGCCTTATGTTGTCTGGCTGTAAAGATTCTCACGTGTTATTAATTTGACAAAATCAGCTGCAGGCCACGTGCCCAGTTCAGCAGGACCAAAAGGCCCATGGCCCCGCTTGTTGTTTGTGTGTCACAGTGATTAATTGATGAGCCTTCTTGAATAATTGGCCAAAGACCAGGGAGTCATATGACTTTTGTGACATGAATCTTTATCTCTCGTCTTAAACCACCTTTCACGGTGATGCATTATCTCAGCATCTTGATCCATTGATTCGTCAGGCTTCGGGATGTCTGGGATTTGTCTTGGATTTTGTATTTCATAATGGAAGCAGACTCGACAGAGCACTTTCAACAAAAGAGATCCAAACAGTTTTTTTCACAGTTAGTTTTTTAATCTGAATAATTTATACGACTTTGAATTAAAATCAAAAAGCCCAGTATATATTTGACTGGACATAGGAAGACTTCTACAGAGGTCAAAGGTTTTTCCAATATCCCTTTAAGAGAAATACCTGTTAAATCATGAGCGTCTGTGCTGAAATGAAACAACAGAAATTGAATCATTGAAAACTGAGACAAGAATCATATATCTGCCTCTCAATAATGATATCATAGTATGATAAAAACAGATAAATATTGATTGCTGTATTCTATCAAAAACAACTTTGTATAAAAATAAGCTGGTTTGTTCAGCCTGGCTCCCTATTACAATTTTATGTTACTATGCTTTTTACACTATAAACTTTTCATATAATTAGCTTTTTAATGTAAGGGCTCAGGTGGGCAATATCAAAGCTAAAATGAGCTCAGAAAGATTGATTACATATGATTGGACTATGCATTTTAATGACAGTGATGCACCATAGAATCTATAGATACTTCACTTTATTTTTTATTTTTTTACCACCAACTTTTAGTGAGTGGCTGCAGAGACACATCAATTTATAGAGCCTTCCCAGAAGGCAATGAGCATATAAATGTTTAGGGTTGGGAACAAGAAAGCTTCTTTTAAAAATGTTTTTGTTTTTTTTTTCCATTTTACTACGTATTATACACCATATTCTGTATGTTTTCTTGTACAAACATATGTAAATTTATTTGTGAAAGAAAAATAAGTGAACATTTTTCACAGGGACATGACATCCATGTTTTAGTGAGGTAATAGATAAACTGGAGTTGATGGAACAGTATTTTGAGACACAACATTGACATGTTGAGATCATGTTGAATACTAACGTCTGGCTATAGGCATCTAGATTAAGGGATTGTCTTTAAATGCTATTGTCCATGCCGAGGAAAAAAAAAAAAAACCTTTGTCATGCATCTTAATTTTGTATCTCAAACTACTTGATATAGTCATAGTAAATCCTTGGATAAATAACTACAACTAACGGTTTTAGCTGATGTGGTACAGACTGAATACAGATTTGTTTTTTGATGGCAATGACTTTGATCTTGAAAGAGACCGTTTTCGAGACAGGGATTTTGGGTGCTTCCAGATGAGATGCAATCCCAGCCATTTTCGTCCAGAGCAGCTGAATCAGGGGGAGGGAGGTGGGGGGTTACCTTGGGCACATACGTTGAACATTTCATTACTGTGGTAAATAAAAAATAAGAGAACTAAAAGATGTTGGTCTTTGTTATCCATGAATCATAAAAACAAAAAACAAAGATACATTTGCCCGTTCAGTGTATTACAGTACAAGCAATAAATATCCTTATGATAATGTGCTTTGATGTTTATTGCTTCCATCCAGACTTTGGTCCAGTGTCTCATCTCATCTCTTATAATACATTGCTAAAATTGATTTAGCAGTCTACAGTATATTTGATTTTGCAGAAGAAACTAAATGTTGAAGAAAAGGGAATATTTTTTTGTCTTTGTATTGACTGTCATTCTTTGTATTTGGACAACTCAAACATTTAGTCGCTAAATAGTAGGTCGTCTGTGTCCAAGATTCATTCCATATTTACCACCAGTTGATAAAAATGAATTGAAACGTACAGCCAGCTATAGTATGTTGGCAAATATATTAACATATTTACTTTTTTAATGAATGGTCATGTAGAATTTGGAATAGTTCAACCATGATAATGCTGAACCATTATATTACAAATTTGGCGTGACAATACACTCATCTGTGGCCATAGAAATACATTAGAACCTTTGCTTTGTATAATTAATATTGAACTTTGGAGAATTCAGATATTTTTAACGAGGCTCTTGTCAAATAATAATTATATCTAACTCATAGCATTTGTATATTTGAAGATTTATACGCTCCTTTTATTATAAGTGTATAAATTACACTTAAATTACATATTGCACACAGATTTCAGTGTCCCCTGATCCTCTTAGAAATATGCATAGATTCATCTTTAAAGAGAAAAAATTCATCAGGCATTACCAATTCTATACGTCTGTTGGTAATCATTTTCAATTTGGAATGGAAGAAGACCTAATGACGGTCAGCATGCAGGTTTTATTTGCTGTATATCATCATTTAGATTTATAGATAAGGAAAATACATCTAAGGTGCTGTATTTTTTGGTAGGGTTACCAATTGCTGCTATTCATTTAGTCCTTTGATTAGTATAAACCTGGATATTGCTACCTTTATCTTACAAGAAGAAATATGTGCAGGGAACCCCAGGGACCCCACTTCAAGTCCATCCCTAAATGTTTGTGCTTAAGCTTTGTTTGCCCTGACTACTTTTTAATAGTTTGTACATTACATGACATGACATGACACGGGGAGGCTGGTGACGCCGAGTCTCGATGTTGGGATTCCTAAGAGAACTTCTTCTGTGGTGTGATTTAGTAAGAGGAATAAAGAGACTTCTTAATACATATGTTTCATTCATTTCAGCTCGACAAGTTCCTTTTTGTTTTCTTTATAGTGCAATTAATTTTGCGGACGCACCCTGTGCTGGTAGATTTGGGGATCACAACAAAAGGCATTAAATTGTGTAGTTCTCACTGGCTCATGGTCAGATGTTTTGTCATGGCTCATTGCATCTGAATACTGCAGTGCACAAATTTTAAATGTGTCACTGAACTCAGGTCCAGGAAATTACATTAATGCAATGAGAGCATGAGGGAAGGCTTGTAACACTATTATTGTGCCCAAGGACAAGTTGAGATAGCACATTTTACTTTTCAGAGGTGCTTTTGGAAACTGATACTGCACACAAAACATAACTTACCTAAGAAATGTATTTACACCTAAGATTTGATTATATGATTTTGCCATAACAGCTTTTTGATGCAATATCATTTGAACACTCTTAACTCAAAATGACCATGTGAAAAAAGATTCAAGTTTCCATGAAGGAAGAAGGTCTTTCTCTAGCCTTTTCCTCGATTGTAGACATTCCTTACCACAATTTCCTAAGCCGTGTGCTTGCTTTCCCCTCATTCCATCCAGTTAAGTCTCTTTTAAAATTGTCTTAATTCTTTTCCAATCTATCACAGTAGTCAGCTTTTCCTATGGCACTTTGCATTGTTCTGCATTTTTACCCTTGAATAAAGTTATTGAAAGTTGACCCAAGGTCAATGGATAGAGGTCATATTTCTGACTCCCGACGGTAAGACCTTTGATCCAGTGCCCTCGTGGCCTGTAAGCGTTCAAACTCATGTCGGCTGTTGCGGTCTGGACTGAGGTTTGCCAGTGCCCTGCTCCCACCACCCACGTCCTCCTCCTCATCATCACGGTTTAGGAAAGCCAGTTCATTTTCGTAGCAAAAGGAGTTAGAACTGGGGACAAGAAATTTGTTCTCCACCATGTCCTTGGCACTGCATCGCGGGGTGGACGGCACCTCGTAGGTTTTGTGAAAGTGAGAGTAATCCACCTTGTACAGATTCTTCTCCTCGAACAAGACGGGTTCAAATCGGTGGCCCCAAAGGATCTCAGAAGCCAAGTATGAGCTGCGAGCCTGTGTGGTCATGGCGGTCGCTTCAACCATTCCCTCCAAAATGACGACAATCTCAAAGTCCGCTGTCTCCAGGTCTTGTTTGCTGATTCCAAAAAGGGGGCTCTCTTCGTCTATCTCGTGAAGAATAGTTATAGGTGAAACCAAAAAAATCCTGTCCAGACCCTTGTCAAAACCCACATTAATGTCTATCTGGTCTAGGGGAATATACTCCCCCTCATCTGTGATCCGAGGTTTGATGAGCTGTGCCCTAACGTGGGCCTCCACGATGTGGCTCTTGCGGAGGTTCCCTACTCTCCACATGAGGCACAACTTTCCATCCCGCATGGCAATGACAGCATTGTGGCTAAACAGCAGTGTTTGTGCTCGCTTCTTAGGTCTTGCCATCTTGGCCATGATGGCACCAATCATGAAGCAGTCAATGATGCAGCCCACTATTGACTGGAAGACCACCATGAAGACAGCAACGGGGCACTCCTCTGTGACACACCGGTAGCCATAACCTATGGTAGACTGAGTTTCAATGGAGAATAGAAAAGCAGCCACAAATCCATTGACCTGTAGGACACATGGAGTGAAGTTGTCATCTCCAGCTGGGTTGTCCAGATCCCCATGCAGCAGAGCGATAACCCAGAAGGCCAAGCCGAAGGCCAGCCAGGAAACGACAAACACAAGGGTGAAGACTACCAGCATCCATCGCCAGCGAATATCAACACATGTTGTAAAGATGTCAGCCATGTAGCGCTGCGACTTTTCGTCCATATTGGCAAACTGCACATTGCACTGGCCGTTCTTTTTGACAAATCGGTTGCGGCATTTGCGGCGTGTGTGGATCTTGCCATTGCCAAAGCCGTTCATGCCATGCATGGTAGAGAGGCGGAGGCCCTCTTCCTCAGACGATACAATGCTGTAGCGGTTAATCCTTCCCACGCTCATGCTACCATCGACACCTCCACATGCAGCATAAGAGTAGAAGGGCTGGCCTGGAGTCCCAGTGTTTGATCAAGGCCCCTCACAGCTTGATCACTGGTGAAGTTGCATTATTGTGAGTCATAGACAGGGAGTTTGGTGGGAGTCTTGATCCAAACCCTGTGAAGAATACCAAAGAGGAGAAAAATGTGAGTATCTTTTTTTTCTCTACATAATCACAACATACGTGGAAAAACAACCAGCCAAGAAAGCTTTTAGTGACTAGATGACAAAACAAGTCAGTAGCTAAAATGAGCTACTCAACATTATTTATTTTTTATATTATTTACTTTTTTGGCATATATGCTCAAAGCAAAGTTTAGGCGGACAGTACATTCTGCATCAATATAACCTAGTATATAATATAATATAACAGGTAGCTATTGTTTACCCTGCCATTTCATAATTATGGCCCTCACCATCTGGAAACATCATGATTACAACCAAAAGTCCCCCATCAACAAGTCCTTGTAATGCGTGCTTGGTGAGGAGCTGCTCTAATGCCAAATCCACCTCTATCCTCGTCTTTTGTTTTTGTCTTTTTGTCACGACAAGTTTATGCCGTCCCTCTCCAGATGTTTAGCATTACATGATAAAATAAATGCTACCGATGTGTATGTTAGTGCTGTCTGGTGTTAGAACATGAGAGTTTGTCATATTATAAGCCAACCACTGAAAAGGAACATATTGCTTATCTATGTCTTGGTTTCATTCATAGTTTATCAGCAACACGCTAACACATCCAGCAGTGACCTGTGCACATGTGCCCCCTACATCTGTTCTTCTATGGTCTAAGTTTGCTATTGTCCTTTCAATACAATACTCTTGTGAGGGGAGCTGGGGATATTGTGCGTCTTCGTGTGTTTAAACAAACTCCTACGGGACTTGTTTTGACGACACTGATTCAAAGGACACACAACACCAGATGCTGCATGCAGGGACGGAGGGAGCAGGAATGTACAATATGCGGTATTATCGGTATCATGAATGCAGCATATTTATAACATCCTCCTATTGTGCGTACATAGTATATTTCCCCCTTGTGTGGTGACCTGTATTATATATCCGTTGTAATTACATACTAGAACTTTTGGTTATAATAATGCCACAACATTAGATATACTTCATGCATACTTAATGTCATAAAGCACCTAATGGATGTTTCCAATTGGATATAAAATGTGTCAGTTTGGCTTCCTCTGCCAGATAACCTGGCCGCTCTGCTGGATTTTGAGCCTTTGGATCAAGGGCTTTTTACCCCTTGGGAGTTGTCAGACTGAGGCCCCTCTGGGTGCAGACAGCTTTTATCGCCTGGCCACATCCGCTTCGTGTCTGCCCGCCTGATTTGGGCCCTGAAGACTTAACAGATCACTCATGTGCGCTCCTAAATCCCGTGTGCCCTGCCGTCTGCTACACACTCAAACTAATTCCCTCCTCGCTAACACTCTTTCAGGTGGAAGTTCTCGCCAGATTACATCATGCACAGGCTTGAAATGGTCCCTTATGGGTCACACATACCTGTATTAGGAAAACATACTGTAGCTAAATATCGTGTTCTTTTTCTAATGTGTGCATTTCCTCCTGGGGATGGATAAAGTACCTAGCTACCTACTTACCCACCTACCTCATAGTTCATGTGTATGTTTTGACATATCACACATCGCCTGCCCTCAAAAAAGTAATCATTCATCTTAGAAATCTAAATCTATACATTTTAAGGCATTTTAAGTGATCCCTCCCATGCATATTTAGCACTCGCTTGTTATATAGACAGTATATTTTAACATTTTGTCAGCGGCAGGGGACGAAATGACATTGCAACTACACAGACCGTGTTACATAACCAAGACGAATTCTGAGCTTAAAGACCGTCTCAGCGTCTCACGTTATACAGTACACGTTGGTCTCCGTACTTCATGCATCACCTGAGCGCGGCGAGAAGTGTCTATATCATACTGTAATTGTACAGTGTCAGATGTCAGGCCAGTTGGTCCAATGAAAGTAAAAACCCTCCCCTGCATTCGCGGTGTCATTAGATAAGTGCCTTTAGAGTCCCAGCTGACGCAGAAAGCCTTTGCTTGTATGGCAACATGGGAAGCTCTTCAAATCAGATTGTCCCTCTGAGGAAAGTCTGCATGAAGCGACTAAAGATTAATCCTTGTCACCGCCCCCTCAAATTGGGTTACGACACAACCTTTTTCCATGCCAAAAAAGTTGACATTGATCGAAGACACTTGCAGAGATATCTGGATACTTACTACTATTATTTAACGGACGTCTTTGAATCCAAGTAATTGCTTTAAACTGGAATTTGATTATATCAATTTTATGGTATGGTAATTAAATTGATTCCCCAACGCGCTATGACCTCTGTGTCACAAAATAACATCTCTGAGTGTAGACTACAGCTATAAATAAAAGATTTTTGATAAGGGAGGGCTCGCAAGGAGCTTTTGCACCACAGCCACTAATTTCTTGAGTAACCTTTTGTGACCTGGCCTGCTGTAAATGTTCTTGGGGAGTTGAGAGGAGCGACTGGGGATATGATAAGCTTGCAGCTGATTAGGCTGAATAGAATGAATAATTGGATGCGCAAAATAATGGAAGGGATTGGGAGGGACAATGAGGTGGAGTGGGAGAGGGTACTTCATCTCAAGACGAGCGTGTGGGGGGAAACTGAGCTCCACCACGACGATCCCGGCCCACCTCCCAAGGCCATTGTGAAGGAAGAGCCGAGGCTCAGATGTCATTGTATTTTCCTATAGCTCACCACACACAACTCCTGGTCTCAAGTGACCTACGGGTATTTTCCTATACAAAGTAACACCACGTTGGCGTGCCGACGTCTTGCGTGATTGCTAGGACCTTAAATAAACCAATTGAGCCCCCCCCCATATTGCTGTTTATCATTTTAATTCAATCGTCGCCGATTGAGTCATCGGGCCGAGATTTCATCTCAGGTGGTTATCGAAAGAAGTGTTAGAGAGACACGCTGGTGAAGAACTGACTCACCTTCTCATATTATTTCAACAGCTGCTGCATTCTATGTGAGCGGAACAAAATGTAGTGTTTTTTGTTGTTGGCTGCACCTGTAGCTTTTCCAACCATTGGAGCACCTGGTTCTCATTGATTGATCATTGCCACATGTAAGCATTTTTTGATCTTCACGTGTGCAGTTTTTTAATTACTCACAACCATCCACAAAGGCTGAATCACTCGTATTAAAAGAGAACTATGTGATTCCTTCATTAATTAAATGACACCTGTTGGTTTGAGCGCACCATTTCGGAAATATCTAAATGCTGCTGTGGCTCATTTTTTACTAAACTATGTGTAATCTGTGGCCCCGGTGTCCAATAGTGTCCTTGTTTGCAGATGTGTTATATTTTGTATTTTCGCTGTGTAGACGCCAGAAACCCATTTGGGATAATAAAAGTGAATCAAACCGAACTAAGCTGAGATGAAAAGCAGGATGAGGTCATTGAACTGTCATGCAATGCTGCATAATGTTCGTCCTCTTCATCTTCTGTCTCTTTCATAACCTCACATCAGTGATTTCTTTGTACAGTGATGGGCCAGCGCAGTAATCCATTAATACCTGCTCATGTCTGTTCTCAAGTATTATTATGCAAAAAAAATGTTGTTACTGTTGGGTACCTGATCCTGATATACTCCTCTTAGGAAATGGAGTGGCCATGTGGAAAACTGTAGATTCATAATCAAGCTATTTGTTGCATTGTGCAGAGAGTTGAATGTTTTTGCGGCCGTGATTTTTGCTTATCTGTCGGTTAGACCACTTTGCAGACTTGATTATATACACAATCAGAAGTGATTAAACCACCTCAAGTGAGCCTTTGGTAATATCACTTTTGAATGTGGTATGAGATAAAAGAGAAAAAGCCCAGAGCTGTTTACGTGAGAATGGTCAGAGACAGAAGCACAGCAAATTTTCACTCTTGTTGGAGGAGGTAATCAAATTGTGCTGCTTAGAATAAATTAAATGTCACCAATGCAGTTTTTGTTGATGACAAATCAACATTTGATGATGGCAGCATTGCAGCTTGATAGTCATTAGCTGTGCTCAAGATTAACTTTTCATTTTTACTGATTACTTTATACTCCATTTGTTCAGGTTCTTCTTGCAATCTTTTTTTTCTGTTTTTGTTTTATTTTGAAGCTGGGACATAGAGCCTGATATCAGGGGAAACGACATAAAATACAGATTGTGCATGATCAGGATTATTCGAGGGGCTGTTTTTGCTGATCAGATGCTCAGTTCATGGTTGTTTACATTGATGTCGCATTGGTAGCATTTTGTTAGCCTTTAAGTAAGCGTGATTTTATTTTATCGGCAAATCAATCACGGTGACGTCTTTACATTTTCTACCTTCTATTTATAACTTCTCAATCGCTCACACTTATTTCAACAGTTTTGATTCCACGGAACCCCCCCCCGGCCCCCCCAACCCCTTTTTTTTGCAACACCACAGAGAACTGACATTGACAAACATCGATTTGACACTCAAACCGCAGGTGTGACGTGAAGCTTTTCCATCCTCTTACCTTTTTATCTCTCTTCTACCTGTCCTCTCTCCCTCCCTCCCCCCCCCGGGGCTGCAGAACTAAAAGGTCGTGTCTTCTCTCCCAGTGTCCAACATTAACCAAACTGAAGCATTCTCTGCCTCCGCCACCGCAGCTGCTGCCCCTTTTCTTTGTGTTACTCTAATTCCGAAGAGAACCACTCCATCATCCTCAGCAGAAGGCACAGTGCCCCTTTGAATTTCTTCATCCTCTCTTGACGTCTCTCTTCTCTCTCTCTCTTTTTCAGGAGATGTAGCAAGTGCCGGCGGCGGCGGCGGCGGGGGGGTGGGGGTGCGGGGGGTTGTTAGTTTTAACCAGGGCGGGAACTCAGTCGGCTGGACGTGGATTTTTTTTTTTTTTTTTTTTCTTTTAAGCCAGGACTATCCGGGTTGGAAATTCTGATTTTTGTGTCCTCGTCCTCTGGATTTCCTCAGCCGGTTTTCCCGCGTTCTTCTTTCATCTTTTCTAAACTGAAGTCGATTCTCCGCATTTCCCATAAAAGTGTGCGAGAGTTCCCCCCGTTGCTGATTACCTGAACAGCTCTCTCTATCAATCTTTTGCAATCTGATCTAGTTGAACCACAGCTCTCTCGCTCTCTCTCTCTCTCTCTGTCTTTCTTTCTCACTCTCACACTCTCTCTCCCTCTGACTATTTCTTGATCACTCTCTCCCCTCTCTCTCTCTCTCCCTCCCTCCCTCCCGTGGTGTCACAGAAGCTGCCATTTGCAGCCTCCCTCCTCTTTTTCTCCTCCCCTTCTCTCCTATCTCTGCCTCTCTTGTTGTCTGTCTTCCTCCCTACCTCATCATGGCACTACCAGTTGAAGGCAACTTGATGCACACAGACTCGCCGCCCCCGAAAAAAAAAAACCAAACAACAAAGAGCCGGCTGTCGACCACGTGTTAATTGACAGTAAATCGGTACACAATGGCTCTTTGCAGCAGTTCCCTATCCGCTATGCTTTTACCTGTTAGCCCCGCCCACCCCGTGTCTTTTCATTACTGCGTTAACCGTGCGATTTGACCCCCGGTAGCCTGTTGCGCTGACAAATTATCTCTGGCGTAGAGTCAATCAGGGTGCATATGGATGAGGCGTCCCAGCACAGAGTGATGCCTTTCACACTTGTCAGCTAATCAGCATTTCACAATCCCGAGGGCATGTGCGGTTCCGTGCGTGTGTGTTTTTTGTTGTTGTTGGTTTTTTACATGATGGGCCTTCGCATCCGAGGAATTGAAATTATTATCTGCCAATCATCCCCATTAGTCAGCGCTCTGTTCTGCACCCCTCCTGCATCTATCTTAAGATATTCCTCACCGTTCGTCCCTGTTTTTTTTTCTCGTTTTTTTACCCTCAGGTTTTTTTTTTTCTTGTCTTTTTCTTTTTTCAGAGCTGTAGCTATTTCCCAGTTGCCGCTGCCGAAGTTGAGTACATGACTGTTACCCTTGACAGCTTCAGAGTGTGACATTATCCTTTGAGCAGAGTGCCTGCTCCCCTTTTCTCACGTCTTTTCAGCGAGCCAGTCATCAGTCAAACACTAAAAGAGATGACAATTAGTAAAGGGAGGGGGCTTCTAAATACAGCCATACTGGCTCAGCCCCAGCTTTATCACTAATGATTCATCAGCACAGGAACCCTCTCTCTCTTTCTCTCTCTCTGCCCGTTTCTCTCTCTGCAGCCTCTGATTTCAGACTTTGTGAGGGTGATTTTTGGCGATAGCCTGCGTGCGATCATCACCAGGCCATTGTGTTGTGGCCCAAAGATGTC
The DNA here is from genome assembly GCA_903171835.1 of Mullus surmuletus. Lineage (NCBI taxonomy): Eukaryota > Metazoa > Chordata > Actinopteri > Syngnathiformes > Mullidae > Mullus > Mullus surmuletus. Next base: position 28,757 of record CAESWR010000103.1, on the reverse strand, counting down.
AACTAATGGAGCTCAAAAAGCCCCTCTCGGCCTGTGTCAGCAACAGGTATTTTGGCAGTCCCTGCACAATGTAAGGTTTTGACGCAGCAGTGTGCTGTGAACCCAGGAGAACAGTAGATCACAAGGTTCGCACATCCACACTGTAAACCCAGTTATGCAACCGCACCATAATCACAGGTGGCAGCTCGCATATCCTTTTGCATGTCCGTGTCTAAATGAGAGGGTTTTGCCTCCCAGGGAGAATGCTGACAGGGATTCACTGTTGCTTCCATGGCTACAGGTATAACACGTTTTCACTATTTTCAGACTGCAGGAAAGAGGGGGGGGGGGAATGGGGGGGGGTTGCTGGTCAATCTGAGGCATTTTGGCCAAAAGAGGACCTTTGTGAGTACGACTCATCTGAGGAACAATCCTGTGAGATCATCTGTAGTTGTCACTGTTTTACTACTCAAGATTCGAGATATTGCCCCGTGGTCTCGTCTCCAAGTCAAAAGCATTTTTACTGGTTTTGTTGTGGTCTGGGACTGAGTGCACCCAGGATTTTTTTATCCAGAGTGGTTGGGGAAGCCCCCACTGCCAGGCTCTTCAGCCAGACTTTGCTTTGGACACCAACGAATAACTTCCAATCATTGGTAGATTGATTATTTCCCCCAAGTTGTGGCCTCTGCCTTCTTATTAAATGTTTTCGTCTGATTTCAATCAACTTAGAAGCCACATTCACCTGACAAATCCACATCTTATTTTGGGACAGAAACCAAAAAGCCTCAAATGCTAGAAATGAGTGGAAATAGCTGCCTATGCACCAAGCAACATGGACTCTGGGTTCTTAAGTCAAGAAAAATACCCATTTAATAGACAATAAACAAAAAATACATTTGTTGTTTTTTTTACAGAAGCCTTTTTTGTTGCAGTCAAAATAATAATATAAAAAAAACAAAACTAAAATACTTTCTCTTATGTTTTGTAATCATCTTCTTTTGATATAGGTCTTGGTAAAGTCTTGGTCTCAGTTTATGTGGCCTTGACTGCAACACCAGCTGTTGTTGATTTCCACCAAACTACACCAAAAGAATTGTATCCATATTATTGAACTTTTAAAGTGCAGACCAAGGAAAGGAAAGGCAGACTGGAATTATGACACGGAATTATAAAAAAAAAAGACTGCAGCCTAGCAGAGAAAGTGATGGCGGGGAGAGAAAAAAAGTCGGGAATACAGTAGTGAGATCTCTCCAGTCTTACCAGTTGTATCCAGCAAGGTGTAATTTGCATTAATAAGAAGGGCCCTAAGAATAAACTTTTCACAATCCTTCTGCTGATAGCGATTGTGGCATTTCATCTTTTACAACGAAGCTCGCCTCAGGCAGCCGCCGCACACGGGCCCTGATGACTTATTGCTGCTGACAGCTCAATCTCTCTCCATCATTATCAAGAAATATCAACGAAAGGATCTGGGCGCACAAATTTTTGGGGGCGATAATGCGTATTGATGAAATGAATTTAATCTGCATTTAAGCATACGTGAGGAATTGTTCGATTTACAGGAAGTCTTTATATCTGTCTCATGTGTTTAATATATGTGGGCGAAAGAATTCACTAGATTAAGGAAGTCGATGATCACAAGAAGCCTTAGACGAACCCTTCTCTGCTTCTTTACCTTTATCTCAACACATCATTTTGTCTCACACTAATGCCTCTTAGAATTGCGTGGAAGCCCAGAGCTCTGAACCCCAGCCCCCACCCCCTTCCTGCCCGCCATGTCACTAAGCACCCCAATTACATTATTCTCCGAGACTCCTGTCTGATGCAGCTATTTTGGGCGTCAGAGCCATTCCTGTTCATTTCATTTTTGCAACTTCATTTCTTGTCAGCAGGGATTACGAATGGGATATTACTGTACTCGCATGGGCTGCGGTCTTTGTTAAAAGGGCCTCTTGTTCTTGAGGCCAGCTGGTTGTTGTTAAGTGTGGCGGCGGCAGCGGTAATGGTGGAGTGCGTGTGTTGATTCATTGTTGGATAGCGTTGAAGGAGCTTCTTAATACAACTTCAAAACGACCAAAGTTCTAGCGTCTGAAGCAGGTGTTATGTTTCATAGTTTAGAGATGAATTTTGAGTTCATTCATCTCTGTGCACCTTTAGATTAGAATAGATTCAACTCACGACATCACACGCCACTGAATGTGTCCCCCTCTAGCTTGACTTGCATATTTTTTGATAATGTCTGAAATTAGCGGGAATTTATGTGTCCGCAGAATTCTGATTTATGTTTGAATCACCTCCCCGCATTTCGTCATATTTACCTGTGTTCACCTTCATACAGTGTTTCTATCCTGCTTGTTTGGCTATTCAGTGGCAGCTCAGTTGTCAACAGAGTACCATGTGCCACCATCTCGCAATTGCTTTGCTCAGAAAAGTTGCATAGTTATGCTTTAAGGACAGCATATTAATATTTATAGGATCACTGATCACAGGATCACATTTTTTCTAATTTGGACTACAGCTGTTACCCTTTGACCAGCCCATTTGTTACTAATGGTTCATCTATGCTCCGCCCTTTTCTAAAAAAGCCGTGATGGTATTCTTGCCTCATTACCGCTCTTCTGCAAAGTTTTTTTGTCTTGTTTGTCAACTTTTGGGAACAAACTGGTGGGCACTCCACATAACGAACAAAAAAAACTGTTTACACTTTTACTGTGCTATTCTTCTGCCCAAAACTTAAGCCAGACCTGTCATGGAAAATCCATGAGTTGCTGCCATTTACATTCATGCAAAAGCATTTCACTTTCTGTCTATCACTAGAAACTCATTAGGAGCAATCATTTGAAAAAACAAAACAAAAAAAGTCTTGGCATTTTTGTTAATCAGACCGATTGTTAATTTTTTCTTCCCTCTTGTTGTGTCAACCCAATTGATTTTTCTCAAAGAAAAACCCTTGCAGTGGGACGTTCCCTCACACCTTCTAGGTCATCGCAGTCACAGGAGACATGAGTGCATGTGAAGACATGGACGATTATTGCTTTTACATAACGCCTCCTACAGCTGCACTTAACGTCCCTCTTTCTCTCCCAACTGACTGTTACTTAAAGTCAGAGAAAGAGCAATTGCTGTATGATGTGACCGGTGTTACCACGCCTTATAACGCCACTCTTTCGTACCCGCAGTTGCACATGATCCTTCGTACCAGTGCTGGGCGTTTTGTTAGCAGTTACAAGTTCAAATGTAATGGCAGTTATCAAGCTGCTATTTTGAATTTGTGCTTTAGTTAGCGTAAAGTAAACTATAGGCATAAGAGCTTCTGTTAAACTAACACGTTTCACATACAAACAAACGTGATCAGCATTATCCCTTATCAAACAGGATGATGCTGAGCTGCTACACTCACCTGTGATGGTGTGAAACACTTTTTTTTTTAAACGTTGCCATTGCTAATTTATTTCTAATGCAAGAAGCCATTTTTAAATGACCGTAGGTGGAAAATGTATTCTTCATTACATACTTTTTTACCAGGCCTGAAACTGGTACCCAAGCCTTTCAGGGTTTCATTACCTAATGTGCCGTGCGGTGCAATGCTGGGGGTGGCAGCTGGGTGTCTTTGGTTCACCATGTCCTCACTCTGACAGCACGCTGAGAAAAGATCCTGTCTGCCTTTCCACTGAAACCCCGGGGGTGAGAAAATTAATCGGCTCAGGATCCAGTGTCCTCACATGCAGGAATCCCTCCCTCTGCTGACCCTGACCTCCGCCCCTGGCCCTGGGGCGATCGACCGCCCTGTGCCAATGTTGGTATATGTATGTATGTATGTATACGTATGTATACGTATGTATACGTATGTATACGTATGTATACGTACGTATGTATGTATGTATGTATGTATATGTATGTATGTATGTATATGTATGTATGTATGTATGTATGTGTGTATGTATGTATGTGTGTATGTATGCATGTATGCATGTGTGCAAGTATGTATAAGTATGTATGTATGTACAATTGTATGTATATATGTATGTATGTTTGGATGGATGGATGGACGGACGGATGTACTATTTGAATGAATAGATGGATATATTGGATAGATGGCTGGATGGATGTACTGTTGGTATGCATGGATGGATGGATGGATGGATGGATGGAATGTTTGGCTGGCTGGCAGGCTAGCTGGATGGATGTACTGTTTGGATGCATGGATATATGAAATGAAACATCTTTAAATCCAAACAACTCTCAAATGGTCCTTGTTCCTGACCACGGGGGGTGATGTTTGAACAGAGAGATGATCGCTCACCTCCCCCTCCTCCTCTACCACGTGACTCTGTCTTGGCAGGAAGGAAACTTCTCTGCTGAATTGTTTATGTCCCTTAATCTGTAGTATTACAGGACAGGTTCGGACTACAATCTACTTGTATCGAGAACTTCGTATCCCTTGGCCAGTGAAAAATCCATATATAGTATACAGTAGAGTACAGTGCAGTATACAGTACTCTGAGTCCTCATTAATAAGGTTTGTATGCTGAAATTTATCATATATACACATTTCTTGCAAATTAGCTCATTTCAAATGGCAGAACGGGGACACGGAAAGCAGTTGAGAGTTGGCAGGCCTGTCGTGACTTCATCGGAGCTTCTGCACGCGTTCCCTCATTTTCTCTAACCTTGATGCTTCAGCTGCTCTCTGATTGGACGGCTCCCGTGGCTGAGAGGTAGTCCCGGGAAAGGGGGACTGTGTTAGTCTGAAGGTGTCAGATACAACCAAGAAAAACCAGGCCAGGAACCCAGATAGCATTTCTTTTTCTCACATGAATGTGGAATCAGTTCACACACAGAAAAAACCCCCATGAACAAACAATCCATCTTGGTGCTGCTCACTTAATCATGTGTTTGTCTACAGCTTAAGCCAATTGTTAATTAAAGCCTGCGTTTTCCAAAGTCACGCACTGTGTATGCAGATTTGTGAGCATGTGTCAGAACCTGTCTCGTTCTGAAGTTCTTTCACGTTTGGATATACAATGTGTGTGCGTGCGTGCGTGCGTGCGTGTGTGTGTGCTTGTGTGTTTGTGCACAGGAGAGTGTGTGCACGCCGAGCTATTTGTAGCAGGTCTGGCTCCTTGGGAACCCATCCTCCATCTGTCGAACCCACACAGCCGAGCCCAGCGAAGCCCTAATTTTACCCTAAATTTACCAGCAGCTGACCCCTTTTTTTCTCTGTGGCATCATAGGCCCCATTATATCGGGACATTTTCTACTTTCCCCTTGCTTTCACACTCTCGGCTATGCCCCGTCTTTCACTCTCTCCAGCATAGGCGGCAATAAAAGCCGATCTTTACTCCTCGCGTGCTCTTTCGCACTCTCAGTGGCAGTCTCCGTCACACCTACACACACTCATCTGTAATGTAACGAGAATAGACACAGAAACAACAGATTCGTGCTGAAATGTCAGTCACACGATTTAGAAGCGAAGGCTCGGGGTTCTGAACAGTGTGTTGTGGTATGACTGGTACGTTTGAGATGCTGAAAAAATAGGCCCGTGGCTTTGGAAAGATTAATTAACCATTGGGGGCATATGGTGGGTTTTGCACAGGCATATGGTGGGACGCCACTTGTCCATTTAGCTTGGGGCATTTTTGGAGAAAACAAGAGATATCCATTCATAAGGAAGAAGCCTTTATGTACGCGTGAGAGCCAGGAGCAGAGGACCCCGCACTGATTTCATATTTGTAGGACAACATATTTATATGACAAGTAGTGGAAAATACTTCCTTTATGTCAGCTGCTTGGAATTTGAAACTCTATGAAGATGAATAGTAGCTAATTTTCAATGACAGCATCTTTTTTGGTAATAATTGATACTTGTGAGACACAACAGACTACAACTAATGATTATTCCCCTCTTCAATAAATCTGTTAATTGAGTTTTTTTGGTCTATGAAATGACCCTGAAAGCCTGCATGAAATCACAATAGTATAAAAATATATTATGAAGCATGGGTGTGTCACAGTTTTCTCGGTTGGGCACAGCATTGCGTGGCAGGAGCCCCATGGTGCGGCCATAGCAGTGCCATTGCGTCAGCTTTATTCTCCGCTGAGGCTTTACACTAATTCACTGCATCCGATCCCACAGCACGTCGCTCAATGGGCCCCGCTCACCGGCTCCAAAGGCCAAACATTTCTACCATTGTTCATAGGAGAGGGGCCGGATTTAAATGGGGAGGACGTTCAGCATTTTTTTTTTTTTTTGTCCACTCACCGTCCACACACAAGTTTGTCAAATTGTGGGGTGAAAATCTGGTTGCACGTAACCTGCGAACGGGTGCACTGAGGGTATCACTGACCTAAGGTAAACCTGCGGGATTGACTCTGCGTGAGATTAAGCTTTTTTTGAGTTGCTGTCCCTCTTTAACAGCTCTCTCTGTGGGCGTGTGGATGAGAAGTGAGAAATAGACTGAGGCTGTGTGAAATTATTAAAAGTCAGCCCCCATGTGAGTTGTGGGAATCACACAGTGTTTGGAAAAGAGGATACAACCTCATGCGGCTACGTCGCTGCAAAGCAAAGAGTCATTTTGGAATCTTAATTAGGACAATAAGTGCGTCCTAATTGTAACACAATTATACAGATGCTATGTCATCACCAGCATTCATTCTTTGGTAGTTTTTCCATTTCTTGGTGTTTTTGAATTCTTTGCATTAGTCCTTTTGAAATGAATCTGTAATTTAAGTTATGTGCTAATAAAAATGGAAACAAAGAAACATTAATTTCCTCAATCCCTGAATATTGTATGTCTTATTGTGGTATAGAGGGAGGACATTAATATTAGATTAATCATTAGAATCTGATTGAATAATTCTACAAATCCAAAGAGTATTTGATGTTGATGTGTTTTTAATAATATGCTTGTAAATATTATTTTTGTGTTTTAAATTTGCTGCTTCCTATCTTGACCAGGTTTTTCTTGAAAAAAGAGGTTTTTAATCTCAGTCGGCTCTTCCTTGTGAAATAAATTGATCATAGTTACACACAAAAACCCAATTAATGAAGAGTGAATGTGAATACAGATGTCTACATGTTCAAATGTTTTCATCTTGTAGCGGGTGTAGGATTCTTTACAGACCTCGGAGACGGAAGACCCAAACTTATGTAACATTTAGCTTCAGTTCATCTAATCCTCCAGCATTAAAGCCTAAAGCTTTGCACTCATAACACTATCCAAGTCAGGAGGCGCAGGGATGGGTGGGGTTGGGGGGGTGGGGGGGGGCTCTCATTACAGCAATGAGCCTTGTGATTGAGCCTTCATGTCACCATTAGGTTGGAGACCCGCAGCAGCATGAAAGAAGAGGTGCAAACTGACAGCCACCAGTCTTCTCTATTACACAGACGGGGAGAAGCTCTCATTAACCCGACAATACACTCGTCAGTAAGCCCTCGGAACCGAGAACACCCTCTGAGGTTTTGTCTCACCTGTAACTCCATCTCACCCCTTCTGAACTCATCCGATTGCACGGGCAAGAAATCAATGTAATTTGGTTGCCAAGTTAAAAAATGGTGTAGTGACCGTAACTGTGCAGACACAATTGCGGACACAATTTTTTGGGCATCGTAAAGATATGTCTGAATTTGCCAAAAGATAGTAAGATGAGATAGATAAGATAAGATAAGAAAAGATCAAACTTTATCATCTTGAAGGAAGTCACTGTGCCTCAGGCACTTACAAAGAATCAGCAAACGTGTAAAAACTATGTACAAAATAAAAAAAGAACTAGAGTAGATAGTATTAGATTAAAATAAAGAATAAGAAAATAATAATAATAATAATAATAATAATAATAATAATAATAATGAAACAAGCAATTGTATAGACAGACAGTAAAAAATCCAATCAAGTCTAATCAATTCACAAATCATACAAATTGTATAAGTAGCACATAATCAGTATATGTCACAATCGTCAGGTAGTTATATAACAATTAAGACACCATGGAAGCAATACAAACAATTAAAAAAAACAAATCGGTGTAAACGTAATCATTTAAAGCTTTATGCAAAACGTGTGTCACGTTGAAAGTGTGTGCCAGTTAAAACACAGTGAGAGCTGCAAGCTTTCCGTTCACACAGTGGCAGTGATTCCTCTCCCAGTATGACAAGTAAAAATGTGTGCTGTGTGAGTCTGGATCTATTTGGACACTGGTGGCTGTGGGTGTTATATTTGCTGTGTTTTATGGTCACCCTACAACCACCAATTTGCACCATTTTATGGTCTCTGTATTTTCCACACCATCTGGTAATTACACAGCACGGGAACTCTATTTTTGGAGGAGATGAATCTTTGTTGGATGGTTTTCATGTACAAAACTTGAGTGCGCACAGCCTGGTGTGATTTGATGATCGAGAAGTCTTTTCTGACTAGTTGCAAAGCTTACTCTTTAACTTTCATCAACCCATAGACACCTTTCACTTCAAGTTTCAAACAAACATCACTCAAAGTGTTAAGACTGATGCTCTCTTTCAGTTCTTGAATGTTATTTCATGTAGCTTCAAAGTGGCCGCACGTGTCCTAAACGCCACCGGGTCGTTCACTGTGTTGCGTCAGAGCTTCGAATGGCAAAAACAGCGGAGGACAGGAAGATCCCAAGTGGTGATGCTTCATGCTCTCATTTTGTAGGACTTATTTTATTTTTGGCTCATTCACCAACACACAAGGGCTCGAGTGGCTGCGCCAATAGCGCTGTGTGGTAACCTCGTCGCCCCGGCCATTAATGCATGACAGGACAGACAGAGCTGACTCTACCATGAAGCACTTTTTTCCCCCCACAAAGAAGATAGTTTTCAAAGCGACGCGTCAAAGCGAAGCAGTCGGAGCTTCCCCCAAACAATCTCAAACATGTTGGTTGAGCACTAGTTGTGTTGCGATGCGGCCCCGCAGCATGTTCATTAGAGCATTTGCTGCGCTACACAGGAAGTGATGCGGCAACATTTTTGGGAATACCCCGAAGAGAGACTAGCAGTAAGTAGCAATCATTTTGGATTGGAAAACAAAACAACTCGAAATAGAAATGTTTTTTATTCCTGGTATGTGGAGTGCAAATCCACCACTCAGTTTGTCGTCTTTGCTCCAAAGTTGCTAGTGGAGCTTCACAGGAAAGAGTTTCTGACAGTTTTATATGGGTAACATTTTAATATTTCCCATTTGGCTTTCACAATACCACTGTAGTTCATCACAATTTCCACGCTGATAGCGAAACCTGTCCAGAATGAGCTATCTCGGCAGTCAGGAAATTGAGCAGTTAATCTTTCAGCCACTGGAAACGATCCTCTAATTACTGTAATTGGCTGGTGAGGAAGCTGGTGTGGTGGCATGAAGAAGCCTCTGTGGCACCATGATCAGCGGCCTCTCACTGTCCTCTCGGCGTCATCACCTCTGTTTTTTATCACCTCCGACCACCCTATCCTCTTGGATTGTGTTTCACCGGTCGCCTCTTTGCATCTACCCCCCTAAAGATCCCACAGAAAGGGTATCTCTGGATATGTATGCCCACGATGCCTGCAGTGTTTCTTTGTTATGAAATACTCACTAGTATTTCATTATTAAACATACGCAAATGCATGCATTCAAGTGTAAGAGTTTCATCTTAAGTAGTTTTGAAGTACGAGTTTAAGTGATAGTTCAGTGAAAAACCTATAGGTGTAGTATTTGATATTTGGTCCTGGTGTACTTGGTCTTTTTGAAGGTCTTGGTCTCGTTTCAGACTTGCCATTTTTACTTGGGCTCTCTGAGAATACTCTGGATTTGTTATCCAGAGCGGTGTAGCCCCCCACTGCCAGGCTTTTAGACGGTGCGATGCTTTGGGCACCAGCCAATAACTTCAAATCATTGGTAGCCTCTGCCATTAAATGTCTTCATCTGATTTCAGTCAATTTAGAAACCACCACTGACAAATCCACATCTGATTTTGGGATTGAAGCAAAAACAGATGCCTGAAATGATTTGAAATAGCTGCCTATGCACCAAGAAACATGGACTCAGGGTTCTCAAGGCAAGAGAAAGAGCTATTTTCTAGAGAATAAACGTACATTTATTTATATTAATTGATTAATTACTTAATTACTTAATTATTATAAATGTTCATAATTATACATTTATTTAGATTGAAAAAAGAACACAATTTCTCTTCTGTTTTATGACAATCTTTGGTGTATTCAGTCTTGGTCTTGTCTCGGTCTTGATGCCCTGTGGACTTACAGTCTTGGTTTGCTAAAGTGAAAAGTCAAAAACCGCCACAACCACTCAAATTGGATGGATTATATACATGTCCTCCGAGACACCTCCCTTTGTCTGGTCGTAACTGCCTGTAAAACGGTTTTGGTTTCCACACTAGAAGGTCCAAAATGTACTTACTTCATATAGGTTGACATGATTGTGTCCCAAAAACATTCAAATTCCAGGGCTAAAAAGCTTTTTTATCACATTCAGTATTATTATGCAAAGCATGTTTTTGCATTTATGTCTATCGCAGCCCAATACTGGATTTGACTACTCTTCTTTTTAAACCTGAAATTGCAAATGTGTATTTTTTTTGTGGATTCAACAATGTCACCCCATCCCTCCTACGGCATTGTGGTATCAAGAGCCAATCGAGAGCAAACTCTTACTCATGAAGCCTTTGGAAGGGAAACATACCAACTTTCAACACAGAAATCAATCACTATAGCAGCACAAATCACAGCAGTCTCTCCCTTGTTTCAGTAGCACTGTGTTCTAGACAGATGTTGATAAAATGAAGGTTTGCAAAATAATATCACTGGTACATCAAGGTGGAGAAATTTTATAAACAAGGCATCAGATTAAGCCAAAGTTGCTCCATTACGTTATTCCCCAGTAGGTGAATATTCAGATCCAATGTGCCTGAATATTAATTTCCACTTTTAACCTTGAAATTTTTGTACTCTTTAGTACAAAGGATCTATTTAACTAAAAATGGGCAAAACTAACTGAGGCTGGAGGAATGCAGTGCAGGCTCTGTAATGTATGGTGCTGTCAGCTCACTTTAGCATCACGGTCGGTACCGGAACCACTGTGAGTCTCCGAGGCAGGGCGCCAGCAGAGAGGTGACACCCCCAGGACAGGCGACCTTTTCCGAACAGTCACCCGAGACCTCCCTCTCCGCTGGGTGTCCAAGGAGTAGCCCTTTATGTCTTACTTTTTGTACAGTATATCAGTATGTGTGGAAAGCAAGTCATGTATGCTCCATAAAATTGTGTTCATAATATTTGATGTGTGAACTTTTTTGTTCTTGATAAAACTTTGTTGCGAATTTTGATGCCAAAACCGTCTTACAGGCAGAACGACCAGACAAAGTGGGGTGTCTCGGACTACACATATATAATAAGGCCATCTTGTCTGGTTGGTTGTGGTGGTTTCTGACTTGTGGTCTTTTAAAATCTACTATCATTCTACAGGCTATATCACTTTATTATCATAATTTCAATGGGCTATATAGGATATTTGACCACTAAATATCGCTGTGAGAACCAGCATCTCAGACCAAAACAAAGGGGCAGACCTGTTTACTTTAGCTTAAAAGCTGGTAGGGCTCTCCATGCCAAACCACTGTCGACTCTCGGCTTCTGTCTCTGTTTAGTAGAACTTGGTTTGGAATCGGAACTTGTTGTCTTCGTTGGAACAGCCTTCGTCTGTCCACCAAAACGCCGAGCTACGCAGTGCTTGCATCCACCCTGCAAAAAAAAAGCTTGGATATCAACAGTTTGAACACAAACCCAAACACCTATATACTGATAACAGTAGTTTCATACTATAGTAAGGTATAAAAATCGGGGCACCTTTAAGGTAACACGGGCAAGTAAATAGAATTATGTCATGCAGTGTAATGGGATGGACATTGTAAATTGGTTGGCAATTTTGTGGTTTGTTGATGATAATCCCACATAAAACGTATCTCGCGCCTACAGGAAGTTGGTCTTAGCCTGATAACATTCACAATTAACAGAATTAAACCAGACACTTTAACACTAGTGTAAATTGGTAGCATTCATCTATTCCAAACCTAAATAATATATTTTGTATTGGCATCTACCTGTGCGAAGATTCGGGAAAAACCTTTGACTCGGTGAAATGATGTATTCTCGTAATAATTACAGACAAATTCTTGTGGTTAATTTGTCTGTCTGGGCCCTCCATTTCTCCCAGCCTTTCCTGCGGGGAACATCTAATCAACTCCTGTGTAATTGGAGCTGTGTTAAGATGATCTGCAGGAGTGGGAAGCCGGCTCTAATCACACACACACACACACACACACACACACACAAGCACACACACACAATGACTGTGGTGCTGAGGCAAGAGCAATTATTACTTCAGCATTGGTACCTTTACTTAGGATAGAGAACAACATGTCCACAGGGAGTTGGGAACACTAATAAGATGCTGAACATTTTCTCTCTTCACCTTGTAACCTTTACAAGAATACACAATTATCCAGACTTTGTGGTCTTTTCATTCGTCCTATACTGGTTTATCAGTACCCACAGCAAGGCTTTATCCTCTGCTCTTTCTGGCTTTCCTCAGCTTATAATCACGGCAATATATTATTGTCTAGATTGATATAGAAACTAGAGGAGATTTATAATGTTCCCATGCAAGTTGCTTACCGTTCTATAAACCCTTGCCCATGGGGAGACTACAATCAATTTTTAATGAACAGCCTGCCCCTGTTAACTGTGTTTATGAAAGAAAGACAACCACCAAATGTTATCTTTGATATTACCTTCAAAAGTGTAACTTCCCATGGCAACATCCGCATAATGGAAGGGGAAAATAATAAAAAAAGAATAGAAAATCAGCTGAACAGCCTTTTACTGTACTCCACCACTGGCTGAAAGCTTGGAGGGGCTTTGAATTAATTTACCAGTAGCAACCACCACCAAGTGGTGCCCTGCCGGACCAATTTCACTTTACAGTGCCAGACAGATGTCGTTTCTTCCTTTTTTAATCCAAAATGGGGTGTCACTTTGTGTTTGTTCTCGCGCCCTCCCGGAGGAATGATAAAGTGCTCTGTGCTTTTATATAAACCCCGGCACTGCTGAGTGTGCGGCTGTCCAACAAAGTAGCCGCCGCACTGTCAAAGAAGTGAGAGTCCCACAGTACAACAGGACTTCCAGTATTTTGTGGGGTCATGGTGCAGTCCCTTCCTCCCCGCCCACCCTGGCACCCGCTCTAAGCTGCTATCCCTTAACTTCGATCCTTGAATAACAGGCATGGCTGCGTGTCTCATGTATCAAACCAGCGGCACCTTTAATGTTCTGACAAATTATAATGTATACTCTTTTGCCAAAACATGGAATTGGAGCTCTGACAGTAATGCTGAAATAGAATTTTCAAAAACAAACAAAAAACGATAATTTTACCAGACACCTGTTCAAAAGCATAGGTAAACATCCCTCGTTCACGCTTGTTCTTTTTTTTAATTGTAGCCCACATTTGCCATCTGTTTCTTTGACGCCTGTTGTCTTTTTATGGGTGCGTGTTCCCTCAGCCAACGGCTTAATGCTGCTTCAAGCAGCCATCTCATCAAAATTCACATAAAGCTGGATTCAGTCGCCGTGTGCTTCTCCTTGCCAGCAATAAAACAAGGATATTTTGGCTCTGTACAGACACACACACACACACGCAAACACACACACACACACACACACAAAACTGTACTGAGGAAAACATTTGCTTTGTCTGGGACATCTGCTCTGATCCTTCACTGTTAATGCATTCCTATCAAAAAAGCTGACTACCTCTAGCAATTTACCTGAAATGTAGTAAAATTCCCTGTGAAGTGTTTTTATTTTCCTGCAAAATTAGTCAAAACTCCATTAATGTATGGCTCTGTGATTAGGCTCAGCTGCTGTACAGGATTAGCCCCCCCCCAATACTCCAACCCCTGTCCATTTCCTTCCAGTCAAGCTATCTAATCTTATTACTTCACTAATTAACTGCGGCTGGGGTTATTTTTAGCATCTGGGTCAGCTCGGTATCCCCGTGACCTCTGTGGACTGGCTGGATCGGTGTGCTGATACATTAACGCCAAGTAATAATCTGTCACATTTGTGATGTGGCTGGGGTGTCGACTCCGCTCCCGTCCGTCGCTCTGCCCCCAGCACATTCGTGATTCAACCCCTTGCACTTCATGAAAGCGTTTACAGGAAATCAATTCAAATCACTCTCAACTATTGCTTTGATTTATTTGTTGCTACCCGGTGTTTTTTAAGGAAGCGGTGACATTGAGGAGGACATGTCTTTTCCAAATGGCGAGGAGGCGCTTTTAAGAATGATGTGAAGCGACGGGAAGTATCTCCGCTGACCTGCCCACTCAGGCAAACATCTTTCTTGTCTGTTGACGGTGAAATAAAATGACTGATTTGTCTTTGGCGTCAACAAAAGAGAGCTTTATTGAAAAAGTAGGCATTTTTTGCTCGCTTCCAGATTTTCTGCATGGTCTACGGCAGCGTCATGGTGGCCGGTATGAATGTGTTTTGACTCTTCCAGAATGTCTGATGAAGAAAATCATAACATTAGTTTTCTTCTCAACTCTGCTCCTCGTCAATAATGTGCTTTTTTTTTTTTCAAATGCAGCACCAGCCATCTAAACTCAGCGGTTCCAACTGATAGCAAGACATACTCATATGAATTACATTCGTCAGCATTCCATAGATGCCCGTAATGTCAATATTTCCAAACCGAGTATCTGTTTCATGTATCAGCACCTTTCTATCTGACATTTTAAATGGTGTTTGTGCATGACCAAAGTGTTTGTTTTCACTTGAAAATCATGAACCAATAATTAAATGTGAGCAGTAATTATAGCATCACAGGGACTTTGGAACACTGATCTCCTGCTGCAAGTCGTCGGTGCGTAATCACAATAAAAAATGCCAAAGTTGCTGTTGCAAACTGAAATCAATGGAGTAAAAAATATTTTGTTCCATATCTAGCACAGATAAATACATTCTACCTACGATATGAGCTGTCGTCGTGAGCGCCAGCGTTTCAGACCAAAATAAAGAGGCAGACCTCTCCCCTCGCTTTATTAGAACTTATGATGGAACGTGTTTTCTTGTTTGGACTTCAGAGAGTCTCTGTCCACGAGCACTGAGCTACGTGTAGTTACACAGCACTAGCATCCTCCCTGCAGCACGAGCATCCACAGCACTGAACACCGCCCTACTGCAGTAGCAGCCTGTCCTCTGTCCACTCTCATTGTCTTCGGCCACTACCTATGCTCGTTTGCGTTTATATAGGGCTCACATGCGCTAACACGTCCTAATACGGATGCACAGCCACCTAAACAGAACAAGAAAGCTCAGATATCAACGGACACTGAAGGAGTTGGACCGCAAGTCAGTGCTCAGGACGCCATGACTCCCCCTCACCTTCATATAGATAATAGCTTTAAGGTGATATATTAAGGTACAAAATACCCTGCAGAGCACCTTGAATGATGACACCAAGTGAAGCTGCGTTGAGTCCAATTTTCTATTATTCAGTCTATTATGGAGTCTCGTGCTGCCCCTTCACACTGTGTGGGAAGCTGTTCCAGTCCCATGTGTTTGTAAGGGAAGCTTACACTCACGCAGCAAGTTCAAATGGAATGCTAACATATATTATATTTATATTCATTGACATTACGTCATATTAACACCTACGTGACAAAGCGTGGCGAAAGACGAAAATGAATCTGATGCAGATTGAAATGGCAAGCTGAGAATTGTTAGCCTTCCTACTCACGCTGAGTGTTTTCTCAACCACGCTCTCTTTGTCTGCTCTCTCAGTGCTGCGCAATCACTCTCCAAAATGAATCATCTGCCACTCTGAGTGTGTTGTTTCTGACTAGATTACCTGCCGCACCGACTATAGCGCCGCAGCAATGGAACACTACATCATCTCCACCCGCCGGCATCTGCTCTGTTGTGCACATGTTGCTCCCCCACCTGTTTGAAATGGATTACACCACAGGTGAAGAGCAACAATCAAGACAGAGAAAATAAATAAAAATACAGCAGTGACGGAGCGAAGTAAGGATTTATCTGTGTGACTCCTAGAGAGGGCAAGACAAATATGTGGAAATGCTTCTGTGGAGAACATAAAAGGGATCTGAGCTACAAATTACTGATCATTTGCCACCCGCCCAACCCCCTAAAATCTTTCGCCGCAGCTCCACTCTGAGGAAATGCTAATGTGACAGATGATTTAACAACAGCTTTTTAGTTTGGTCCTAAAATTAGACGTGCACATCATTGCCTTGTCTCTCGTAACAAGGCGTATGTATAGGATGTGCAGACGATCACACTTCGGGACCTGTGATTATTAATTTTCACTTCCAGATGCTCCTTGGCACCTTGGAAGACAGTGGTATGGCTGAATGGGAGGAACCCTAACACAGTGTTACTGTTGACGCTAATTTTCCCCGTGTGTGGGGTTGTTTGTGAGACTATTCGTGTAACAGTCTTTTGCATCCGTATTTATTTTCGTTTTTTCCTCCTCTAGACGTCGAACAGAACAGTTCGTCAGTGTTGGGATACTCAAGATTGTTCATGGTCTAAAGACTGATTTGAAGGCCACTTTTTGAAGGTCTTGGTCTCATCCTCAACTCTGTCATCTTTTTACTCCGTGTCATCTCTTTTGACTGTCTTGTGATTTGGTCTTGGTCTCAAACCCCAAAGGTCATGGTCTTGTCTTAGTTTTAGATCCCAAAAATTGTGGTCTTATCTTAGTTTCAGATCCCAAAGGTCGTGGTCTTGTTTCAGTCTCAGATCTGAAAGGCCTTGGCCTTGTCTCAGAGTCACACCTCAAAGTTGTTGGTCTTGCCTTGGTCTTCAAACACAAAGGTCTTGTCTCAGTTTGAAACCCAAAGGTCTTGGTCTTGTCTTGGTCTTAAACCCCCAAAAGTCTTTCTCTGGTCTCGAACCCAAAAGTCTTGGTCTTGTCTCGGTCTCAAAACCAAAAAGTCTTGTCTTGGTCTTGGTGCCCCATCGTCCCGGTAAGTGCAGCCCTGACTACAACAAAACAAATTAAGGGGGGGTTCTCGCCCTGAGCACGGACTCTCCGAGGGAGACTCCGGCTCTGGTTACCAACACTGACCGTGCGACGCTGGTCACTCGATACCCGGCCCCGACCTCAACCTACAACCAGTCGGCTTCGTTTGTCACTTTCACCGCTCAGCCACACGCGTACCGCAGTTCCACGACTTGCTCCGGCTACACGCCCACCACCTTTAGGCCTTTGGCCATTCACAGTGCCGCTCTGGAAGAAGGTGTGTCGTACACACACGAGGATGCCACAATCAGACAAATCTGCTTTTTAATCAGCCGATTGCATTGCATGATGTTCGCACCCACCCTTTTCTTCCACCAGATACAATGGGAACGGTTGTGTTTCCTGTCATGGCTGCTGGATGATCACGGTCACCTCGCATCCCCCTAGGGTGCTGTCTGGCCCGGCTAATCTTTTTCCATTTTTGCCTGATGAGTCTGGTTCTCTGACCGGGGCCTTTCAACGAGCCCGTCTCCTCACTTTCACTAAGCAGTGCTGAGACACCCTGGCTCTCTGCCCTGCTACCCTCCTCCTCCTCCTCCTCCTCCTCCTGCTGCTGCTACTGCCTTCCTTTGTCCGACTGCTACACCGGGCACCTCACCTCCTCGCCCCCCTCCTTCCCCTCTGCCATCCACAAGGAGCCACAACACTTCTCCATCCAGCAAAGATGTAAACTAAGCTAGCACAGCACCTACACGCCCTCCTCCATTATTCATCCGCCCCCTTTAATGAGTTTTCCATCCACCTTCATGCATCTACCACAATTAAAGGAAACTTATCACTGCGCTTGATCACTTTAATTTCATATATGTGCGAGGCGATCCTTCTGTGTCGCATTAAATGTTTCCCCATGTGTTGAGCGCCAGAACGAGCAAGAGGGGAGCTACCACTGTAAATAATGGGTTGTGAAATGCAAAATGAGGGTTTTGTTTACCCAAACAGCAGCAACAGCAACATGCGGAACACTCAGGTGAAATATTGAACTTGATTTGTTGTTCACACCCCTTGTTTGTCTCACGAAATCAATTATGTGTATCACAGCCTGCTTGCTTGACACGCAGAAATTAATTTGATAATTAATCCTCCTTTATGACCGTCTTTCTTTCACACTAAAGTACAGTCTAAGCTTTCACTGTCATGCCAGGACAAAAGATCGCGTGTCAATCACACAGATAATATGTTTGTTTACATACTATGATCATGAAAAGGAGGCCAGCTAAATATTTGATGGCTTCTTCGAGTTACCCAGGAACAGTCACCTGGTGACCCAACACCAGAGTTGGACCTCAACGCGTCCAGTCATTGTTAAACAACTCTACATGGCTCTGGCTCACATTTAGTTTACAAATAATAAAATGCCCTTGGATTCTTTGTGTTCTATCTGCTGTCTGTTTCAAGGCAGCAACACATGCTGGATCGTCTCAGTATTGTAGCATTCCAGGCTGCATTGGTCTTGGTTTTAAAGACTTCTTGAAGGTCTCGGTCTCGCCTCAGACTTGAAGAAAGTTATACTCTCGTCTCTGTTTTGGAATACATGTTTCAAAAAGAGCAACAAACATCAAAAATCATGTATATGGACAATTTAAGAACAAATCTGTTGGTAGAAGTACAGCATAGGCCCAATGATCAGTTGAAATAGTGCAAACACACAAGTCCAAATTAAGTATCATACAGTGATTTAGGTATGATAAGTATGATATAGTTGGAATGATGCAGTAAAGGCAAAGAAAAAGGATGAGACGTCCTTTCGTGACTAAGTGCTTAATTGCCCTTTCGTGTTGCCACAGACAATAGTCTCATCTCCTCACTCCCGGCGCACTCGCTCTTTGTCTTTCTGTGGAGCTTTTGTTTGACTACACATTTTGCGTTGTCTCGGAACAGAGAGGTGCTATTCTGAGATAATAAGAAGGAAAGGACTGAGGTGTGTGTGGGCAGGCACAAGTAGTGTAGTGAGTACTGCTGAATGCCTGCGGTGGCGAAACACGCTCTGTTAAGTTCCCTCTACTGGGACGCTACGCACAAAAGTGTAAAGAATATGCATATGCATCAAGGTGAGGTGACGGGCGACATGTATCAATGAGCACGCGATGAGCAACACAGCAAAGAACTTTTTACATTTATCCAAAGAAAGAGATTTTTTTCTCTCTCTCTTTCTGAGAGGTAGCGAGACCAATTCTATACCAAGATCTCAGGGCGGCAAGAATGGGACGAGACCAAGACCGTATCCACCAAAGAGCAATGATACAGTCATTAAGAAGGCTGAGGCTGCAACTTGGGGTAAATAATCAATCTACCAATGATGGGAGGTTATTGGTTGGTGTCCAAAGCAAGGCACAGTCTAAAAGCGAAAAAAAAGAGTGCACTCAGTCTGAGACCAAGACAAGAGTAAAGACACCTTTGAGTCCAAAATGCAACTGAGATCTTCAAAAAGTCAGATCGCATGTACTTCAACACTAGTTGTAGTACTCATTGTAGTAGCAGTTGTAGTACTGTTTTCCTGTAAAATGTCCATGAGAATTTTGAAAGGTACTTCAAATGAAATGCATTATTATTATTGTTGTTGTTGTTGTTAACCCTAACCTCTACTGGTGGACTAAAATGCGAACTGGGTTTTCAAGCAAAGATGCAGCAGCAGCAACTTTGTTACACGACTTTGCTAAAAGCACACACTCCCTCATTGTTTATATCCCTCGAAACGAGACCACAGCTCTGACACCATAAAAAAACAGGGTGTGCAGCAAGTAGTAGAACTGTAAAGGAACGGGTTGTTCAAAAGCACACAAAACCCTCTTGGACTTCAGAAAACGGTTGACTATTTGTAGTTGTATGCATCAGATATGACAAAAGTATGCTGTAACATTGTAAAGAAAGACAAGATCTTTGGCAATGGAAGCACCTCGTGAAATATATTTTCAGGTAATTTACTGTATTCTGTAAATGAAAGGAATTAAGGATTTACAGTAGCGCTGTTATTTGCCTTATCTTGCGTGTTTATACTGCAGCGTAAAGTGAAAACAAGTTCGATGTTTATTTAATGGCGGTTCAAGTGTTGTCAGGACACACAATAAGGCGATCTGCATCAAAGCATTAAGGGGCAGGTAAGACGAGCAGATAGATTTCCCCATTTACAAGCGTCTAATTACCTCATCGCGGCTCCCGAAGTACAACATCAGATCTGAGTCCTGCATTATTCTTTAGCCTATCCTTTTCGGCTATTTTCCCCTCTTCCCCGTCGCTTCCTCAACCATATTTCCCTGAGGGTCCCTCTCTCTGAATCCCATAAATTATGTACATAGAGTGAAGGGGGCTTACAGGGGCTATATGATGGATCGCTCTCCTCACTTCTCTCTTGTTTTCTTCATGTCCTGAAGCTTATTTATCATTTCCATAATGACGTTGCTCTCGGATGAATCTCCAGATATCTATATTTACTCTAGACAACTTTTAACTATTTCTTTTTTTTTGGCATGATCTGGTTTTTGGTGAGCAAAAATGGGTCACACAGCTGCTTTGTGACTTTTATTTTGTCAAGCCGTGTATCCATAATGGAGAATTCAACAAATGATTTTATCCTGAAGTCCCCCCCCCGTTTTTCTTTGCAAATGTGGTGAAGATTGAATTAGATAATAGACACAAAGGGAGTTTTGGGGTTGTTTTAGATTTAGAAGGCGTCTTGGGGAGATTCCAACATGGCATTGAAATGCACTTTAACAGGCCTTATGAGGATGCTAATGGAATGTTTAAAGAATTGCCCTATAAAGGAGACAGAATGTCCCTGAGAGGAAATCTCAGTTCTCAGTGTGTGTGAATAATGTCAAACTGTTTCTGGTGGACGGAGTAAAACTTTAAGTCATATTAAACGTGAGAAAATGTAACTGTAGATTCAAAGTTACGGTGCATCAGAGAACATTTGTATGGGTTTTCTATTACAATATTATATCAATCTCTTGTTTTTTTTAATGTTTTCAACAGAACATCAAGGTTCTCTGATGGGTAAACAAACCAACTCAGTTATGTTTATAGTGCAGAGCAAAATTACACTCTTATATACTGTATGTGATTAAATAAATAAGGGCTCAATAAGGACGCGGAGAAATTTGACAGGACTGAGACATGTGGACAGGCACTGTTGTCAGCTTGTATATGCAATGTGTGTGTGCGTGTGTAGAAATGCATAGTCTGAATCACTGCTCAGCATTAAACATGAC
>CAESWR010000102.1:82811-99094 GCA_903171835.1 Mullus surmuletus | reverse complement strand
GAAGAAGAAGAAAAAAAAAAAGAATAAGTCTTACTCTCGGAAGCGGCGGCTGTGGATCTTGGTGATGGCGTTGGAGGCCATGGGGCTGCCGATGCCAGAGCTGGAGGGCGAGCCCTGGGAGACGGGCGTGATGCTGTACGGCGAGTTCTGGCTGGCCGGCGAGAGCGAGGCGTCACTGGGCACACTCAGCCCGTTCTCTGCGGCACAAACCACACATTTAGATACCAGTATCGGAACACATCTTGCGTTTTTGTAGGTTTTTATTAGGTCTTTCTAGGTTTCATTAAGAGCGATTTATATTACTGGACTGATATTTATTTATTCATCTTGATTGAAGTTCTCAATACTACTGTATCTGTCTATCATATCTATCACTCTCGGCCTGCATCTAGTATCTCTGATACAAGCACTCCAATACAAGCAGTCCATTCCAGACTAATTTGTTTTTATTGGATTTACTGAGGTTATTTCGTAATGGTCTTCTAATCTATTTTTCATGTATTCCATTCAATTGTAGAATATTCTTATGTCTGAGTTAACTAGTGGTTATTTTGCACTTTAAACATTTTTTTTCTTCAGTTTTTATTGGATTCATTGAGGTTCTTTTTCAGGGTCTTCTAATTAATTTTCTATTTATTTTATTCAACTGCTGACTATTGTTCTCCGTTTGAGTAATATCACTTGATCAAGCCTTTTCTAACATTCCATACTACAAAATAAGTCATAAACGTATGTGCGATTCCTGCGGATATCGGAGTGATATCGGTATCGGCAGATACTCAAGGCTGCGATATCGGTATCGGAAGTGAAGAAGTTGTATCGGGACGCCCCTAGAAACAAACAGCAGTGTGACAGTAGACCCTCACCCTCCTGGGAGGCGGGCTCTCGCGCCAGGTCGTCGGTGAAGTTCAGACACTCGTCCCCGTGCTCCTCCTGGCCGGACGACTCCTGCTCTACACTCGTCTTTCCTTTTTTGCCTTCGCGCTCCTTCAGGATGATCTGCGGAGCAAAGACGGGCGGTCAGCACACCGCCGCCCCTCCCTCGCTCCCTCCCTCTGTGAAGCCCCCTCACCTTCTTGAGAGCGGTGGGCCGCTTGACTTTGGGGATCTCCCTCTCTTTGCCGCGCTTGACACGCGGCGCGCTGGAGTCCAGCGGGTTGGGCGGAGCCGAGCATGGCTGCTGGTGGCCCTTCAGCATGGACGCCAGGTTGGTGGAGCCCGAGCCGTGGAATGGAGTCGTCGTTCCCACTGTTGGACACGTGGAAACAAGAACGATCAACCCGAGTTTCCATCCATTACTGCTTTAAACCATCCCTGTAGGACTTGTAGAATTATTACGAAAAAATTGCACTACTAGAGCTGGTGGGGAAAAAGAATTCTTCAATGGATTTTATCTGTTTTTTATTTTCTTTATTTCACTAACTGAATCACTTTGATTAACGGATTAAACCAAATTGAATCGAATTCTTTCAATCCCCTCAGAATCTTATGAATCACAAATTAATCAAGGGTAACATGGATTCATTTGTACTCTGCTATAAAATACTTGGGAATAAAATCAGTGTGAACTACAGCTGTTAAAGTTCTTTCAAAGAGCCAGAATGTCGATTTCCCAGTTAACCAGACAGGTCTTAGTGTGTAGGGTGAGGTCGGATATGGCTAAATATTCCAAAGAGATGAAGAGTGATGTTGATGTGACAATATTATTAGTTAACTTTCCTCATGGAAATGTAGAGTACAGTAGAGTTGGACCACGTCGTGGAAAAGCATCATCTTGGACCTCTATCGAGAAGTGTTACCTAATCTGACAGTAAACAGTGGCTACATTTACATGCATTCAAATAAGCCTTCTCTAAGCAGAGTATTAGCAATAACCTGGTTGCGTGCGGCCAAACACCAAACAACACTAACCCAATTGAAATGATAAAAACTGCCTCTGGGCTACTTTTCCATGCAGTAAATCAGCCTTTTCTAACTAGAATATTAGCAATAACCCGGTTGAATGTAAACACCAATAACCGGAATAACCAAAAACCTGAATGTTCCCTCTGGGTTCCTCCTTTTCTAAGGCGAATATTTGATAATATCTCCTCCTATCAGGATCTCCCCATCAAAAGGAAGATTAATTAGTGTTGTGCGCATGTCTATTGGCAAGGAATCTTGGTCTTTGGAGTCCAGGAACTCCTTGTAAACATGGCCAAAGGCGAGAGCAACACCACGCCACACTTTTGGAGTGAGGAGGAAACCAATCACTTCATAAGTATGATGAAAGACACAAACATCCTGGCATTTGGAGACGCTAGAAACAGAGACAGATCCACAAAAAGGGGAGCGCAAAGTTACGCCAAGCAGGGTTTGTAGCAGACCTTCTCTGTGCGTGGTTGCTTTGATCGGGATATCACCATTGATTACAATGGCTAGGTTTCCATGCAGTCAATATTAGGGTTAAGGTCCATATTCCAGTTACTGA
Source organism: Mullus surmuletus (assembly GCA_903171835.1). NCBI lineage: Eukaryota > Metazoa > Chordata > Actinopteri > Syngnathiformes > Mullidae > Mullus > Mullus surmuletus. The sequence continues at coordinate 96,624 of CAESWR010000102.1, read as the reverse complement.
AACAATGGGAACAACCCGTTCACAGGCGTAAGCAAACAGGGCTATTCCTGCATACATAGTCATTGCAATCAATTGGAATACCTTGATTCCTTGCCAATAGCTATATCCTCATAGGAGGATATATGGTCAAATATTCATCTTAGAAAGGGAGGCACCCAGGGGGAATATTTGGGCTTTTAAAAACCGGAATATGAGCATATCCGCTTATTCAAAAGGGTCATTGGTGTTAACATGTTAACAGGAATAACCCTGTTTACTCACACTTGTAAACGGGTTATTCCTAATGTTTCAGTAACCGGAATATGGACCTTAACCCCAATACTGACTGCATGGAAATGTAGTCAAAACACTGCTGTGTTGGCACGGTCTCTCGGCTCACCTGTGAAGGAGAGCGGCTTGGTGTTGGTCAGCTGCTTGGCCTTGATGGCCTGCTGCTGCTTCTCCAGCGCCGCCAGCATGTCGCCCAGGTCCAGCTCCATGGGGGTTTTGCTCTTCTTCCCGGCGGCTTTGGTGAGTGCCTCCTGCGGGTGGCGGGACAGAGAGCAGAGGGTCAGACGGTCTCCAGAAGCCCACTGCAGAGCGAGCGGGCCAAGGTCCCCACCTGGAGCTTCTGCTGCTCCATGCTGATCTCGGAGTACTCCTGGGCGGTGGCCAGAGCCGCAGCCAGAGCCTTCTTCCTCTGGCTCTTGGCTCGCTTGGGAACGGAGGTGGTGATGGGAATTGGAGTCTGCACGATGCTGATGGGCGAGTTTTCTGGAAGATTATCGAGCTGCGAGGAAACACCAACAAGAAATTGTGATTTAACTCTCAGAAGTTACATGCAAGTGCCTGGTTCTTAAGAAAAAAAAATAAATATTACACATCATTTTGAAATCTTTTCTTTTTTTGCTGCATCTGTAACATTATTCTCTTTTCTATTCTTTTTTCATAGTGACTGCATTAAGAGTTGTGTGTTTATAGGCTGATGATAATAATAATAATAATTATAATAATGATAACGGCTTGGATTTATATAGCGCTTTTCAAGGAACCCAAAGCGCTTAAGAACTTAAGAATTTAAGAACTTTGAAGTTCCAATTTTACGTCCATATACAAGTCTGTTTTTCATTAAATTTGAATTGAATGTTTGTCACATACAAACTCAAAAATGTGTAGTTTCTTTTAACCCTTAAGAGTTCCTTACAAAATACCTCAATCGTCCCTCAGAACAAAAACCCCTCCCTTTTGTAAAAAATAACATATTTCAGTACTTTCCCCCCCACTTTAAACGAGTCAATCTTTTTAATCAACTTCAGTCTGAAATATATTCATGTCAAATATTCATTATTTGGGGGGATTTTAACCCTCTAAATGTTTGTTTACGTAACTCCACAGGAATTTAATTGAAAACTCCAATAATTCCCATCAAATGCAATTCAAGTAGGATTAAATGATTATCATTATTAGATCCTCTAATGGGTCAATGATTAGCAGCAACATTGAATTTGAGGCATTGTGATTTTTTCTGCAGTGACAGATTGTCATAGCAACCCACCAGGGTTTTGGGCAGTTTGGGCTGCATGTGCGTCTGGGCCTGCGCCGGTTCTGGCCTGCTGCCTCGCTGGCCGGCACCTCCGGTGGCCAGATCGGGGAACTCCTCTTCATCCTGACACACACAATCAGGGGAACATTTCAGCACGACGAAACAAGCAAACACACACACAAAAAAAAAAAGCGAGAAGGCCCATTGAGATCCTTGGCTCACCTCAAAGTAGAGCGGCTCCGGGGTGAGCTCAGAGCCGCTGACCGCCGCCGGCTGCAGTCTTTGCTCTGATTGGCCGGCTTGCCCGCGGCCCGGATAGCTGCTGTGGAAGTCCTGAAGGGTGGACATCACACAGATCAGCAAAACACTGTTGTCCCTATATCATGCAGGGTGGTTTCTCCCTTTTAAGCGGGGTGTGTGTGTGTGTGTGTGTGTGTGTGTGTGTGTGTGTGTGTGTGTGTGTGTGTGCATGCGTGCGTGTATGTGTGCGTGTGTGCAGAGCTGCTGGTGGAACCTGATTTACCTGTGTGAAGTTTCTCTGCTCAGGATTCTTCCTCTGGTCTGCTCGGTGAAACTGGCCGTTTCTGTCCCCCCAGGACTTCTGTGTCGCCTGCGAGGCCACGTTGACCCAGCTGCCTGCTGGAGGGGAGGAAGGGGAGCTTCTCAGCTTGAGGACGATGAGGATTCTTCTTCATATATTTACAGCAATTACACACTTTTCATACCAGTGTTGATACTGGTGCGATCACTCCAATGCTATGTCTCAAATGTGCCGTCTGTAAAAACACTATAACCTCAGGCTGACAGTAAAATACGGGTGTCCCAATCTGATATTAATATGGGATATCGATCCGAGTTTCGGATTATAGACTCCAGATTCCACTCCAGCACTTCGATGTAGAATATTATGTTTAAGGTTCAAATGTATGTAAGCCATTGGTTAATAATAAATGGGTTAGTTTTTCTCATAGCTACTGTTGCTGACTATTGTTCTCTTTTTGAGTAATATCACTTGATCAAGCCTTTTTCTAACATATCGGCCGATACTGAAGTCTGCAATATCGGTACTGTATCGGAAGTGGAAGAGTTGTATGGGGACACACCTACGTATTTGGTGGGCTTTTTCATTCCTGTAGATGTTCATTTCTCTCCCTTGATTTTTTTTTTGTTCACATTGCTATTGGTATTGCTATTGGAAACATGTATTGAAATCAAATTGGAACTGAAAAAAAAGTGGATGCCTTGTGGATACTTGTGGTGGCAAGGTGGCACACATAATTCAGATCCCATTTACATGGGTTGGCTGCCCAAGGAGAACCGACATACTACAAAATAAGTCATAAAAGTGTGGATGATTCGTGCTTCGCTTGATATTAAGGTACCACAATAAGTGTTAAATAATGCTCAATAAGTAGCAATTAACAATGCATAAGCACTTATAAGGCATTCTAAGATGCTTATAAACAAGAGGATTAAGTAAAGTGTTAATTAAAGCATAATAATACAATCACTTTTGCTTATAATAACATTTGATTAAACATTGAATTAAAAAAAACCTCTTATAAATGGTTATTAGCATCTTATAATTCCTTATGCTCGTCAATTGTTAATTGATGCATATAAATCATTAGTTAACGCTTATTATGGTCCCTTAATATAAAGTGCTGCCCAATATTGATATTGTATCAGAAGTGAAAAAGTTGTATTGGGACACTCCGACAGTAAAATGACTTAAAACAGGGCTGGGAAGACCTGTACACATCCCGCCTTCAAAATAAAACTCCTGTTTACGAGCTACACACGAATTTGTGTCGACTTCTTCCCCCTTTGCTATCGTGAATGCAAATCTGAAAATGTGTGACGCAGATTTCCACAACGATGCTCGTTTTTTTGGTCAATAATAGGATGAGCACATATTGTGGAATCTCCGTGGTTACGTCCTGGCCTGAAAAATGTCTCAAACTTCAGCTATTAAGGTCAATAAAAATAGAAGGCGGCGGCATTGAGGGTGAGATGTTTAAGTGAGACAAGGGAGAGAAGACAGACTGCCTGCAGGCCCGAGGAGAAACGCAGAACAAGAGCCTTGGTTTCACTTTTGCCTACAACACCTGGAACTGTGACAATAAACATCCTCGCAATTGACGGTGTCCAAATTTGGAAAAAGATAAGACTCAAAAAAAGACTCACCGGTCATCACGCCAGCCTCCACTGCCTAAGAACAAAAGAAAAGAGTTTCAGGTCAGAACTCCACCGAATATTTGTTACATCTATGATAACTCTATGCATGCCCATTTAAAAAGGCATGTACAGTATTTGTAAAGTAACATGTAAAGTATTTTTTTACTCAAGTATGCATCATTTACCTTTTTATGTAAACAAAGTATACTTAACCCTTAAGAGTTCCTGGGGACGTTTTTTAACCATTTGGAAGGTCAAAATCCTTGAAAAATATTTGATATTTCACATGCATCTTTCAGGCTGAAGCTGATTAACAAAGTTGGAAAAAATTATACAATATTTTTACAGCAGTCTTTTGGAAGGAGATGCTTTTTGTCCCCAGGAACTAATAAGAGAGTTTGCTATAAAAATCTGTCACTGCAGAAAAAATAAGAATGCCTCAAATTCAATGTTGCTGCTAATCATTGACCATCTGAGGCTATGATAATAATACTAATACTACTACTAATAATATCCTCCTTGAATTGCTTTTTATGGAAATGTGTATTTTTTTCTGATTAAAATACTGTAGTGATGTAAACAAACTGGCATTTAGAGGGTTAAAATCCCCCAAAATTATTAATAGTTGATATACCTGTATATATTTCAGGCTGAAGCTGAAAATAGATAAGTTAAAATGGAAAAAATAATAATATATGTTATTATTACAGCAGTTTTTAGGGAGGGGATGTTTTTCGTTCCGAGGGACGATAGAGAACATTTTTTTTAAGAAACTCCTAAGGCTTTAAACAACAATACACACGCTTGTAAAGAAAACAAACACAAAAGAGTGTGTATGACTCAGGAATGTTTGACTTCCTGCCTCCGTATCAGCGCGGCCATCTTCACGCCTCAGGTGCCTAAAGTGTCAGAGTGTGCGTACCGTGGACGCCGGCGCCGCCTCGGCCACCGTCCTCTGCGGCGCCCCGGCCGCCTGGTTGTGTTTGGGGCTGCAGTAGCCGCTGTCGCTGTCAATGTCGGCCTCGCTGGCGCCCTGCTCGGCGTAGCTCTCGGCCGGGTGCGAGGCCCGCCTCCTTTTGGTTCGGTTCTTCCACAGCAGCGGGCTGGCACGCTCGGCGGCACAGCGGCCCGACGCCTCGCCCGGGAAATCTGCGCGGAGGCCCAGAGAGACACGCTCGATAAAAACAACCATCAGTCCCGAGGAAGCTGCCGAGAGGCTTTAATCCGATTTAAAGATATGACTTCCATGTGACTTAAAACCACCATCGTGCGGCCCGAGTGTTTCCACGGGGGCCGCTGACTTTGCCGGTGACATCAGAGGCCGCAGGGATCGACCTCCCCGACTGGAAACGTGGCATTCCTGCAAGTTACCATCAACCAGTGGAACCAGACGTCACTCTTTACTGGCACCGGGTTCCACTTCCTCTTAGGGAGGAGCTCATTTTACCTTCAGGTTTTTTCCGAATCTTACATAAACACACGCACACGTTTAGCTCTGTTGTTCATTCCCTGAATTCCTCATCCTTACACGTTGTAAAGGTGACTAATCAGGTTTTCCAACAGTATAAAAACACAACACCAATTGGTATTATTAAAGGGGGGAAATTATTGAATGAAATAACATCCGAAGTTTCTTTGAGGAGTTATAACATATAATAGAGGCGGGGCCTAGTTCTGCTCTTGGTGTGCATGGAAATTAAATTTATTCCACCAATTGGACTCAGTTTACCCAAAGTGTTACCTCTAATTCAATAAATGACACTGTTGGACTTCAGGAGACAGTTATATTGACTCATTTTTTGGAATCTTTGCAGAAACTCTTGAATGCTGCCATCGAGCAGTTGCTCACCAGTCTGCTGAGCCGCGTCGACCAGCATGACTGTCTTTGTTCTGCCGTCAGGCCCCATGGTGCAGACTTCCTTCTGCACGGCAACGCTCCTGGTCGGAGGCCGGCGACCCCTCGGGAGCTGGCAGACCCCCAACTGCTGCTGCAGATGGAAACAAACATAATCGCCAAATTAAAAACACCGCAAGCGGGTGAGCGTGCTGGATGGGCGTGGCCGCCGTCCGTACCTTTGGGAGGACATTGGGCCGCACCATGCCCCTCCCCCGCTGGCTCGCCATCCCGTACGCCGGACCCAAAGGTAGCGGCCTCTCGCCGACCTCGGCCGAGACGGGGTTGACCACGCCGGCCTGCACCGGCCCGGCGTAGGCGCCCGGGAAGGGCTGGTAGAAGCCCATGACGGGCGGGCAGGGGGCGGGCATGATCTGGTAGTAGGCATAGTCGTTGGAGACGGGGGGCTGTGGCGAAGACAGGATGGGGTAGGCCAGGTACGGACCACTGGGGCTGGGGTTCGGCTGCTGCCAGCGCAGCTCCCCTCCATTATACATGGGATGTTGCCTGGGAGACACAACACCCACAAGTCATTGCAACATTGTCATATATACTTCAGATACACAATATTTATTCATGTACAATCCAGATGGTATTGTGGTTTCTCCTTCCTCCCAAAACATGTCAATCAAATGACATAATTTGACATAATTTGAATAATATGCAATTCAAGGAGGATTTAATGATTATCATTATTAGAGCCTGAGATGGCTCAATGATTAGCAGCAACATTGAATTTGAGGGATTCTGTTTTTTTCTGCAGTGACAGATTTTATAGCAAACTCTCTTATTAGTTCCATCTTATTAGCGTCTTCTTCCAAAAGACTGCTGTAAAAATATCATATTAATATGTTTTCCAACTTTAAATTAGTGACTCTTGTTAATCAGCATCGGTTTGACAGATACATACTAAATATCAAATATTTTTGCGGGGATTTGGATCCTCTAAATGGTTAAAAAAGTGCCTGGACAAAAAACATCCCCACAAACCCCAACGAAGGGTTAATCATCATTCTAGGTGTACTGATAACATCACCATTAAGGGCTTATCGCATTGCATCATGGCTGATTGGATTGAGCGGTCTTATAAGGAGACGTCATTACCATTGTGATCAACTGCAGTCACAGATAAGATGGATTGTGGGTGAAAACAATTATCGGCACATATATACACGTGATTTCACTCATGATTTCATTTCCATTTTGTCTGACTTTAACGAACGTTGTGGAATTCCAACAAGGCAGCAGAACTACTTTTCTCTGGAGATGCCCACGAATCATTTGAGCAGCACACAGAAGTGACCGCAGCAGCAGCAGCAGCAGCTGGCCGGGAATCACGCCATCCCAAAAACTATTTCAACAATGACTCCAGTAAAGAGGTTAAAACCCAACACTGGCCCGCTCTGCAGACATAGGCTTCTCCCTGTTATTAAAACGATTATTATTTTAAAGGACTTAGTGAAAAGAGAAGAGAATACAAATATCATGTGTGCTTCTATCACATGCTAACTTCACTTTTTAAAAAAAAAATTTTTAGATATTGATTGTGATTGGATGAATGGTAGAGCACTACAGCTGGGTATAAAAAGGAATCTTGAAGTCAATTTCAAAACCTTTTAAAAACTTTTTCAAGACCTATTTTTTAATACCCACTGCCACTTTTTAATACCCACTGCCATAACCATTTCCTTACGCGACACCTTTAACTTGACAGTTTTAGTTTACGATAAAGACTATAGACAGAATTCAAATCATTCTGAATTTCCGCCCATGTACGGACAACTTTACAAATGTACCCATCATAGCCTCGTTTTTCATATCTTTGTTTTTTTTAAATTAACTTTTACAATGTTGTTTTGCACTCTTTTGACAGCTGATTCTGAAAAATGTCTCCAAAAATGTAAGACCTCATAAAGTGGTGATAAGACTTTTTAATACTTTTCAAGGGTCTTAATTTCTCCAAAATTGATTTATCAACTTTTAATACTTTTAGTATGAGGGGCTTGGGGGGAGGGGGGGGTATCTGGGTTAATGTTCCTCAGACCACAGTGATGTGCACGATGGCCGGTTATGTTAGGGTTGTGTGTGTGTGTGCGTGTGTGTGTGTACACATGCTATGCAGAAACCCTGATAAAGATCCAGATGACATTTTCACAGCCAGCCCTGCTATAGCGGGCATTTCCTTGCATTCAAATAGTGGAGGGGGGGGTGGGGGGAGGAAACAAAGCAGCGGATGTGTGCAGGATACAGAAGATCACTTCGGACAAAAGAAAGAGCCACTGGAAACACAGATTGCGCTGCCGTGTAAACTCTCCAACTCCAGCGAGGTTTTTCCATTCACCAGCGGGCAAGCGTGCCGAAAACTACAGAGAAAACCGGCGGCTATAAGTCAACAAAATTTAAAAAAAGAGAAAATGGGCCGTTGGTGGGGAGAACATCAGAGAGTTCTCCTCGCGGCGCCGTAGTACAAAGCAGATTAATCAGTTATTCCGAGGACGGCGGCCGATGGGCGGCGATTGTTCTTGGCGCGGTTCAAAACGGGGACAGCTGAGTTCCCACACACACACGCACATCTGCCAGAAAAATAAAAGGAGTGTGGGTGGCATGGCGCCCACTCCCACGGCGATCGTACCTGTTGGGTTGGTTCTCCTGGACGAATGGGTAGCAGGTGATGAGGTAGCTGGGGATGGGGGTGGTCTCCACGCCGCCGCTGCCCCCTCCTCCCCCTCCCGCTCCGCCGCCACCGGCGCTGCTTGCCTCTCCAGAGAGACTCATGCTGATCAGGGATCCTTCCAGACCTTTCTTCTGCGGGATAAACGGTTCCACTTCGGCTGACAGCTTTACATCCTGAACAAAGCAAAACAAAAAATGTGAATAAAATAGTTAGACAAAATCTGTTCTCAAATGCAGCATTTCCCAGAATGCACTGCTCAGGATGATAACTGATGTGGTGCAACATTTCTGAGGCATTTAGACAACTAACATGACGAGAGCCAGGAGAACACGTATTTGTGGTTGAAGCTATTCATCAGGATATTTAATTATGGATCACCTTCCTCGTCATCACTTCTTTCTGAAGAGTTTTTTTTAATACTTAAAGATATTTTTCTATGTTTCATCTCAAAAATTCACTCTTAAATCATCAAGGTTGCTGCTGGCTGCTGTATTTTCGCTTCTTGATTGATCCTGTGCAGCTGAAGCTTTTATACCCATTTGTACGGGTGCCCCGATCCAATATTGATATCGGTCCAATATCAGCAAAAAAACAAGTATCAGATTATACCAGCCTGCATCTAAAGTCTCCGATATAAGCGCTCCATTCCAGACTCCACTCCGGCACTTTTTGTGGTTCTTTCACACTTTAAAAAATAAAAAAAATTGTTTTTATTGGGTTTATTTAGGTCATTTTTAAGGGTCTTCTAATTAATTTTTTTAATTTATTCTATTCACTTGTCAAATGTATCCATGCCATTGGTTACTAATAACTGGGTTACTTTTTCTCATAGCCACTGTTGCTGACGATTGTTCTCTGTTTGAGTAATATCACTTGATCAAGCCTTTTCCAACATTCCATACTACAAAATAAGTCATAAAAGTATGTATGACTCCTTCTGATATCGGATCGGATGGATATCGGTATCTGCAAATACTCAAGGCTGCAATATCGGTATCGTATCGAAAGTGAAAATGTTGTATTGGTACTTATTTGAAGGGCTTGTTGATTCCTGTCGCTGTTCATTTCTATCCTGTAATGTTTTTTGCTCACATATGGGTATCGTTATTGTCAACGTGTATTGAAATCCAATTGGAACTGAAAAAAAGTGGATGTCTAAATCTAAGCTCCCTTCTCACAGGTTGAGAATGTACTTGTGGTGGCGAGGTGGCAAACATAAATAAGATCCAATTTACTTGGGTTGGCTGAACAGAACAGACATACTGGAAACTGTGAGACGGGCACAGCAGCTTTCCAATAAAGAGGAAGACGAAGCTACTTGGAAAATGAAATCCTCCCGGGCTGACTCTGCAGGCAGCACGCAGCTTCAGCTCCTCTGGAAAAGTGTTGTTTCCTGACTTTTAACACACCAGTCCCCCACCCCTTTAAAAAAAATAGCCATTGTGCTGTTAACTCCAGGTATTCTACGAGTCCACCGCACGGTTTTATAGGACTCCAGATGTGTTGACACATGTGAGGCTGCTGCAGTGGAGGGGAAGTGATACGCCAAAGATTAGACAAATGGGGCACTGGGAGGAGAGCACTGGGACTGGGATGCAAAAGTCCTCCCGAGCTGTCACAAGCACCCAAGTTAGAGGGCGGCTCGGAGATGACCTTGCATCTTCATCAAATGATAAGGCAATCCAATCAGCAGCACAAAATAATCCAGTTTTCCAGCGCTGGTATTAACATAATTAGGCTTGCTGGTGTTTTCCCGGACAGAAATCCTCCTGAAAATGATAATCTGCTCAGTTAAGAGTCGCGGAAAAGAGACACAGCCACTTGGTTTGCCATGAAAACCCAAAAAATGGCTATTTGGTGATGGGGATAACCCTACTCGTTGTTTATCATCTTTAAAAAACACTTCTATCGTCGATATGATCCAAACTCTACACACATGATAGTGCTAAGTGTGTGTTTGCTACAAACAATCACCTTCTTCTATTATGTTAAAGAAAATAATGTGTGTGTAGGGGTAGCAGTATCTGATAAGAGTAGGGGCATCCCAATACAAACGTTTTCACTACCAATACTATACCAATGTTGCAGCCTTGAGTATTGGCCGATAACGATCTGATACGATATCAGCAGGAATCATAAATACTTTTATGATGTATTTTGTAGTATGGAATGTTAGAAAAGGACCGATCAGGTGATATTACTCAAATATCAGGCCGATATCCAATATCAATATCAGATCAGGAAACCCCCAACTTGAGGTTTGCCACGAAAACCCACAAATGGATATCTGGTGAAAGGGATAATCCTACTCGTCGTTTATTGGCTTAAAAAATACCTGTATTGTCTATACAACCTAAACTCTACATAATGCAAAGTGTGTATTTGCTTCAAACAAACTACCTTCTTCTATTATGTTAAGGAAAAGAATATGCGTGTGTAGCAGTATCAGTGTCTGAGAGAGAGCATCTCCTTCATCCTCGACTGTCGGCGTGGTCGGAGGTGTCAGCCTTGCACAATCTGCCTTTTTTTGGCCTTTTGGAAACAGAACAAGGATGAGGAGAGTTGACAGAGTTCAGTGGACAATGAGACTCCCTAAATTCTCTGAAACAGAGGTCGGGGCGGCATGAATAGAGTTTCAGTGCGGGCCGGTGGACAGCAGCACAGACGGCCATTGTCTCCACGCTCGCCGCTGTCCGTGGGAGGCTCTCCTGCTTCTTCTTTTGGTGATCTATAGACGTGGTCGCTACCTCTGAAAGGAGACGGAGCCGATGGAGCCTGTTGGGCCAGTTCGGTGAGACAAACCCAGGTGAAAGTTTGAAACCCAAACGGCCTGGAGGCCTACTTTAAAGTCCATCATGCCTTGGTGAGGTGTGTGTGTGGGGGGTGATAATACTAGGGATGCACAATCCCATATTTGGATCGGATATCGGCTCTGATATTGACAAATTAGCTGGATCGGATATCGGATGAATGACGCCGATCCAGCATTCCGTTCTTTTTTTCCCTTTTAATTAGTATCATACACAGCAACAGAGCGATTCTATTCGCTCCAATTCTATGTCCGCAGCGCCGGTGACGTCCTCATACACAAGTGACGTCCTCACGCACAGCACGCACTGACTAATGTAAACAGAGCAACATGGAGCAGCACCGGCCAGAGACAAGTCCGCGATTTGGAGACATTTCAAAGTTGATACGCCGACAAGTCCAACAGCGACGTGCAGTATCTGCACCGCTAACGTTGCGAGCGATGGTGCTGACGTAGCTCCGACGTGAGTCCAATGACACTTAGTTGACACTAAGTTGAACTGTGCACTGGTTAGACGCGAGTTGTTCACCTCGCAGTGCGATGCTCCAGGCAAAAAACCTCCACGGATCACACACGGGAGAGGCGGTTTCGGCTGCTATAAAAGAAATGCCTGATCAGTGGCGGATTCTGCTGACAAAAGTGCAGCTCATTTTGAGGGATAATGGCAGCGATGGCTATGGCAATGTTTACATGGAAGTGTTACTTCTTTTTGCAGTGTGCTAATGTACGATTTGATATTTGTTGATAAATAGTACTAAGTACATTTATATCCGAGGTAATTTGTTACCTTTTTTTTTAACAAGGCTAATGTCAAGCCTGACGCCTTCACTCACAGGGCAAAGTATACAGTTCATTCATTCAACAGTAGTATTGGATCGGTATCGGATATCGGCCGATACGCTCAGCGCAGGTATCGGATTGGATCGGTAAAAACTGGATCTGTGCATCTCTGGATAATACAACCAAAAGTGTTGGCTCTGGACTTGTATGACTACGTTAACATGCAGTAAATAAGCCTTTTCTAAATAGAATATTAGCAATAACCGGTTGCATGTAGCCATGTAAACACCAATAACCAGAATATCTAAAAACCTGAATATCACCCCTGGGTTACTCCTTTTCTAAGGTGAATATCTGATCATGTGTACTCCGATCAGGATCTCCCCATCAAAAGGAACATGAATTTGTGGTCTGTGCATGTTCTGTTGGCAAGGAACCTTGGTATTTGGAGTCAAACATGCCAAAGGCGAGAGCAACACCACGTCACACTTTTGGAGTGAGGAGGAAACCAATCACTTCATCAGTGTGATGAAAGACACAAACATCATGGCATTTGGAGAGGCTAGAAAGTAGCGGGATAGACAGATCCACAAAAAGGGAAGTGGAAAGTTACGCCAAGCAGGGTTTGTAGCAGACGTGCGTCCAATTGATTACAATGACCATGTATACAGGAATAACCCTGTTTGCTCAGGCATAGAAACGGCTTATTTCCAATGTTTCACGAACTGTAATATGTACCTTAACCTCAATATTGACTGCATGTAGTCCATGATGCTGCCGTGCGGCTAATAGAAGCAGTTATAGGATTAAGTTCGAGGGGATAAAGCAGACTCAGCAACACAGGATGAGCTAATTATACATCCAGCTCCTTGTGGTGAGAGTTCTGTGAACTTCGGTACACAAGTAAATATTGACAACTGCTTTGTGACACACCACTATTTGGTATAACAATATTGCTTTTTAACAGTAACCGGTGTTGTCCTTGAGTAATGATGCTTTACCTTCATTGATCCTGCATCATTTTTTGTCACAAAATGAGTTAGCAGGTCGTGAAATAAGGTGCACACAGCAGCAGCTTCCCGGTACACTCATCTCATATGTAGAGAAACTACATATGGAATGAAAAATCTGTGAGGCTAAAGTTCTGAGAGCAAAGGCTGTAACTAAAAGTAGATTAGTAGAAATGGTTTGAATGAGAAAATGACGGTGAGTACGCCCAATGCTTTCCTTTATTTGGCAAAAATGAGCTGGTATTTTTGTTCAGATGTAACTTTGGCATGTCCAATACACGTGTTTCCAATAGCGATAATTTGAGCAAATGAACATTGAAGAATAGAAATAAACATATACAGGAATCAACAAGCCCTTCAAATAAGTAGGGGTGTCCTGATACAACTTTTTCACTTCCGATACGATACCGATATTGCAGCCTCGAGTACCGGCCGATACCGATATCAGCACGAATCATTCATACTTTTATGACTTATTTTGTGGCATGGAATGTTAGAAAAGGCTTGATCAAGTGATATTACTCAAACACAGAACAATCGTCAGCAACAGTAGCTATGAGAAAAACTAACCCAGTTATTATCAACCAATGGCTTACATACATTTTAACCTTAAATATATGAATATTCTACATAGAAGTGCTGGTGACATCAGACCGATATGAATATGGGATGGAGACTCCCCGAGTGAGGGGCGCCCTCGCTAAGACTTTGAATGGAGAGAAAGGTGTGCGGGAAGGTTGGCGCGGCGAGGGGATCCATCTCTGCGCGGAGAACGGCTGCGATTGTGAGGGGCGGCGGTGAGGTCACACCCCAGATGTGCGTCCTTTGGGGATGTCAGAGACGGAGAGCAACTCTCCCACTGATCTCACAGGCCTTTGTTTGTGTGGCCATTTATCCACATCACACCAGTTGCTTTCAAGCACCACTGGAGTGTGTGTGTGTGTGG
>CAESWR010000102.1:0-16416 GCA_903171835.1 Mullus surmuletus | reverse complement strand
GACGTCATTCCCAGCTCCGACCTCTGAGGTAAATAGAAGGCAGCGTGAGCTCTGGGTGGGCGGGGCCACCACAGTCCCCCAGCATATAGAGCTCTGGGTGGGCGGGGCCAGAGGCAGCCACTCCTTCACCTCTCTGCTTGTGCTGGAGACGTTTGTCTCAAACAAAGACTTGACGTGCAGCTTCAAGTCTGGGATTCATTTGACATTTTTTGCTTCCTGGATGGGTTTTCTGTCTGAAATGGGGCTTGAAAATGTCATCAATTCAGCATGTTTTCAGAGAGGCCAATGAAGGACCTACTCTTGTTTCCTTATGAGAATATAACATGTCTATCATTTAACCCTTAACAGTTACTTGGAAAAAACTTTCTCAACTGCACCTCAGAACGAAAAACGTCCGCTCCCTAAAAACTGCAGGAAAAAATAACATACATTAGTATTTTTTTCCACTTTAAATGACTCAATCTTTTTAATCAACTTGGGGCTGAAACATATATAATTATTAATTGTTTTGGGGGGGACTTTAACCCTCTAAATGCCAGTTTGATTGCGTAACTCCAGTTTTTTAATAGAAAAATACAAAAACTCAAATAATGTCCATCAAATGCAATTCAAGGAGGATTAAGTGATTATTATCATTATTAGAGCCTCAGATGGTCAATGCTTAGCTGCAACATTGAATTTGAGGCATTCTTGTTTTTTCTGCAGTGACAGATTTCTGTAGCAAACTCTCAGTAGTTCCTGGGGACAAAAAGCGTCTCCTTCCAAAAGACTGCTGTAAAAATAAATACCTAAATGTAGCGAGAAGGTTAAAAAGGCATCATGGTTATTGTTGTCAACAGAGACTCTGAATCCTTGCCTCCCTCCAGGTGGTCTTGGTGTTCCCCGGTCCGGACGCCGTCACGGTGCAGGACATGATGCAGCATTTGCATGACCGAAGCGACAGCAGGCCGCCGTCACGAGGCGACTCCTCGGATCAGCCGGGCGCCAAGAGGCTGAAAAGCGAGGCGGCCGAGGAGGCAGCGGGGTCAGGGACGGCCCCCCTTCAGAGGGTGGTCTTCATCGACAGCACGTGGAACCAGACCAACAAGATCAGCACGGACGAGCGGCTGGAAGGTAAAGCAGCTGTGGTTTACGTAACCGTGGCGATGTGTGACCCAGCCTCACCACCCGTCCTCGCTCCCTCCCCCCCACAGAGCTGCTGCAGGTGGAGCTGAAGACGAGGAAAACCTGCTTCTGGCGGCACCAGAAAGGCAAACCCGACACCTACTTGGCCACCATCGAAGCCATTTACTATTTCCTCAAAGACTTTCACGAACTCTGCCTCGGCCGGGAGTACAAGGGGGACTACGACAACCTGCTCTTCTTCTACTCCTACCTACACACCGTGGTCAACAAAGCCAAGATGGCGGCGGGGAAGAGCTGAAGCTAAGATGCTTTTATTTTGTAAGGGCTGCTGTGACACTTGGCAATAAAATACAAACTATTTACAACTGAACTATGATGGAGTCCAGCTCTACTCGCAGCTTCTATTCATGACATGCGTGAGAGGGAGCCATCTAGTGGCCAGTTTGCACGGGAGCAAACCTTTGATGGTCTTGCGTCAAACTTGTTCACGAATTGCTCCAAGGCTGCAACTGCATGTTGTCTAGAAACAGTTAAACCACTGGGGAAACTGGCGTGTCCGCCACACCAACATGGCTAAATGTGTGTACAATATATTTTTGTTACTTTCCAACACTTTCACAAGACCTTTTGACCACCCAGCTAGCTATTCATTTTGATAAACTAAACTCGTTCATGCCTTTCTCCAAGGCTGCAACTCCATGCCATCTGCCCAACAACACAGTTAAGAACTACTGGGGACAAGTTAGCTTGCGTGTCTCACCACACCAACGTGGTCAAATATGTACACAATATTTTTTTGCTACTTAGGCGTGTCACAATATCAAATTTTGCTGGACAATATATTGCCCCACAAATAACTAACCATAAATAAACCAATAAAACAATATTGTAAAAAAAAAACTAATCTAATGATAATGTGGCATAATAATGCAATTACACTCTTTAAAAAACAATAAACAATTTCTCAAGAGCATTTGACATTGTAACTAGAATGTCAAGAACTTGTCAGGAGGCTCACTGTGTGTGTTTGCTTGCGGCCCCGTCTCCCCCCCCAATGACACAAAGATAGTGGATGACTGACAAGAGGGTTCACTCCGTTCATTCCGCTATGGAACCAAAGCGCCCAGGGGCTGAGAGCGAGTTTGGTGGCGCGAGACGAGGAAAACAAACACAAGCACATGGCGATATATTGAGGCCGGCAAAATTATCGGATTTGTCGTAATTTATTGTGCGATTAGTTCATTTAACGCTTATTGTGACAGTCCAACGTTCAATGTTTGACTGCCCAGCTAGCTCATAAGTTTGTTATAAAACAATGTCTCAATTTTTATAGCATTTTGCACTCTGAAACTTAGTTTGAAGTTCCATTAAAGTCCAAAAGATAGGGCCTAGTTTGTAAAACCTGAACATTTCCAGTGCGTTTTTGCGAGTAAATACACCAACATACCTTCACTGTAAAAGGAGTCGGATACATTTAAATATTTTTATTTACAAATCGGTACAGAAGGGAATTTTACATTTCCTGCATTTTAAGAAATGAATTCTTAGCATCTTTAACAAGCTGCAGATCTAAATCTCCACAAACTAGAAGCTAAAGCCGCGTTCATCGTCTGCGCTGCGTTGCCAGTACACCTCAGTAGTACACCTCAGTAATACACCTCAGTAGTACACCTCAGTAGTACACCTCCCTGATCTTGGCCTGCAGGCTGTCGCACGTCTTCTTGGCGTCTCCCAGCAGCATGGACGTGTTGGGCTTGTAGAAGATGGGGTTATCCACGGCGGCGTAGCCCACGCCCAGGGTGCGCTTCATCACGATCACCTGCAGGGGGCGTTCATAATAACCTTTGTGATACACAGCTGATCCCGCTGAACCCAGCTAGCCTCTAAAGGGTGAATCGGACCCACCTGTTTGGACTTCCACACCTCCAGCACCGGCATGCCAGCGATGATAGAGTTGGGGTCTTCCTGCGCCGCCGAGTTCACGGTGTCGTTGGCGCCGATGACCATGGTCAGGTCCGTCTCTGTGGGGCGTCAAAGCGGGTCAGGACACGGCTGCGCGCGCTCAGGCACGGCCGCGCCTCCTCGGGTCAACGTTACCTGGGAAGTCGTCGTTGATCTCGTCCATCTCCAGCACCACGTCGTAGGGCACGCCAGCCTCGGCCAGCAGCACGTTGAGCTGACCCGGCATGCGTCCGGCCACCGGGTGGATGCCGAACCTGAGGGAGACGCAGGCGGAGTGTCACTGCTCGTCAAACGGTAAAGTTAGATAGCCGAGAAGGAGGAGGAACAAGTGTGGAAAGGCTTCCTTCTCTCAATTAGGACCCACATACAATCATAATCTAAAGCTGTTTTGTTCTGATTTTCTTATGGAAATCTTATTTTTCAGGGTATATACATGAACTACTCAGGACCATCTCCATATTTTTAATACCTCACCGCCATTTTGAGCAATAACTGTTTCCATCAGCGACACCTTTAACTTGACAGTTTTAGTTTACGATAAAGACTATAGACCACCATCATACAACAGACATCAAATCATTGTGAATTTCCCCCCGCGTACGTTCTGGCGCTCTCAGAGACTATTTACAAAAGCACTCATAACAGTCTGGTTTTTTATGTCTAATAAATGAATAATCTCACACACTTTTTTACATGTTTTTTGGGGGAATAATTCAGAAAAATGCCTTCGAAAATGTAAGTCCTCATAAAGTGGTGACAAGAATTTTTTTACACGTTTTAAGGGTCTTAATTTCCTCAAAACTGATTGATCGATACTTTTCAAGAGTCCGCAGATACCCTTTTTTTTTGTATTTGCATCTTTTTCAGTCTTTTCCTGATAGAATTTGCTGAGCATTACTTGACTTCATATATTAGTTCTATGATGAAAAAATATTTGTTATTTTTATCATTTACCTTATTTTAATGGTATTATTTAATATTTCTAATACACAGATATACATTTTTCCTAAATATTAATTTATGTTGGCAGTATAGCATTATATCACTATAGTATATTTACTGTATTAAAATATTAGAAATATTGTTTAATATTCATTATATTCACTTCATTTTGAAATCCTTCATATTGTACCTACATCAGAAACACCTGATTAAAAAACCCAAACAAAAAAACTGACCAAAACCTAAAAGACTTGGGGTCAATCCTGCATAATATTACAGTGGGAAAATGGCCAGGAAATGATCACACAATTGTAAGAAAACTAACAGATTTCTAAGTTAAAGGGTCTGGACGCGCTTTATGAGTCCCTTTTGTGTGTTTGTGATGGCGAGGCGACATCAGAGCCGCAGAGTCACCTGACGGTCTTTCCCTGCTCCTTCAGCATCTTCACCATGTCTGCAATGGGATACTGCGCTTTGGCTGCACACAGACCCCAACCTGCAATACACACACACACACACACACACACATTATCTGATGATCTGTAATCTTAATCCTTACTCGCTTTTATATCAGAGTTTCACTTTCTGGCAGGGAAAGCTTTCACATGTGTGCTGCTCATCTCATCTCCCCTGCGTGCAAAGAACTCTTTTCCTTTGTGCACGTGTGTGTGTTTGAACCCTGTTTCACCGCCACGGTTTGGTACCTGTTAAAGTTCAGCCCTTTTTAAGCCCGTCACCCAGACCCCCCCCCCCCCCCCCCCCCCCCCCCCCCTCAGACGAGTGCGGCCTTCTGTTTCCTCGCTGCCGTGCTTCGTTGTTGACAGCATATGGAGACGTTTGCAGTCTGGACTCAATAGAGGAGCGGCGGGAGGGAAAAAAAAAATCTGCGAGAGCTAATGGGAGCCACATGTCGGACCACACAGTTGTCCCTGGAGCCGCCGCTTCTATAAGGAGGGGTCGGCCCGCTCCCAGTGGACTCTCCATGTGGACCCGCTCGCTTGTCAGGCAACCTGGGATGCTTCCATCAGCTCGCCGCTCTGCCCTCCAACGCACACCGACGCGCACGTTTCAGGGGGCGAACGTGGCTGAGCTGCTCCCCCTTGTGGCCACTAAGTGAACCAACTGCTTCGGCTTCGGTCCGCAGCTGCACCTGAGCTAGTGGAGGGCCTTTGCCAAAACGTCCTTTAAAGCAGTATTATTTTGGGGGTATTGTGAGGTGTGTGTGTGTGTGTGTGTGTGTGTGTGTGTGTGTGTGTGTGTGTGTGTGTGTCAGGATAAAATCAGATTGCACACTGACTGGCTGCATCGTCCCACATGTAGAGGGAGCCAATTAGCACATGGTGCACCATCATCCTCATGTACAGCTAACAAGGAATAACCCGGCTAGAATGGTACATGTAGATAGACAGATGGGTAGTTGGATGTAGATGGATGGAGAGATGTAGATCGGCAGCTGGGTCAGTGCAGATAGATAGATGGATAGATGGGTAGATGGATGTAGATGGTATATAGATGTAGATAGGTATATGAGTATATAGATAGGTAGATGGGTAGATAATTATAGATCGTTATAGATAGATAGATAATTAGTTATAGAGATAGATAGATTGTTGTAGATAGATAGAGATACAGGCCGACAGAGAGAGAGAATAGAATAGATAGACATAGAAGATGAAGATGAGGATGAGGATGCTCCAGCACAGATCACGTTTGCCGCTATTTGCGCCGGAGTTAGCTAACGTTACTTCGTAGCTTCAAATGACATGAGACACAGTTGAGGACCATGTCGGGCTCTCTGATGCTGAGGCGAAGCGCTGTCGGTTTCTGTGGCAACGGGCTGCAAAAGCCCTTTCCAAACCATCTCACGCTCTGACCATGTCCTTCACAGCAGGACCCCCGAATCACGAGTCCTACCAGCAGGTGTGTGTGTGTGTGTGTGCGTGTGTGTGTGTGTGTGTGGACCTGGCGTGATTATGATGTTGTTGGCCTCCTTGATGATGTCAATGGTCTGGTCCACGTTGACCTCCGTGTGGGTGCCAACGATCTCCATGGGCTTCCCGCCGGCCGTGGAGGTGGTGCCGTAACCGCCCAGGATCACGTTGGGGAGGGAGCGGTTCATCGCCTGGACATCAAACACACACACACACGTGAGGCTTGCGGGGATTTACATATAGGTGTTTGTTTGTGTGTGTGTGTGTGTGTGTGTGTGTGTGTATACTCACCACACACATGATGTAGGAGAGGATGGCACCGGAGGAGCCGATGAGAGCCCCGACGATGGTCATCAGGTTGTTGTCGAGCAGGAAGCCCTCAGCGCAGAGCGCCCAGCCCGAGTAGCTGTTCAGCACCGTGATGACCACCGGCATGTCGGCGCCCCCGATGGCGGCCGTCAGCGTGACACCCTGCAGTGACAAACCAAACACAAAGACGTTAAACTACAAAATCAGAGCTATTTTTGCACATTTGTTTTACTGGAAGGAAGAATTCGATTGTTCGATGGAACAAAGTCAGGAAACCACATTTTCTTCAATCCATCCCTCCCTCCATGTGGGCGAGTGGAACCCTCGCCGTCGCCGTGGAAACTCACCATGACGGTGGAGAGGCCGGACACGCCCAGCAGGCAGCCCATGCCGGTGCCGTAGCTGGAGCTGAGCATGAAAGGCACCATGCCGCCCATGGAGGCCGCCATCAGGCCAGCGTTGAGCATGTGGCGTCCCGGCAGCATCAGCGGCGACGAGTCCAGGACGCCTGCGGAAACATGGGGACATTTTTTGCATGTCTTCTGCCCGACGACGACGACGGAGGGAAATAATTGGCTGGTGTGAAACATGTTTGCACCCTCCTGACTTGGGCAGCGGTTGGGTCTCCGTGAGGGACTAATTTGCCAGGATGTTGTTTACAGGCCTGCTGAAGGCTCGTAAACACTGACTCACTGCGCTTAATTATAATTAGAATAATTACCAATACAATTTTCTTGTCAATGTTAAATAATTTATTCTGGAACCAATTTTCAGATATTTTTTTTCCCATTTTTGTTACCAATTCTGCAAAAAGAGAGGTTTTTCAGAGAGTTGTCATAAGAAAATAGAAGCAAAAAGAATTAATGAGCCATTTGCGGGTTCAATCCGTGATGCTGGGTGAGACGTCTTTTACTTTGAAAGGCATCGGAATTTGGCGACAATCCCAAAACCCCTTCAGATGGGCTCCGCAGTTTATTGCTCGTCATCTTGGAGGTCCACAACATAGAGAACAAATCCTGCTTTAATCAGCCGTCAGCGAGCCCGCTGCCGACCGCCGCCGCACTGCTAATGACAAATTAGCACCCAGCGCTGGGTGTGTTCCTCTTAAATCAACCACACAAGCATGTGCATTAACGGGGAAACATGCAAAGGCACGTCCGGGCCTGAGCAGAGAGCCAATCAGGAGCAAGATGTGAAACATCAGACTGCAGTTATACAACCGGAAAGTGCCAGAGTTTAATTATTTTGTGGAGTTGTTCCACTGAGACCAGCCTTTATTTTGACAAATATTTTTACTGTATTTTTCATTATTATTAAACGTAGTCATTTTTCTTATGAATTATGCAAAACTTGCAGGATTGCCTTCATTTGCTAAATAATATTCGTCTCCAAATCTGTAAATTTGCAAGTTTGAAATGTAGATTTCCAACACTAATTCATATGCTTTACTTGACAAGCACTTCAAGTACAAAAGTACAAAAGTATAGCTAGCAAACTAGGATACTTAAATCCTATGTCCTATTGAGATATCCTCAAATGAGCAGAAATGCCTTTATTTTGAAAAACTATTTTTAAAAAGGAATTCTTCCTATATCTGAAGAATTATGTTAACTTCTTACAAAAGTCCAAAATTATGTTAAATTACCGGTATTTTGTGTAACTCTCCAATTGATATAACCTAAAATTAGCAGAAATGCCTTTATTTTTAAGAATCATCTTAAGAACTATGTTAAATATGTGCAAGTTTGAAACGTAGATTCCCGAAGACTAATTAATGTGCTGCACTTGAAAAGCACTTCTTACAAAAGTCCTTAATTATGGTTAATTCTTTTTTGTAACCGTCCCATTGAGAGGACTTAAAATGAGCAGAAATGCCTTTATTTTGAAACACAAACACGCAGTCTTGTGTGTGTGTTGGGACTCTAAGTTGTAAGGTTACCTTGCAGCTTCCCGTAGGCCACCAACGACCCGCTGAAGGTGACGCCGCCAATGTAGGTGCCCAGGTAGGCCACTGTCTTCAGCACGCCGGCGGCGGGGTGGGTGTCCAGGTGGGGGAACTCGATCATGTACTCGGCCACGCAGGTGAGGACGGCGGCCAGGCCCACCAGGCTGTGGAAGGCCGCCACCAGCTGCGGCAGGTCCGAGATCTCGATTCGCTTGGCGATGGTCAAACCTGCGGCGGGAGGAGACACGAGGAGCGGCTGAGCGGAGCTGGAGGCGCCTGCTTTCACTTACGCCGACCTTCGACCAATCAGAACACTCGGCGGTCTTTAAGCGTTTTCCTCAAAAACCTGGAGGCGACTAATTAAGACTCATAAGCACGGCAAGAACGTCGTCCATCATCCTGCTCGCTCGGATGATGATTAGCACGCTCAGCGTTCACACGCGCGTCCCGACAGGATGATGGATGGTCTGTTAGGAAGTCGGAACGAGTTCACGCCCTCGGAAAGACGCAAGGATTCTGAGAGGGAAAAGCTGTTAAGCTAGTTGCCAAGCTAGATGCTAAACCAGACAACAGGCGACGTGTGACAAATCTTGCAAAGAAAATCTTGCAAAATCGAGCAAGCCTTCAACAGTTAAGAAGGGACATTTTTGGTGTTTGAGGACGTCAATATTGTAGACAAAACCAACATAATGGAAAATGATGTTTACATTTGACTAGAAATTGCATCAGTATAAGTGCAACATCCCCCCCCCCATTTCTCTAATAAACCAGTAAATCCAAAGCATCCCTTGAGGCTACATGAAGGAGCAGTGGTGCAGTCTGGCAGTGTCTTACCCAGAGTTCCTCCCGTCGCCATGGCCAGCGACATCTGTGAGAGCAGCTCCGGCGAAGGTTTGAGGGCGCCCAGGGTGGCGGCGATGCCCCCGGCGACTCCCATCATGCCCAGGGCGTTCCCCAGGCGGCTGGTGCCCTGTGCCGAGAGGCCGGCCAGTGCACCCACGCAGCACATACCCGAGCCCAGGTACATCATCTGAGGGAGAAACGGGAGGAGGGTCACGGAGGTCAGGCAATGGCAGGAACCCCGGCAGTGCGCACGGATACCTGCTCGATGCTGTATCCCGCCGCCACCGATGCTCCGTAGCCGCCCACAAACGCGCCTGTGGGCAGCAGGTACAGGTAGTTGTACTCGGGTGGGTCGGTGGGACGCTTGAACATGTCCAGCATCCTCTGGGTGATCAGAAAACCGCCTGGAAACACCACAAACCACAAACTCAGGCCCCGAACGCTGGCAAACCGATCGGACTTTCCTGCGCTTGCGTGTGGGAACAGGTCGAACCGGCAATGTTGATGGAGGAGACGAAGGCGGCGGCCAGAGCCAGGCTCTCCGGCAGGCTGGAGGGCGTGAGGCCGCCGCCCATCAGGACCAGACCGCCGACCGCTGTCAGACCTGCGGACGAGTGCCGACACGTCACCGACGGCAACACAGAGCGCCAAACTAGATGCTAGATCCTAAACTAGATGCTGAGATAGATGCTAAGCTAGATGCTGAGCTAGATACTAAGCCAGATGCAAAGATAGATGCTAAGCTAGATGCTGAGCTAGATACTAAGCCAGATGCTAAGATAGATGCTAAGCTAGATGCTAAATTAGATGCTAAGCTAGATGCTAAACTACATACTGATAGATGCTGAGATAAATGCTAAGCTAGATACTAAACTAGATACTGAGCTAGATGCTAAGATAGATGCTAAACTAGAAGCTAAGAGAGACACTGAGCTAGATACTATGCCAGATGCTAATATAGATGCTAAGCTAGATGCTGAGATAGATGCTAAGATAGATGCTAAACCAGATACTGAGCTAGATGCTAAGCTTGATACTGAGCTAGATGCTAAGCTAGATGCTGAGCGAGATACTAAGCCAGACGCTAAGCTAGATGCTAAGCTAGATGCTAAATTAGATGCTGTGATAGATGCTAAGATAGATGCTGAGCTACATGCTGAGATAGATGCTAAACTAGAAGCTAAAATAGATGCTGAGCTAGATACTAAGCCAGATGCAAAGATAGATGCTAAGCTGGATGCTAAATTAGATGCTAAGATAAATGCTAAACTACATACTGATAGATGCTGAGATAGATGCTAAGCTAGACGCTGAGCTAGATACTAAGCCAGATGCTAAGATAGATGCTAAACTAGATACTGAGCTAGATGCTAAGATAGATGCTAAAGTAGAAGCTAAGATAGACGCTGAGCTAGATACTATGCCAGATGCTAATATAGATGCTAAGCTAGATGCTGAGCTAGACGCTAAGATAGATGCTAAACTAGATACTGAGCTAGATGCTGAGCGAGATACTAAGCCAGATGCCAAGATAGATGCTAAGCTAGATGCTAAATTAGATGCCGTGATAGATGCTAAGCTAGATGCTAAAATAGATGCTAAACTAGACACTGCGCTAGATGTTAAGATAGATGCTGAGCGAGATATTAAGCTAGATGCTAAGATAGATGCTAAGCTAGATGCTAAATTAGATGCCGTGATAGATGCTAAGCTAGATGCTAAGCTAGATGCCGTGATAGATGCTAAGCTAGATACTAAACTAGATACTGAGCTAGATGCTGAGATTGATGCTAAGCTAGATGCTAAGATAGGTGCTGAGCTAGATGCTGAGATGGATGCTAAAACTAAATGTTGAGCTAGATGCTAAATGAGATACTAAGCTAGATGCTGAGCTAGATGCTAAACAGAGCATGGCGGCGGCAGTTGTGCGGTGGAGAGACTCTGACCTGAGATGGCGTTGGTGACGGACATGAGGGGCGAGTGCAGGGCCGGGGTCACTCCCCACACCGTGTGGTATCCCACGATTCCAGCCAGGCCGAAGGTGGTCACCATCTGAGTGAAGGCGGCATTGGGGGAGATGATGCCCAGAGCCAGACAGGTGGACAGACCTGGAGCCGGACAAACAGACAGGGCGTTACCGCGACCGTCCGTCCACCCTCATCTTGAAAACTATGTTTGGCTCCATTGTGTTTCCTCTCCTCTCCAATTTTCCATTTTTATCATCAAAAAATCATCAAGGACATATGAGATAATAGATGAGAGATGAGTTATGAGAAATATGAGATATGAGCTTTCAGGCATGAGATATATGAGATGAGATATAAGAAATGAGATGAGATAAGAGATGAGATATTAGATGAGGGATGAGACATGATCCCATAAGATACGAGCAATGAGATGAGATGAGATGAGATATGAGAGGATATATAAGAGATGAGATATGAAAGATGAAATGAGAGATGTGATAGACATAGATGAGATGATATACAAGAGATGAGATATGAAAGATGAAATGAGAGATGTGATAGACATAGATGAGATGAGATACAAGAGATGAGATATGAAATATAATAGACGAGATGATCTATGAGAGATTAGAGATATAAAATGAGATGATATATAGGACATGACATATGAGATAGAGATGGGACAGAGATAAAGGATGATATAAGAGGAGATGAGATGTAAGAGATGAGATATAAGACCTGAGATATAGAGTGGAGATAGAGATATAAAATGAGATGATAGAGATATAAAGTGAGATTAGATATGAAATATGAGAGAAGATGTAAGAGATGAGAGATTTGATGAGCATAAGACACAATGACGTGCAACTGACATCCCATGATGATGACCAATTACACATCACCCTGTCATAACATCCTATAATATGTTATATGTCCGATGCCGTGACATGAGGATGAGACGTGATGATGATGTCACGCGTCTGACCTGCCGTGTACATGCTGGCCGACGTCATGGTGCGGTTGAAGGGCGACACTGACGCGGCCTTCTCGGCCTCCAGCTCCGACACCGACTTCTGCTTCTGCGGGGCGGGGGGGGCCGTCTTGGGCAGCGGCGACGGGAACATGTTGTGGCCTTCCTGCACGGGCACAAGCTCAGGAAATGAAAACGCTGTGCATGCTGGGAGATGCGGTTCAGATGACGTGGGTGTTGAGCGGCGGTTGGAAGGATGAATCCCCCTCTCAGCGTTCCGACCCGGGCGGACTCTAACGAGCTGTAAGACGATCCCGGCTGCTGAGCGTTCGTGCGCTCGCTCGCGGCCATAAACAAACGTGTCAACGCCAAAATTCCCGGAAAAAGTATATTTTCAAACATTCCCGTCGGTTTCCCCGGCTGGGAGGAGCATTCCAGCGTTGTTTGGCGCCAGTTCCTCCACTTTTCAAGCACTTTTTCAGTGAGGATGGATCTGCGGCAGTAGGATATCAGTATTGCCAAACAACCAAGTACCAAGTAGTATCGAAACTGGGCCTGTCAAACGATTCCTGCAATCGGTCGTGTTTGCAGCCAGATGTAGAAAACAAACAAAAACCTGTTGCTATGGTTTTACTTGCAGCCAATCACGGCCAGCCTAATTCAAAACGTTTTTGTGTAAAAACCTTTTGAATGTGGAGGAGCGGGGACATTTGCACAACTAATTGTTTTCTAGTGGCATGATTAATATTGAACAAAGTAACAATAAGTATCAAGCATCGTTTTAAGGGCACTGGTGCCAACATTTTTGAAACGATGCCCAGCCCGATGCGGCAGTCATGGTGGAATCACTGGCTGTGGAGGCGCGCGTGTTGCCGTCACCCACCTTCATGACCAGCGTGCCGCGGATGACGTGGTCGATGGTTCCGTAGTCGAACTGGTCTTTGGGCTGGTAGTGGAAGTACTCCTTGTCGGGGCTGATGGCCTTCAGCAGCTTCAGCACGTTGTTGGAGTACAGCGTGCTGGCCTGCGAGGACATGCGGCTCGGCAGGTCCGTGTAGCCGATGTGGGTCACGTTCTGCACACACACACACACACACATGGTGTGAGGGTGTGTGAGGGGAGCAGGTGGGAGGTCCCAGCCGCTGCTGCTCACCTTGTGGATGTGCAGCTCTCCGGGTCGGGTGGTCTCGATGTTGCCGCCCGCCTCGGCCGCCAGATCCACCACCACCGAGCCGTCCTTCATGGACTCCACAAACTCCTTCTTGATCAGGATGGGGGCTCGCTTACCTGTGTGTGTGTGTGCGTGTGTGTGTGTGGGGGGGGGGGCGTTAGGAGTTTCTTACAAAAAATGTCTCAATTGTCCCTCAGGACAAATAACGTCCCCTCCATAAAAACTGCTGTAAAAATAACATGTATTAGTATTTTTTCCATTTTAAAGGAGTCAGTCTTTTTAATCAACTTCAGCCTGAAACATATATATCAAATATTAATTATCTGGGGGGATTTTAACCCTCTAAATGCCAATTTGTTGACGTAACTCCACAGTATTTTAATCGAAAAAAATACAAAAGCTCAAATAATTTCATTAAATGCAATTCAAGGAGGATTTAATCATTAAACTTTACCAAGTTTAATGAAATCGTAACATTTTTGCACAACTGAGCATCATCTAATTTGTCATAATGTCACCCGCTGTGTACTTGCAGTGCAGTATTTATGCAGTATTCACCCTCAAATGACAGCTGTTGCACTTGGTACATCTGTCATTTGAGGAGAAATTCTGCACACTTGCTACATGAACTCCTCAAAAACAAGTTCGAAAACATTTGACTGAAATAATGTTTTCGAACTTGTATTTCTCCCCTTTAATGACACCAATAGGTGTTGTCTTTGATAGCGTTGGAAAGCCTGATTAGTCTCCTTTACAACGAGGTACAACTTGTAAGGATTGTGCATTCATGGAATGAGCAACACAGCTGAATGTGTGGGTAACGCCCCCCAGAAATAAGCACAAATACAACACCAATTGGTATTGGGAGAAACTTTGAAACTTTGGAATAAATCAGAATAATCTAGTTTTATTTCTACTTCCCACCAACGCCTCTTTCACCTGGAGCAGGTCGAGGACACCAAAATGCGCACATTTTTACAGGGACCTGACAAATCCCTCATGGGCAGCACCTCAGAGGATTGGGAAAACTCAGGAGCGTGTGTGTGTGTGTGTGTGTGTGAGAGAGACCTGGGATCAGCGCCGTGCTGATGACGATGTCCACTTCCTTGCACTGTTTGGCAAAAAGCGCCATCTCGGCATCGATGAACTCCTTGGACATCTCCTTGGCGTAGCCTCCTACGCCATCACCGGACTCTTTGATGTCCACCTCCAGAGGCTCCGCCCCAAACGACTTGAACTGCTCCAGAGCCGCCGGCCTACGGGCGGGAGAGAGCGTCATTCCCTGACGTGGCCAGCAGGGGGCTCGTGGCGCCACCCGCGTGCCCGCCGGTTACCTGGTGTCGAAGCCTCGCACGATGGCGCCCATCGACTTGGCCGCGCCGGCTGCTGCCAACCCGGCCACGCCCCCTCCGATGACCAGGACCTACGGGGGCGGGAAAGGGACAGTTCACCCAAAAATTATAGTTAAGTCAAGAACATTTTTGCGAAGCGCCATGTTTTTTTTTTCTCTTCAAAAATGTATACCAATATCAGATCCATTATAACACACATGCAAAAATGTTAATATCGGCAAATACTTCATATTAACCAATACCCACAAATCACTTGTTAAGCCCATAATGCTGATAACCAATGTTGAGCCAACATCATTGCACATTTATCTAGACTAATTGTGCAATTATAGAATATTTGAGGAAAAATACTTTAGGGAACATTTTTAAAAGTAAACCAAAACAACCTCAATGTGCAATTATAGAATATTTGATGGTAATAATTGTCAGGATTTTTTCATTGAACAAAAAAACCTACATGTGCAATCACAGCATATTTGAGGGGGATAAAATTAGGTATCTTTTTTTTACGTGGACCTAAAAATCTAAATATAGGAACCTGCAATATAGGATGTTTGAGGGGAACAAAATTATAGGGAACATTTTTAAAAGTAAAAAAACAAAAAAGGAAAGAATACATTTTTAGATTTGAAGATGAGGTCAGTGAAGCTTTTATGGACTCACCATCTCTAACAAAGCTAACATCTGACATTTTTTTGTTTAGAATGACTTATTGTGAGGTGTGTGTGTGTGTGTGTGTGTGTGTGTGTGTGTGTGTTACCTTGGCTGGAGGAACCTTCCCTGCAGCAGTGATCTGACCCGTGAAGAACCTGCCAAAGTGGTTTGCTGCTAGAACCACGGCTTTGTACCTGCAGCACAAAATACCCCTGTCACTCACACTCACACACACACACACACACACACTGGAGTGTCCTGCTCACCCGGCGATGTTGGCCATGGAGCTGAGCGCGTCATAGCCCTGCGCGATGGTGACGCGCGGCACCTGGTCCATGGCGAGCACGGTGCTCTGCCGCTCCGACAGCTTCTGCATCAGCTCCGGGTTCTGGGCCGGGTAGATGAAGCTCACCAGGGTGGACTTGGGTTTGAGGAGGTCCGCCTCGGTCATGGTGGGGGCGCGCACCTGCCACGGCACGGGGGAGACGGATTTTCAAAATAAAATCAACTTTTTTTTAAAATTCCCCCCAAAAAAGGTCACTACATCCTGTCGTGATTTGTCTTTTAATCAGAAGAGATCTGTTAAAGGGAAAGTTCGCCCAAACATCAAACCCATCCCTGACCTCCATGCAAACTCAGACCCCAATGTTACTGCTAATCATTGATCCATCTGAGGCTCTAATAATCATAATAATAATAATAATTAAATCCTCCTTGAATGGCATTTTATTGGCCGATGAGGTAAGCACGCTTCAAGTTGATATTTAAAAGTTCCTGGGGACCTTTTTTGTCCAGATGTCTTTTGACCATTTCGAGATCCAAAATGTGGCTGAAGCTGATTAACGAGACCGACTCATTTAAAGTTGGAAAACATATGAATATATGATATTTTTACAGAAGTCTTTTGGAACGAGACGCTTTTTGTTCCCAGGAACTAATAAGAGAGTTTGCTATAAAACTGCGGAAAAAGTAAGAGTGCCTCAAATTCAATGTTGCTGCTAATCATTGACCATCTGAGGCTCTAATAATAATAATAATAATAATAATAATCAATCCTACTTCAATTGTAATCAAATCCTACTTCAATTGTATTTGATGGAAATTATTTAAGTTTGTATTTCTTTCTGATTTTAAAAATTGTGGAGTTACAAACAACATTTAAGGGTTAAAATCCCCCAAAATAATTAATATTTAATAGTATATATATATATATATATATATATATACACACACACATATATATAC
>CAESWR010000101.1:900250-911625 GCA_903171835.1 Mullus surmuletus | reverse complement strand
CCCAGCCTGCCTGTGTGCTTGTCGTGAGGCTTTAAATCCTGGCTTCTATCGTTCACCGTATAAACTGGACTTCCTCGCTCTGCCGCCACTCTGCCCATTTTTAGACTAGTTTAGTCTACGATCATTGGTTTTATTCATCACATTTTATACAGTAAATCTTATTTCAAAAGATGGGCTACACAAGTGATGGTCAAATCTAAATAATTTATTTAACAACCTTGTTTTCAGTGAAGTGAAAACAACAAAACAAACATCAGACCACCAGGAATACGGCTGCAGGTCTGCTGCTACAAACAGCCCAATAGCATTTGTTATGGTCTTAGTGCGAGCCGAGGTCTGTGGGAATCTGATTCCCAATGAGGAGGCACTGCTTGGCTGGACCAGTGATGGTGTTTTCCCAGCTGTTCAATCTACATCTTTGTGATGACGGCGAATGTGTGCTGCCGCGTTCGCCGTGTTCCCCGTTGCCGGGTAAGATACACGCACGAAGCGTAGCTCACACACTGTCGCTGTCATTATCGAGATTGTTTTACGATTTCGATCGAAATCGTGACACCCCTAATACATGCATATTAGGGCTGTCGAAATTGTAATTAGTAATGTTAGCAAGTACTTAGAAACGTTACTAATTACATGCTAACGTTCCCAAGTACTAGCCAACATTACTATTGAGTAACGCTAGCTTGTACTTTGGAGTGTTACCATATACTTAGTAACATTAGCATGTACTCTGTAACGTTAGCATGTGCTTAGCGATCCAGGAGAAAGAAGCCGAGGTGGGCGTCTGTCTGGAAGCCCATTGATCCCCAGCATGCCTCCAGCCAGTAAAACCAGTAACAACGTTTACTCTGTTTTGGTCTCCTGCTCATCACATTTTCTTTTTTCTTTCTTGGTCTCTTTTGAACGTCTCTGCTTTGATTTTGCTGGCCCTGCTGTGATCTCCATATGCTAACATATCCTTTGAGGCCAAAGGCTGCCTTGCTGACATGCTGTCTGACGTGAACGGGAACATTTGGAACCTGGCTACTCCCGTCCATTCATCATATTTCCAGTCTAAATAACAGTGAAATAATTGAAATGGATTTTTGTGTGATCTGTGTTCCTTTAAGTGGGGAAAATGTAATTCACCATGTTGGGCCTCTATTCTCTTCACTGCCCTTCAAGTTGCCAAATATAGAATCTGTGTAAAGGATGTGTAAGTGCAGCAAGTCAAGATTCCAAATGTTAAAATCTGAATTTCATTGTCCCTGAATACATCAAAGCCCAACGGACTTGAACCAGATGCCCCCTGTAACTCTTCCTTCCATCTATTCATGTCATCCCCTCCTCCATCCAGTCATGGCTGCTATGGGCCCAGTTGTCATGGTTACCATTTCCTCAGCGTCGCTAAGCCCCAACTGTGCCACCAGGAGGGGGAGAGGTTTATGACGGCACGTATACACACATGCGCAAACACGTGCTCGTAAATCCTCGCTGGTCGGCGTTGTGATTTTCATTCACACGTCAAGCTCGGCATTAGCGCATACGAGGATGTGGTGGGACGGGAGAGTGTGCGTCGTTTATCATCCACATAGAGAAGTGTGTGAATACTAAAAGCTCTGTTTGAATTTCCCTCGGGGATCAATATAGTATCTATCTATCTATCTATCTATCTATCTATCTATCTATCTATCAGGGTCCCCACACCATGCCAAGTCCTCACACCGACCAAGTCCCCACACAATGTGAGGGTCCAACACCAACCGAGTCTCCACACCACACCTGGTACCTGCTGGGTCCCCACATCAACGGAGTTCCCACACCATGTTGGGTCGCCGCTGGGTCCCTGCACCACGTGGGGTCCCCACACTATGTCTGGTTCCCACACCAGCCGAGTCCCCACATCATATAGGGACGCAGCAGGTTCCCACACCATGTCGGGTTCCCGCACCACCCGAGTTCCCACACCATATAGGGACGCAGCAGGTCCCCACACCATGCCTCATCCCCGCATCAGCCAAGTCCCAGCACCATACAGGAACCCCGCAGGTCCCCACACCATGCCACATCCCCACACCAGCCGTGTTCTCACACCATGCCGAGTCCCCACATCACGACGGGTCCCCGCACCAGCCGAATCTCCACACCATGCCGGGTCCCCACATCACGACGGGTCCCCGCACCAGCCGGGCCCCCACACCATGCCGAGTCCCCACCTCACAATGGGTCCCCACACCGCAGCAGGAAGCTTCTGAAAGCCCATCCCAATTTCTTACTCCTTGAGTAGATGCAGATGCAGTCGTTGCAGGATTAAAAACAAAAAAATTGTGGCATGAAAGTGCACACTGAAGTGTGTGAAGATGTGTCCTGGAAGCGTCCTGTCAAACATATTTCCTATGCCCGTGCGCGGCCTTGCCTCTTGTGCTGCGTCTTACAAAGTGATTGCTGGAAAACGAAGGAAGAAATCACAGTTGCCATAGTTTCGCACTTCTCCCTCTCAGGGTCGATTAAGGAAAATGTTCCGACTGGCTCCTCTCATCCTTTACACTTCTCATTAATATGGATGCTGATGGTGTTTATTCCCCCCTGCTCTGCCCCCGTCTCTCCCTCTCCAGATTTAATAACAGCTTTTGCAATGTTTTTTGTTTTGTTTTTTTTGTCTTTCTCTAATACTTTCATTGGCTCTTTTAACCTTCGGGGGGTAAAAGTCCAGCATTTGCATGTTCCTTCTGTTTGTGTCTTTGCTTCCTCGTAGTTTAAGTGTTGCACCCAGAAGCATCTGATGACCTTAGTCATCTGTTTGCCATGGCAACCATGTCATGTGTAGTTAGAGGGGGAAAAAGAAGTCGAGTAACAATAGTAGGTCCTCAGCCAAATGAGATCCCCCCCCCCCCCCCCCCCCCNNNCACACACACACACACACAGAAGAGGATGGACTCACTCTAAAGCTGATAATTATTATTTATCATCTGCACATGTTTGCTTTGGTGTGTAAAAATGTGAATTTCTGGTGGGAAATAAACCCTCTTTGGTGAGATATTCTGTGATTTGATGTGGGCAGACATGGCCAGAGGCGGAGCTCCAGGATTTATACACTCACCGCCAACCAAACGCAGCGAATCCTGGCCGAGCTTCCTGCCGTTTGCCATCCTTCCACCAGCTTTGCAGAATGATGGTGGTCTTCACTCTACACAGGCTCCAGTGAGCTTCACACCCATGCTGATTGTCCATGTCCTTTGTTTTCCAGTGGGTTATTAAGCTATTTTATGTGGAATAGGGACGATGCAGAAAACTGGAGATGCGCTCAGCACCTCCCCCGATTTTTTCCTCAGAAATGTTCATAGAATATATATATATTTTTTTTTTACAAAAATCATTTACTTAGTTTGGTAAGACCACGGTCTAATCAGCTGATCAGAATCAGCCAGGAGTGTTCAACTGCAGCCAGGGGGGTTGCCTTAGTGATGGCAAATGCTTGGTTCCTACTGACCGATACGGGATAAGGGCTTCAGTAGGCATCTTCATTTTTATATGATGTGAACTCATCTCCTGTAAATCGGTGCCACTTTAACAGTCAACAGTTTGTTTGTTCACCATAACATCTCCAGCTCTGGTGGACATGTGTGGATGAGTGAGTTATAACTGGTGTTATTTACCCTACTTTTATGCAATGCCTCATGTGGTGTATCTGCACATTATTTTACTTGTACATGCTGCTGGGACACTGAATCAAATCAGCCAAATAATTGATTTTTTGTTTCTGTCTTTGTGACAAATATTTATTCAGGGTCATATTTTTACTGTGTCCTGTTGTTACACCTCCATCACACTGCTGATCAGAGTATTCGATCCAGCCCAGCTTCACTCGGTACAACACTGTTTTTGTTCAGGTTGAGGTTGCACGAGGTGAAAGCGTCGAGCCTTGTGACGTAGGATGCAGGTATTGAAACCGCTGGTTTCATCCTCAAGAGAAAAGTGACATCTCACTATTGGCAATGGAGATAGTGTGCTCCTTCCTCTGTCTGTCTGTCTGTGTCTGTGTCTGTGTGTGTGTGTGTGTGTTGCCGGCACGGCGCTGCGGCATGCTGTCGAGCGCTCCACTGCAGTCATCCAGCTAAGTTTAAACTCTGATGACCTCATTGCTTTTATTACCAGCATCCACTCGATCTTCTCTCCCTCTGTCTCCTGTGTTGTTCCTTTCGTTTTCGTCCTCCCATTTCTGTCCTTTTGTTTTCACACACACACACACACACACACACACACACACACACACACACACTGATTAGCTCCCTCCTGTCATGTGCTTTGGCTCAGGACCTGCCGATCATCTTCATGCCAAGCTGTATTTCCTTTTAGTGTCGCTGCTAATGCCGCCACTACGCCGCCACGTTTCCTGTAGCTTCCATCTTCAGCCCTTACGGCATTACATGTAAAAGCACCCCTGCTGCTGTCAGTCAGCGGTGCACTGAAATGTGATGTCATGCATATTTTTTCATACCCAACTGGTTCATGATTACGATCATGTTCCTTTTTTAATTCAGGTGTGACAGATGGCAGTGTGTTTCTCTACACACTTGAAATTAAGTCGTTCCAGACAATCTGAGGGTGCTTTTACACCTGCACATTTAAGTTTGGTTGAACCGACCTCTGGAGCGTTTAACCCCTTGATGCGGTTCCTTTGAGCTGGTGTGAATACAGCAATCGCACTCTGGTACGGATCGAACCAACCGAGCCGAGACCTTGTTGAAGCGGTGGTCTCGGTCCGGTTGTTTTGGTCCACACCCGAGGTACAAACGAACTGTGTGAACATGATCCGTCCTCGATCTGACCCAAGGCACCGCACCTTTTTGGATTCAAGACAGTTCCCATAGCCAGCTGCGCTGTGTATTATAGGTAGGATTGTAGGCCGGTAGGTTTTCTACAAAATGCAGCGTGATGAATCCAAGAAATCGTAGACAGACGTGGACTAAGGAGGTGCATTGCCTCATAGAGATTTGCACATCTCCTCCTGAACGGTCTCGATATGTGCATTCCAGACTCCAGTGCATCAAGACCTTATTAACAAGATGCAGACGCTCCTCATTTTCAAACTGTATCCTTTGCATCAAGTGATGAATGCAAACGATATAAGAACCGACGACCAGCGCCAAGATTAAGCTGCGCCATTAAGCCGCCATTGTGGCATTGAGTCTCTTCTTTTCCTCCTTGTTTACTTCCGGTAATTTTCCCACATGAAACTTCTGACCAATTAGAGAGCAGTTACGTCACGCATCACAAATTTTGGTCTGCTTTTAAATGCTGCCGTGTGAACACAAACTGAACCCAGGCAATTATGTAACATTGTAACAAGCTGGTCCCTGATTTGGACCAAATGAACCGAGTTACAGGTGTGAAAGCACCCTAAATCAGTCAAATATGAATTCCCTTTAACTGTTTGTAATCACTTCCCTCGTCATTTATGCCAGAAAACATCCAAAACACTCAATTTATGTCAAAATCTCATGGAAATGATCATTTTATAAAAAAAAGATTGCACGTTCACACCAGGCAGTGCTATCATGACACTCACCTGTCAATCATCCCTCATCATTCTCTACATTCACGCCCAGCTGCTAACCCACTTTCAGTAGCAAACACACACACAGTAGAAGCAAGCCATGTAATATTTGTTTGTTTATGGGGCGGAGTCGTGTTTGCATGGTCAGTGACTCGGCACCGGCAGGTTCTTAAATTACACTGCCTGCATTAGCAACACACACACTCTGTGTGTCCTTCCTGCATATAGTGGCACTCAGCGTCCTCCTCTACTTCTTTATTTTCAAAACTTCCATTGTTATTTCAGCCGGGGCTCAACTTTCAGGAAGCACGTTGGTCACGCTGCTTCGGACAAAAAATGAAAAATGTAAGATATTCATATAATACATGAAAGACACAATAGGAGTGAAGGTTTCAAGTTAAGCTGCTATTGAATCATCCTGAAGGGGCGTCAGCTGGCCAGATTTGGGCAAAATGTGAAAGCTCCCGTTTAGCTCCGCCCCCTCCCACCATCAGTCTCTCATGTACAAAATCCACCAGTCAATCAGATCCACCCCAGCAGGTGTTGCTGGAGGGCAAACGGTGTGTGGGTGTGAGTAGGGTGGTGTGGGACAGGGTTCATGAACAAGGAGGGCAAAAAAGAAACAAGTTAATAAGTTATAGTGGTGTGTGTGTGTGTGTGTGTGGGGGGGGGGATCTCACATTAATTCAGACACACACAGACGTTAGTGTCTCTCACCTGACAGCCCGCAGACATGTCTGGACACTGGCACGCACGCACGCACACACACACACACACACACACACACACACACACACACACACACACACACACACACACACACACACACACACACACACACAGGAATGAGGTGCTCTTCCGAGAAGTCAAGACCAGAATGCGGTGAGTGCGTTTGCCCCGCAGTGCCTCAGACATTAACTCTGCATATTTGTTCCTGCTCCTGCATTTATTCTTCAAACATTATTCTTCTTTTTGTTAATGTGTGTTTGATTGTGTAAATACACACAACAACAGATTCTCTCTTAATTGTGCCCAGAGGCTTCATTCACTCATAACAAATGACAATTAAAAATGTTCTTTGGAGGCCGCACAGGAAAATGAGTTACTTTCCACACTGTTACTATCATTGCTGCAAGCAATCAGTACGCTCTGTCTGTGTGTGTGTGTGTGTGTGTGCGTGCGTGCGTGCGTGCGTGCGTGTGTATGTGTATGTGTGCGTGCGTGCGTGCGTGCGTGCGTGCAGACACAGTTGAGCCCAGCATACAATATTTGTTTTCACAGTCATAAAAGTGGAGCCCGATGGGGCCTCATGGATGTTTAGACTGCTCTGTCCACTCGCTTTTCATCCCCCCTTCCTCCTCCTCCTCTCTCCTCCTCTCTCTGCTCCAGCCGATGGAGCTGTCACCCAGTTGAAGACATGCAGGTGCTGCCTGTGTTTTCCAGGAAAGCGTGGCAGCTGCAAGGAGACAAATTGTAATTGTCTCCTTTTTTTTTGCTTTAGCTCGCTTGAAATAACTTATGTGTGTGTGTGTGACCCTCCGGCCTGCCTGTTACAGGCCTTAAAGGTGTCTAACCTTTGGCACTGTGATCACACAGCTTTTCCGTCCTCTGGCCCCGCCCACTCCTCGCAGTGTCTGCCCGGCGGTGTGTGTGATGTCAGCAGCGACCCCGAGGAAGCCGCACAGAACAATGGGAACATGCCCCTACTTGGCTGCATCAGCCAGTGTCGGGGAGCGGCTGCAGCAGCGTGGCCCCGCACTGGCCCCTGGTGTCTGCGGAAGGGCATTACACCGGCTGCTGCCTGTCAGAGCAGGCACAGAGCAGGCTGCCTGCTGTCAGAGCAGGCAGCTGCTGACTCCCATGAGTCTGAATCTCCTCTGGTGTTGGTGTCGATGTGACGTGTTTTCGTGCCTGGACATGGCAGTTATGTCACTCAGCCCGCTGGACTCGAGCGAGGTGAAACTTGTCCATGTGGAGCTTGTTCTCATCCCATTCCTCATTTTGTGGAAGCACCTGAGCTGCATGTGCTGTAACATAATAAGAGTATTGATGCACTACATTTGCTTTTTGTTGATATCGTACATGATGACATGTTGGCTGATATGCTGCACCTTTCATGAAGTGATTGTGCTGTTCCTGATCTCAGCTACACAGAGACACATTTTAATCCCTCATATTTGTTTACCAAGTACACGCTAACGTTATGTTACTGAGTACATGCTAACGTTGGTGAGTACATGCTAGCATAACGGAGTGCATGTTAAGGTTAATGAGTACAAGGCAACGTTACTGAGTACATGCTAATGTTACTGAGTGCATGTTAACGTTACTGAGTACATGCTAACATTACTGAGTATATGCTAACATTATTGAATGCGTGCTAACGTTACTGAGTACATGGTAACGTTACTGAGTACATGGTAACGGTACTAACTGCTGTTGCATCAGAGCCCACCAGCAGAATTCTGCCATGTCGACACGAAGCTTTAGTCGCTTTAGGGAAGACAAATCAACTTGCTTGTGTTTTGGTGAACATGCACTTCCGCCGTAATGCACTGCAGCCGGAAACTATAGGATCGCTGGTGGGTCACAATGATACAACATGGCCCTGTGTTTTTTTAAGATAGATTGAAGCTTTTCACACACTTTTCACCATTGTGTGTGTGTGAGTCAGTGACATCACCTTATCAGCGAGGGATGTCTACACACTCATGTCACTAATTACAATAAAGGAATTTTAAAGGCGATAATCTTAAAAACCTTGGTTCATTCAGAGCTCTCACATCTGCAGAGTTTGTCTAGATGCTTTGTCCTTTCATGTGCACTTCCATTTTTCGAACTTCCCAATTTGAAGCGTGGACGCGCTTGCACATCGTGTGTCACTGCAGAATTGCAAACACAAAGTGTTGGCCAACCCCGGCAGCGAGGCTTTGCGAGCCCAGCAGGCGTCACAGCGATTCACTGACAGCGGTGAGCGCTTCAGTGACATGGAATCAACCGGACTCCGACATGTGGAGACTCTTATTCCGCACCAGAACTCGCCTGAGAGAGGCAAGTGGCCACTTAATTTTGGTTTTACTTGTCTTTTGTGAATCTTGAGTGAGTGATTTTCACCTCCTCAAACTTGAATCTGTGCAAAGTCTCTGGTTTCCTGCTGTCCATATATATGAACTCACCCAGATCATTTCACATCGTCCCACTGAGTGTACTCGCTCTGGTTTTTTGATATCCTATTGCTGTTGCTTTTTTAAAATTTGTGGTGTGTTTTTGCGCCATTATAGAGCAAAACTTTAACCTCTCAGTGGAAACACCAGCAGGTCGGAGATATCAAAAAGGAAGGAAGTGAGGTTGGTTCAAGAAAAGAGGAAGCGGGCAATAAGAGGGAAGAGAGGCTTCCTGTCACTAATGGCAACCATCTCCTCCCCATCGAACCCTGCTCTGTGTGTGTGTGTGTGTGTGTGTGTGTGTGTTTG
Source organism: Mullus surmuletus (assembly GCA_903171835.1). NCBI lineage: Eukaryota > Metazoa > Chordata > Actinopteri > Syngnathiformes > Mullidae > Mullus > Mullus surmuletus. The sequence goes on along the minus strand of CAESWR010000101.1, from coordinate 902,616 downwards.
TCTTCATCTGTCTTTCTGTACAAGAAATAAAAGATTAACTTGTCCATCCCCACACACCCATCCCATCCCAGATTGACTCTCACATCCACTGGATAGGAAAGGACTTTGGCGATCTGAGCATACAGGTAAGCCGGATCTGCTCTGCTGCTTCCAATCTAATCTGCAGCTCCTCCCTTCAAGCAAACACATACACATGCAAACTAACTTGCCGCTTAATCATACCAACACAGCCGCGTTCTCTGCATTTGTGTTTAGCAATCGAAAGAATGGTGAAATTGGACGTTTTTTTCGCCGTGCTGCAGTGTGGAGCCGCACATGACTCTGCTTGCTCAGACAGAGAGTATGTTGGCGAGGCCTCTCATCTCTCTGGTTTCAGGAGCAGAGGAAACACTGGGGCCAACCAGGCCTAACTGGGGCCAACTAGAGCCCAACCAGGGCAAACTGGAGCTAACTGGACCCAACCAGGGCCGACTGGGGTCAACCAGGGCCAACCGGGGCCGCTGTAAAAGGCAGGAAGGGCATAAATAGACATTTTATTATGCGAGGGAAGAGAGGGACATGCTGGACCACAGACAGGAAAATCTCCATCATCCGCCAGCCCCAAGCTGCCTGAATTGTCACCAACATGTTGACTCTGAGAGGGGGATACCTCATCGTCTCCCTGAACCCCCCCCCAGCCCCCCGCCCAAGCACACATATGCGCACACACAAACACTTTTGAGATGCACCACATATATACTGACATAATTTCGAAATACAAAGTGTGTTGACTTCAACTCCAAATCTGCCTTGCTTTCAGTGCTTTCAGTTTCATTGGGTGTGTGTGTGGTGTGTGTCTGTGTGTGGGACTTGTTGGGTGCAGAACTCTGAGAATAAGCGCGAAGGCTTCCTTCCTGCCCGCATTGGTTCCCGTTCACTTCAGCTGCAGTCAATCAGTCAGTCAGTGAGGAGACGTCAGACCAGCGCGGGCGAGCAGCGGGACGAGGAGCGGGGATGAGGAGGTTAAAATGATGCCAGGAAGCCCCCGCAGAGACGACACAGCTCTGCATGATTACCTGCGATCGGCAGAACTAAGCGTAGCACGAGGACTCGGGAGCATGCTCGTGGTGAGATGATGTGGATGCAGCATGTTCACCTCGGAGATGGGCTGTCGTGACGGAGCAGAAGTTTAAGCAATGCCCAGATGGAGAAAGAGAAGAAAAAGTTCCTCCTGATTCGCCTGCTGAGCCTCTACCTGCCCAAGAAGAAAGCGCTGGCCGGCAGCTGCAGAGCAGCAGAAGCCCAAGACGTTTTACCTTCACACGGAAACAACTGGACGGTAAAAACGAACAAAACCCACCATCATTGTGGTTTATTTTGAGCAGCGAGGTCTCTCAGACCCTCATGCAGAGAGCTGCTGTGGAGCTGTTGTTCAGAAATAAGGTGCAGCTGTTCTGGTTTCCTGTTGTCAGAGAATGGCAGCTTCAGTGGTGTGAGGTGGAGACTGTATGATTTATTGAAACATTTGCATTCGCGTACAGTCAGCTCTTTTTCTTAAACTCGCTCAACTACTGTCTTGTCATGAAATGTAATGCATGTGAGGAGCATGGGCCGATGGAGCAGAACTTCTCACTTTATTCAATATTGTGTGATATTTTCACAATTCAAAGATTTATTTCAGGCAGTTTTGCATGTAGCTTAGAGGTAGTTTTGTTTAACTCATTGAAGCCCTCATCATCGGGCTTAAACTCTGCTGGGTGTAGGGGAGTAGCTAACCTGGGCAAGTCAACTAGTTTTTTAACTGGTGTAAATTTGCAGCAGTCTGTGCCTGTCACAATGAGTCTGCAAATACTGTGAGAAAAAATTGTGTGTTGGGTCACTGGGTGAAGAAATGACATCTCACTTGCTTAGTTTGGCTGCTGTTTCAAGGTCTGAAAATGTCCACCTAAATAATATCTAAAAGGTCCAGAGTTCCTAATCATGTGTTTGAACTTCCACTTTCTTTGCAACTAATGATCTAAAACGAAATATTTCCAGTCTACATTGACTGAAACCATCAAATCTACCTTTCACTAAATACCATATATGCTTCTGGTGAGGAACCTTTGAGGGTTTGCGAAAACCCGTGATGTGGAAGTTGATGGTGCAGCACGCTGTGTGATGGTCAGGTTCATCAATCACCTGGTCAAAAGACGCATCTTAGGTCAACATAAAGGACTGTTGCGTGATGATGTGCAGATATTTACAGTCACATTAAGAGATTGAGATGTCCTACTTTCTTTGTTCTTAGATGCTGAATTAAAACTGCCGCATCATTGGTGTGAGGGGAGCGTGAGTAAAGAGAACTGAGAGGGATGGTTTCTAAGAAGAGTGTGTTGATGGGGGGG
>CAESWR010000101.1:879509-891259 GCA_903171835.1 Mullus surmuletus | reverse complement strand
CGATAATCGTGGTAAAAAGATTAAAAGATTAAATCTCAATATTGTGTTAAAAATGTGCATATGGAAATATTGTGTAAATGATCCAGTGCTACTTGAAAACAGACATCTTTGTGCAGTTACTGTTTTCATTTTGTCTTTATACCACCTTAGACAGGTATTTTGATAATAATTAATCCGCCAAAAGAGAAAAAATCCTAAATAAAGTTAAAGATCAATTTAATTGATTGTACAATATTATTTACATTTTTTGATTGATAAAAAACATGATATCGTGACAGCCCTAGTTGTACTGTGTTTACAAAGTAAAGGCTTATAACATCCGGACAATTTAACTTCAGAAAAAATGCCATATTTACACAAACATCTGAGCTGGAACGTTGTGCATGTTAACATGAGGGACATGAGGGAAGTCCAGTTGACAAACCCCATTAAGGCTCCTCCCTCCTCATCTAGCTGTATTAGTAGATGAATACCCCAGAAACTACCGGTTACAGAGGCGTCTTCGAGTTGTCCCTGTAAGATCCTCTTTGATGCCCCCGCTCATATTTTCCCCTCGCGTTGTGCTCTGCAGGTGGTGCACCGAGACCTGAAGCCCAGTAACATCCTCTATGTGGACGAGTCGGGGAACCCAGAGTCCATCAGGATCTGTGACTTTGGCTTCGCTAAGCAGCTGCGCGCCAACAACGGCCTGCTGATGACCCCCTGCTACACCGCCAACTTTGTGGCTCCAGAGGTCAGCAGCCCCCCCGCCAACCCTCCCCACCGCAGGAAACCTTTATCAAATCACAAAATGACACGTGTGTGTGTGTGTGTGTGTGTGTGCAGGTGTTGAAGCGGCAAGGCTACGATGAAGGCTGTGACATCTGGAGTCTGGGCGTGCTGCTGTACACCATGCTGGCCGGGTCAGTAGCCACGCCCTCTCCTGGGCGGATCCACAAGCTTCATATGACTTTAGGCTGCAACGATGTGCCATAATCATTTCATAGTCAGTCATAATTGATAACATCAACAATAAGAAAGAAATACATAAGTGACAAACTGGGGCGTGGACAAACGGTTTAAATTCTTAACACACCACAGGGCTCGCATACAAGTGTGATTTGAATCTAGCATGGCGTTTGGAGCCATGTTGGCTCTTCTTCAGATGGTTGTACAGTGAATAGGCTCAGACAGCATCTTTAAAAGTCGAGTTTTCCATCAATAGAAAAAATCTTTCAGACAACAGTAAATATCTATAAATATATACACACATCATCTAAATAGAATTTTATGTTCCTAAAATAGGACTCTATAGGCTATAAAGGCCATCATATTACAGAAAAATAACGATCAGAGGTGCCTCTTTTAAACATACCAAGTAAAGGGACGTACTACTTGGAAAATACTGAAACAGATACTACTCCGATAATCAAACATCATAAGCATTTATACTAATACTGTCTATCTCCTTCATATGATTTGGTTATCTTAGTAGCTAATAGCTAATATAATAATAACTAATAATAATGATACTAATTGTGACCATTTGAAAAATCAATGGATTAGTGGACAGCCAAACTAGTTGTGTTTTGCAGCTCTGATTTACTTTCTTCTTCTCCGTCCTCAGTTTTACTCCCTTTGCCAACGGGCCCGAGGACACGCCCAATGAGATCCTGAACAGGATAGGCAACGGCCACTTCAGCCTGTCGGGGGGGAACTGGGACAGTGTGTCCGACGCCGCCAAGGTAGCGAAAGCTCAGTGTGTGCACGCCGTCTGTCTGTCCCACGCCGTCCGTCTCACCTCTGACATGATGTCCCTCCAACTTCCTCCAGGAGCTGGTGTCCAAGATGCTTCACGTGGACCCCCATCAGAGGCTGACCGCCAAGCAGGTCCTCCAGCATCCCTGGATCGTCCACAGAGACAAACTGCCCAACAGCCAGCTGCCACACCAGGACCCCAAACTGGTCAAGGTACGCGGCCACGTCGGGTTCTCCACGTAGGAACATCTGAACTTTAGGTCCACTTCGATCCACCTTAGATGGAACTCGGGATTTCACTATAACTTAAACGAACACAGGACACGAGAGTGAGAGTGTTCACTCTGTCAAAGTCTCCAAAATGAATAATTGTTTTTCTGAGTAGATCTTTGGTTTCTGTGTAAGTGCTCAGAGTTCAGATAGCGTTTGAAACATCAGCTGCTCTCCTTCCTCTCCTGAGAGCTGATGGAAGCAAACGTGTTGGCTCCAGTGTGACCAGTGTAGTTGTGGCTTTGAGGCACTGGGAGGTCCTCCTGTCTTGAAGCCACATAGATGCTGTTATCATCACTTTGTCCACTTCTCACGTACACACACACACACACACACACACACACACACACACATACACATACACACACACACAGCTGAAGACTTGGCGCATGGACAGGAGAAGACGTGTTCAGATCTGCTGGATGTAGCAATGTTTCTCCAAGATTAGGTAGACAAACATGTAGGCTCCACACATACGAGATGATGCAGATGTTGGGATTTAGTATCTAAAGTAGAAAAAAAATTGCTTAAAAAATAAGTGTCATCATGTGTGTGTGTGTGTGTGTGTGTGTGTGCGTGTGTGTGCAGGGTGCGATGGCAGCCACCTACTCGGCCCTGAAGAACTCCCAGCCCACCCCCGAGCTCAAGCCCATCGAGAGCTCCTTCCTGGCTCAGCGGCGCGTCAAGAAGCTTCCGTCCACGTCGCTGTAGATCCCGCTCAGCTGTCTGGAGACGGACCCAAACTGCACCTCCTCGGGGAGGGGGGGCAGTTTCCAGCCCCCCCACCCCCACCACCTAAACCCCCCTGGTGACATCACTGGTCCTGCTCGCTGTCGTCCTCCTTGTCCAGGCTGCTCAGCTGTTTTCAGCCGCGTCCTCATGAACATGGAGTGGGGGGGGGGGGGGTTGTTTTTTTTCAAGGGGGGGGGTTGCAGGTGTGTCTGAGTGTGTGAGTGAGTGTGTGCATTTATGTATGACTTGCTGCAGAGCATTGTTATTTTTTCCGACAAAAGTTCTCGCTCGCTCGTCATCGCTGTGATTGGTCATCACTCAGCTTGCTGCTCTCTCTCTGTGTCTCTGTCTCTCTGTTTGTCTCCCTCTGTCTGTCTGTCTCTCTCTCTGTCTCTCTGTTTGTCTCTCTCTGTCTGTCTGTCTCTCTGTCTGTCTGTCTGTCTGTCTGTCTCTCTCTCTGTCTCTCTGTTTGTCTCTCTCTGTCTGTCTGTCTCTGTCTCTCTCTGTCTCTCTCTCTGTCTGTCTGTCTCTGTCTCTCTCTGTCTCTCTGTCTGTCTGTCTGTCTCTCTCTCTCTGTTTGTCTATCTGTCTCTGTCCCTGTCTTTCTGTTTGTCTCTCTGTCTGTCTCTGTCTCTCTCTGTCTGTCTGTGTCTCTCTCTCTGTCTCTCTCTCTAGCTCTCCGTCTGCTTGTTTTGTCATCTGTCTCCCCGTTTTTGTTTTTTTGTAAAGTCGCTAAGCGGTCGTGCTGCCAAATCAGTCTGTGCCGACAGCACCAAACCTCCAAACTGTCCAAACTGCTGTTTCAGTGTTTTTTGCCGAAGCGCGTCGTTAATGTGCGTCTGTAAAACATTTCTGCCGTGAATGCCTCCTTCAGCTTTGGTACAGCCACAACTCGTGGATTCTGGAGGGAGAAAAAAAAAAGTTTCTGTTAACGTCAATCTATACTTGTACTTTGTTTTATAGGACGTTTGTGTGTGCGTGTGTGTGTGCGTGCCAGTTGCATGACTGTGTGTGTGCGCGTGTGTGTGTGGCACTGCAGGGTCATGTGCATGGTCCGCTGACGTGATGATGTCATGTGGCTTCGTTTCTTTCCCTCTTTTTTTTCCTGCTTGGTTGGCAACCACGTGAGATGTCTAATATTTTTATGGCTACAAATCTAGTTAAAAGAAAAAAGAAAAAAAAACTAGGTGGCTTTCTGTGAAAGAAACTTGACCAAGTGTGGCATGTTCAAAAAAAAGACAAAAATCTATATTTGCTTTTCTGTTTTGTTTGTTTTTTCCACTAATACGTATTGGATGCTGTTTCCAGTGTTGGCTGCTTTTGTGTTGGTGATCGTTTTTCTTTTTCTTTTCTTGTCCAAAGATAGTGGTGATTTCAAGTTGTGAAAGACAAAAAAAAAAGCAGCACAGGCGTCTTCCTGCTGCTGCTTGAAACCTAAAATCGGAGGCGGGGCTGACTGTTATCTTCATGGAAAATCCAGCACTCCATTAAAAATCTCTGTCAAGTCACTGGTTGTTGATGGTCCCACCCCCCACTCCCACCCCCCCTTCAGGTGGGGAGTATCTTCCAAAATTCTTTGTGTCTCACTGTAAGTGGCTTCATGGTGTAGGTCCTGCTTTGCTTTCAGCTCGGTGCCTAAAGGCCTACAGATGAGGTAGAATGTCTTACAGGGGAAACACACACACATGATCCAAACAGCCAGAAGATACGGGGGGGGGGGTCTGTGTGGCTAAATAATCTCTGAACCAGCTGTCTTACCTCAAAAAGGGATCAAAGTTATATGATTATTGTTTAGTGGCAAAATTTTCCCTCCTTTGACTTAAAGAAAATTTGTGGTAAATCTTATTGTATGATAAAGATGAAGATTTTTATATCTTACAAATATTAAAGATTCAGTTGCTACAACAAACGGCCTCTTCTTTGTTTTTTTCGGTGATGATCAGCAGGGGGCAGCACTGCTGATGGGAGATCATTCAAATGTTTCATCTGCATTTAGCTTGAACCCAAAGTAACACCTACTTTGAGTAGATGAGCAGCATCCTGAGCTCCTCTGAGGTGATGATGTCACTACTCAACAGTCAATATCAACAAAGGAGACGTGACTCGGTCTGTGTTTTCCTCTACTTCAATTTTGCAAAAGTCTTCTCCCTTTGAAACAGTCAGACTCTGGACTCTTCTCTCTGTGCTGCCACACACACACATTTCCTCATGTAGTAAAGATCCGATGCGAGTGGCGTCACCCCTTTGCTTTGTCTCACGTTCATCTCACTGCTAAATTCAATGGAAGAAAAATAAGTGTCAGAAACACCAACCGTCAGCTCCAATTCTTGTCCCAAACGGCCTCCTGACGGCCTGCGGCTTGACATTCGCTGGGCTCGTCACTAGAGGGAGACAAAGTTCTAGTTTGTTCACGTGTTGCAGCAACAGAGTCCATTTACACGTGTGTAAAGAGGGGCCATTTGTCTACTGCAAGGAACTATCCATAAAATGTCAAAAATTAAATAAATGTTCAAATATGTACTTGTGTTAATATTTCATAGCCTACAAATAGAACACGTTCATCTGGAAGAAGAGTTGGTTCAGAATCAGCTACCGATCACAAGTGGACTGACTGGAAGATGTTAACTTCTCCTACATTCCCGTATCAACAGAGCATCGTCCCGTAGAAGCTGAGCGTCCACGTCCTTCACTGGGACTGGAACACTTTTCTTCATTGCCTCCAAACTCCACAGTCATTGGATAAATGCCAGGATTTAGCCCCGCCCCCGGAAGCTCAGGGTCTCTGGGGGTGAATAGAGCAGTGGGCGGAGTCTCGGCTGGCCTGGAAGCTGGGTTCTCACACGATGATTGGAGGATCAGTGGAAAGGCTGAATCCCTTTTTGATTGACAGCTACTTTGAGATCTGAGCCGTCTATCACTGAGCATTGGGAGCTCAGTCCCATCTCGGATTTCACAAGTGAAGTCGCAACCCAATTTCCAACGTTCATTCTTCCACTGTAAATAAAACACTCATAGTATTTCCTTGTTTCAGTTTAACAAAATGGAAATAACTAAAGTGACAAATGATGATGATGTCAGCCGACAATGAGCCTTCGCTCTTTGAAAGACCAGCAGTCGCCATTGCGTGTAAAACATTTCCCATACGCTCACGACAAACTCACCGATCGTGATATTGTGTAAGAGTGCTAGCGAGCAACTCTTTCTTATAGGCCTGTTAAAAAAAAAAACAATTCTTTTGCTGAGTCTGACAAGCGTGACACATTTGGACAAATTGGCCAAACTGGCCTTTTATTAGAACGGCCATGACACCCGAGGTGGAGAAGAGAGATGATGGCCAAAGAAAAACAACATGTTGTCGACACGTGGCGGAGACGCTGAGCTGCTGCCCGGCCAGAGAAGCATCAGTCGTTGATATTTGACACTTGAATCTCTTCTCTCTTTGGCCGTTACGCAGTGTCGTAGAGTGCATCGCTATCACACACACACACACACACAGACACATTGACGCAGCTGCCGGCCGCCCACTGAACCGTGCAAATCCACACACACGCTTACACAAGAGTCACACACTCCTCCTGGCTCCTCATCAGGATTCTCCTCATCAGGATTCTCCTCATCAGGATTCTCCACGGTCCAAACCTTTACTGGGAACAAACCCTGCAGTGATGCTGCCGCAACCTTCTCGGGTTCGGTCGTATCCGGGCTCTCTGTTCTGACATTATTGCAGCTGTAACTCACACCGGCCTCATGGCTTCCTGCTCTCAGACACTCACAGACCGACTGACTCAGAGCTATCGATCACAGAGCATCACCATCTCCCACCTCCGGCCTCACACCAGAGGAGAGCTCTGCACCTTTTTCTTTGCTTTGTGCAGGAGCATCTACTTACTGCAGCTGATGGAGGCTGAATCTTATGGTCTATTCTACTCTTCTCTATGCAAATGGTACCTGATACCTGGTACTTTTTTAGTTCAGTCAGGGTCACTTTGTCAAAATTAAACTTTATTTGCACAAGTTACATATTTGCACAAGTTAAATGTGGCAGTAGAGTTCTGTTCTGGACCTCCTGTTCTTCCACACACAAAGCACAGATGTTGGCAATGTTTACACCTTCCACCAGAAGGTGGAACAGAAGAAGTGAGTAGGACCATGAAGAGTCATATAGTTTGAGTTGATTGCACCAAGCCGGATCGCATATAGTGGGCGGCTGACAGCATGTAGGACTGCAGGGTTGAGTCTAATCCAGTTCTGTAGACTGAGAGGAGGCAGGGAAGGCTGGAGAGCACTGCTTCTGGACTGATCTGCAGAATTTCTCCATTCAAATCAAGACAAGGCATCAGCAATCTTATTGTCTAGACCTGGATATGAGCTGCTCAAATATCGAGCTTTCTCTCATCTGCAGAATGATCTCAAAATAATGTTGACAATTATATCGTTTATTTGTGGGACAATATATCATCCAGCAAAATTTGTTATCGTGACAGGCTTTTCCTCGTCCCATTTATCGTGTCAGCCATCGGATTTTGAGAGGTCGAGAAGCATGGATAGGAAGGCACGGCCCTGAGGAATGACACGCATGGTGACATTAAGATGACCAAGTCGAGAGAGCAGGTCCTGAGATGGTTCTGGAACATGCACTTTCATGGTTTCTCTGATATGATTAATTTTATTTTTGTACATATATATAGGCAGGGTAGCTATCATTACTATCTAATATGATATTCAATTTGATGGTTTGAAGTGGACAGAATGTTTTCTTCATCGATAAGGGAACCCCTAAAGTTGCGAAGGTGCTAAGTGTGTGGGTAGCATCGTCAGCTTGGCATGGAGATAGTCACAAGTCTAATAGGTGTGGCACGTATGGCAGCCTGCAGAAGTAACAGGATCCAGCAAGCCTCAGACAGCATGTCGAATATTTTTGGCTTCTGCAACACCCGAAGGTGAGCGGAACCGCAAATACAGCTTCTCCTTCTTCATTTGCCACCAAAGAGATGCCACTGAGAAGGCTGTCGAGGCAGGACTTTTAAGGCATTGCGATGTCCACTTGACTACCACGCGCCACTGCCTGCCTTTTAAATAGCTGATGGCGTCGTTGATCCAGACCTAAGTGGCGAGAACGGCAGCAGAGGAATGGGGCTGTTGATACTATAAGCTTGTCATTGTGAACAGATGAATCGAAGATAAACACTTTTTTCTGGAGTATTTACGGGTAGCAACGCCAAAGTGGTTAACGCGTGTTATAAAAAAGGGGAAAAATCAAACACCAAGTAAGGAATCCATTATCCTAGGCTTCTTCAAAACAGATTTTTTTTACACACATAAGACATCATATGGTAGAGGCCTTGGCGGTCTGATCCCCAGCTATGGAAGCTGGCTCTTAGGACAAGTACCTCTCTGGCAGGGAAGAAGCTGGCGCTTTTAGGTGAGGTTGAGCAATACCGACTCGATATAGTTAGGCTCACCTCGACTCAGTGCTGGCTGTGGTCCTTGGTCCTTGAGAGGGATTGGACTCTCTAATGCCTGGAGTTGCTCAGGGTGAGAGGCGGAGGGCAGGTGTTGGCTTTATATTAGCCCCCGACTCTGCCTGCATGTTGGGGTCTATCCCGGTGGACGAAGAGGTTGCTACCCTTTGCCTTCAGGCTGGGGAAAGGGTCCTGACTGTTGTTGGTGCTTATGGGCCAAACAGCAGCTCAGAGTACCCACCCTTTTTAGAGTCCTTGGAACAGGTGCTGGATAGTTCCCAGACGGGGGACTTCTTTGTCCTCCTGGGGAACTTCAATGCTCACGTGGGCAATGATATGTGACCTGGAGGACATGATTGGGAGGAATGGCTTGCCTGATCTGAGTGGTGTTTTGTCGCTATTTCTGTGCGAATCACAGTTTGTCAATAACTTACACCATGTGTAAACAGAACGGTGCCCATTGGTGCACTTGGTGCCAGGACAGCCTCGGTGGCAAGTCAATAATCAACTTTATCGTTGTATCAACTGACCTGCGGCCGTATGTTTTGGACATTTGGGTGAAGAGAGGAGCAGAGCTACCTGACCTACCTTGTGGTCAGTTGGATCAGTTGCTGGGGAAGATGCTGGTCTGCTGGGAACGCCTGGTAGAAGAACCCATCAGGATGGTCCTCAACTCCCCACGCCGGTAAAACTTCAATTGTGCCCCAGGGGTAGAGGGGGACATTGAGTTCTATTGATTCTCCATTGATTCTAAAAGGGCCTTATTCTGCTTTGCTAAACTCTGGCCATAAGGTTGCTGGGACTAGTCGGGGCGATGATCCTCAAACCCGCTGCTGGACAGCATTCTGACAAAGTGCCTCAGCAGGGGAAGGCAGCATCTTGCTCACACTGTCTTCAGGGGGGGTGGAGCTGCTGACATCAACTGGGGATATAGTCGGGCAGTTGAAGGAATACTTTGCCACTTTCCCACCAACACGTATTACCTAGAGGAAACAGCCAAGAGCCTCTGGGAAGGTCTGTCCAATCACCGGGGCAGAAGTGGCTGAGGTTGTTCTAAGCCTTTGGGGTGGCAGCGTCCCAGCGGTGGATGAGATCCGCCCCGAGTACCTCTAGGCTCTCGATATTGTGGGGCTGTCTTGGCTGACACACCTGCGCAGCATTGTTTGGTCAGCTGAGGAGGTGATGGTCCCCGTATTTAAGAAGGGGGACCAGAGGGTGTGTTCCAACTACAGAGGAATCGCACTTCTCAGCCTCCCTGGCACTGGAGAGGAGGGGGCCATGCGGTCTCCATTCCGAGTCTGGTTTGTATAGCTGACAATAAGTCAGAGCCGTTCCCTGTTGAGGTTGGTCTCCACCAGGGCTTTCCTTTGTCATCGGTTCTGTTCACAATTGTCATGGACAAAGTTTCTCGACACAGTCGTGTGGTAGAAGATATTGGGTTTGCTGACCCACGGAACTTGTCCCTGCTCCTTGATGTGGTCCTCCTGACGTCATCAAACAACGACCTCCAGCTCTTGCTGAGGAGGTTCACAGCAGAGTGTGAAGCAGCCGGGATGAAGATCAGCACCTCCAAGGTGGAGACCATGGTCCACAGCCCAAAAAGGGTGATTGCCACAGCCACATTCAAGCTCTCAAGCTTCACTTTCATCAACTTTATATCTTTAGAGGAGAGGAGCCGTGATCAACTCTCCCTCACCTGGCGCCACTCCGCTCTGCTGCAGGGATTCTGTTAGCAAGCGGCGGCTAGCAGCAGCTAGAAGCAGCTAGCACCGTGTTCACTGGCACTGTGATTAATGTGACAATACTAAAACAAATGTCCGAGCACCAAATATGTTTTCAGGAGGTACCCTGAGTGGGTACTGTATTTCAACCCCGGGGATGAAATACAGCGAGTACTGAGTTGAGTAGAGAAGAGCCGGCACTGTGTGTGTGTGTGTGTGTGTGTGTGTGTGTGTGGGTGAAAGTGGATGCAGATGAGTGTTCCCGTAAGCAGCAGCTGCTGTGTGCAGTCGGGGCCTCGTCATGTTCCGCCCTCAGAGCCCCCGAGCTTCTGCGAGACTACAAATGCAAGCACAAAAAAACCTCCCACTGTAGGCACACAGTCTGTGTGTGTGTGTGTGTGTTTGTCGGGGGGGGGCTGCTCAAACACACCTTCCCACCTCTCCTACCTCCAACAGGAAGGACCCGTTTCAAACTAGCTTCTTTATCAGATTTTTTAACATCGTCAGCGGCTATGATGAATGTCCGTCTGCGGCCGCCGCGCCTGTGATGCGATGACGCGCAAGTGAAATAGAACTAAATTCAACTGAATGGAATCAAAACAATAAGATAACATAAGATACTCCTTTTTATTCCCACAGTGGGGAAATTCCAGAGTTACAGCAGCAAAATAGAGGATCAAAAGGCATTCTAAACAACAATATAGATATAAATATAGATATAAATATAAACAACAGTATGAAACAATATATAAAATATAAAATAAGAATAATGCACCTGACTGGAGTGTAGATGTTGCACATGAATTAACGTGTGTGTGGAGTCTACTAGGAGAAGTGTTGATTGTAAAGTCTGACAGCTGCAGGAAGGAAGGACCTGCGTGAGCTCTCCTTCACGTGTTTGGGCGCTGCAGTCTGTGGCTGCTAAAGTGCTGCGAGTCGTTTCCGCTCATGGATGACAGCGCAGCCAAAGACCTCAGTCTCCTGAGCAGATGAAGACTGCTCTGGCCTTTCTTGTAAAGTGAGGTTGTGTTATGAGTCCGGTCCAGTCTGTTGTTCAGGTGAACACCAAGGACCATTAGATGTCACCATCTCACCGTGCGTTCCCGGGATGCTCACCGGTGTCGGGGGGGCAGAGTGCTGGCCTGCAGAAATCCGCCGCCACTTCTTTGGTTTTCTCCGTGTCGATCTGGAGGCAGTTCCGCCAGTACCTGCGTCCCTTCTGTGGACTCTCTGCCCTCCCCATTTCTAATGAGGCAGACGATTGCAGAGTCATCCGAGAACTTGTGCAGGAGACATGAGGGTGAGTTGAAGGAGAAGTCAGCAGTATCGCGGGTGAAGAGGAACGGAGCCACCGTGTCAGACCGTGTCAGAAGCCCAGTCCCGGGTCCTCACACACTGTGGACGCTGCGTCAGATAGTCCAGGATCCCGTTTGTGAGGCGCTGATCCACCGCAGCGTGTTCCAGCTTGTCCCTCAGCAGTGCAGACTGGATAGTATTGAAAGCCCTGGAGAAATCAAAGAACACGATTCTCACAGATCTCCCAGGCTTCTCCCGAAGAGAGAGAGAGCTCGATGTTTGAGGAAAATGACGACGTCGTCCAACCCGATGCCTGGCTGCTCGGCAAACTGAAGTGGATTCTCAGAGTCTCGGGCACAGATACGACGCAGGATGTTTTCAACAGTGATAAGATCACAATAACAATGATAATATAGAGATCTTGAGAAGTAGAATAATCACATTTTTTCTCAGGCAAAATGTGAGCCACAGCTGTTTCCCCCTACACACACACACACACACACACACACACACACACACACACACACACACA
>CAESWR010000101.1:863240-873844 GCA_903171835.1 Mullus surmuletus | reverse complement strand
GGGGGGGGGTTCGCTGCCCTCTCATGGTGCTTTGTCTGCTCTCCTGCCATAAACGACCTCAGAGCCCACAGCTGTTTGATGCTTTCAGAGCTTCTTTACATCCACGACCTCGGCGATTTGAGTCCCGAAGCTGCAGACACGTTACGGCGTCAAACATCACACATTCGTCTGCATCGGCCGCCGTGTCAGCGACCCTGCAGGCGGCCAGAGGGCATGTGAGGAAAGCGGGCGACGATGAAATGTGACTGGACACACGAGTGCAAATCAAAGAGAATCAAAGGCTTTGTTTGTTTCCTGTTTTAACCTTTAAGGGCTCAAAGTTGGTCCAGTGGGAGCCGAGTGAGGCTTAGATCGAGCTCCGGCGTCGCTGCTGCTGCTGTTCAGATTTCTCATCATGACCTTTATCACTGAATGTCGAATATTAAGAATTCCATGTTGCCAAGGTAACTGCTTTGCCATCTTTACTCGCATCGATACCAAACGATATTCAGCTAAGACGCGCAGCTGCCAGCGGGAAGCTTGTGCAGAACAAGAGGGCGGACCGGCCGCGAGCGTGCAGCCACGGTCCTCCTTTCACAGCTGGAGTCCTCAGTAGATCCACAGCTGGCCTCACTTTGCTTTTCATGCCTTATGCAAATGTTTGTGCATCGGCAATGACAGAAAACGAGCAAGAAGAAGGAGAAGTGGAACGGCTGACCTTCACCGACCTCATCCAGGATCGAGGTCATCTGGGCCGGACGGCTGTCAGGCTGCACCTTTATGTTTATCGATGAATGAAAACACAAAAAGAAAACTACATTTCCCAAAGATCTCTGGGCCCACTTGCAGAATGAATGTATTGTTGAATCATTTCTGAGGTGTTTGTTTTTTTCCCCTTGAAACTGAACATAAACTGTAATCTCATGGAAGTTGCTTCGGTTTGACACCAGAGCGGAGGATCACATGACCTCCGATGCAAGAGAATTCCGTCCTCACATCTTCGGAGATAACTCTGGGATTTCTGCCGAATGCGGACAATATTGAGCAAGAACGTTCCAACCGTGACGTAGCTGCAGTGAGTCTGTCCCCAACATGTGACACACGTTAGGATCCACATCTGGCAGGAGGCGAGCAGCTGCAGAGCGCCGACGCTTACAAACCAACGAATCCTTCAGCAGATCACTTTCCTTCCTCTCTGGTCCTGCCGACCTGCATCCGCCGCACATCCGAGCAGCAGAGATCAATCGATAAAAGCAGCTGTGTGGGAAGAAGCGATGGAGCGTCCATCGCCGCAACATCAGACAGCTAAAAATAATCAGTCAGTGGAAAAACAAAGTTTGAAAGGACAAGACCTAATTTTACCTTCATGGTTCCACAGCCGCTGGTCACGGCGTTCTTGCTCAGGCTATTTTTTTTCGTTTTTCCAGACAAAATTGAGAATACAGGAATGATGTGTGATCTGTGGGAGCCGCTCACTGCGGCCCGGCACAGCTCCAAACCTCTCTGCTGTTTATTTGCCCTTTAAATCGCTTTAAATATCTTTTGTGTTGGTTGCAATGTGATGGCTAAATATTCGTTCTGAAGAAGTACAGAATTTTTGTTCCTCTTTGTCAGTGTTTATCACCTTTCTCTCTTTCTGTTTGAAGACTGTATATTCTGCTTACGTACAAATGTTAATTTTTATTTTTTCACTTTGAAAAAAAAAAGTTCTTCTTGACAATAATCACAGGTTTGAGGTCGACTCGACTCACCTTCCGTATCTGCAGCGTTTCTGGACATGAACGAGCCTTAATTCCAAATACTCCAAATGGTTTTGTGGACACAGCAGAGACAAATCCAGCGTCCAAATTCAATTCCAAGTCAGCTGCATTGAAGTTGAAGGTTGCGCTCCTCAAACTCTGAATGAAAATAATGTACTCGTCACTGCTTCCCGCTGCACAGTCAAAGAATGAATGCCCTGAATTATTTGCTCACACTTGTTTCATTTATTCTTGATTGTTTACTTGTGCACAGAGCTACAATGTACACGAAACACTAAAGGATAGATTTCATTTCGAGCATTATCGAGTTTTGTAAGATAGTCTGAATTCATAGAAAAAAATAAACTAAATTATGAAAACGTTGCAGAGATCTCTTTCCTTTTTGCCTCGTGCTGCAGAGATTTCAGAGTGAGTGTGTGAGTCTGCGTCCGCACAGCACAGCAGGTCACAGAGGTCACCTCGCAGCAAAGCAGCAGCTGACTGCCTCATCAGCAGAAACTGCTCCATGACTCACAGCAAAAAAAACTGAGAAAACACAAAAAGAAAAAGCACAGGTGCCTTTTTGTGTCGTATCGCACAACTCTATTGGCTTCCCACCAGAGGCTCTTTGCAGTGGATGATTTGGTTAGATGGAGGTTAGATAACAGCGTGTTCCCGGGAAAGCATTAGTGGAAATGTATCCACTTCCAAGTGCTGGTTACTGCGGTCTGGATTTGCAAAGTTACATTAAGCTGATGTTGTTGCTGAAGCTGCTCACTTAATGAAGGAATTTAGCATGTAGACGGGCACATCTGGACAAAGACTGCAATGGAACATTCCCTATTATATTTTCAGAGGTCACAGATGGTGACATGAACTCAACATGCTTTTTTAAAAAAATGCTAATAATGGAACTAAAGCTACACTTACATAAAACCAGAGATTACAGAAAGCTCTAGTCTCCATTTAGCCGATTGTTTTCATCATATTCCTTAACTCTGCATTACATTCAATTATATATGTGAATTACATGTGTGTGTGTGAGTGGTGGTGGTGGTGGTGGGGGGGGGGTGGTACTCAGTTTTACTCCTGGATGTTAGTGCTGCTCTGTTATGCAAGTGCCAGGTTAGAATTGCATCATCCTGGATAACGGGGTCAAGAAACATCCGGACTGACACAGTATGAGGCTGCAGAGAAACGGAGGGACAGACAACGTTGATGAAGAAGAGTGAAAATCAAAACAGTCCAAGGACATAAAGGACCAATTAAAATCTGCAGGATTCTAATCCTGTTCAGGTGACGTGTTTGTGAACACGGGGCACAGGCTGGTGTTTAGCTCCACACTGAAGCAAACAGAAACCTCCTGAGACGCGTCTGCAGATGTGTCGGAATCATCTCATGAAGATATGATCAGTCAGATCAGGTCTGTTTTAACGCTCTCTCACCAGATGTAACAACTATTGATGGGAGAGAAATCATAACGTGAAGATGTAGAAGAAGCCAAACAGAATCATGCTCTGACAAAAGATGAGTCCTTTTTATTATCATTCAACTACAATTTTTTAAAAAAGGGTATGTTTGTGTGTGTACTTGTAATAACACCAGTAAGAGAACTTGCTTCTTCTTCTCCTTGTGTGTACGTACCACCTGCTTCAGACGGAGCAGTGAGAGTGAATCAAAGTCCAGGCAGAGTTACATAAAGCACATTAGCAGGATGTAGGCTGGGTGAGCGCGGCGCTACACGCACTGAATTATTCAAACAATGAGGGCTGCTGCGAAGCTCTCAGTCGTCTCCGTGGAGACGACTCCTCTGCTTTGGAGCCACAACACTTCTGCTCACGCCTGCTCTGCTTCGACCAACGGCAGGTACAAAAGACGGGGAAAAATAAGCACAAAACAACACATACAAAACGACAAAGCAACACACACATACCGACTAAAAGAAGTCCATTTACTGGTTTCAAGGACTCTGGAGTGCCAACACACATACACACACACACACACACACACCTGATAACGCCGGTAAATCAGGTTGTGTTTGCTTATCCATCAGCGCTGTAACCAAGACAAAAGCTGCCGCCACTCGATGAGCAAACAGACTCCTCACCTGTTTGTTTAAACTCTGGAATGACTATCAAGGAATTGAGCGCCTGCTGCCGGCCGCCGGCCGCCGGCCAGCCTTCAGTCCCCGCCCCTCGCTGTTTGTTTGTGATGATATGGAGGCGTCTTCCTCTCTGACAAACAGTGAGAGCTTCCTGGCTCTGAAAGCCCCGGTCGAGAAAAGAAGAGGCAGGACATCAAACGAACATGACAACACTATCTGTAATAATAATCCTTTAACACACAATGGTGAAGGAGATATACATATATACATACACACACACACACACACACACATCAGTCAACATTTCAGGAGAGTATATACATCAGATTGTGTGTAGATGCTGTGAAATGTTATATTTGGGGGTTTGTTAGTGTGTGAAAGCAGTTGCTCTTCCCAAGACCTTGGGCGCTTCTCTTTATATACAGTAAGTGCAAGTGTGTGTGTATGTGTGTGCGTGTGTGTGAATGTGTGTGTGCGTGTGTGTCTGTCTGGTGTGCCTAAACTAAATGAGCATTCACTAAACAAATGACTGCAGTGGGGTGCCGTTACTAACAAGCCCTTTTTTAAGTGCCATTTCCTGGTTGCACAAAGAGCCTCTTTAGCCCCCCTCTGCCACGCGCTTGTTAATCCAGGTTCTCTGGAGGCAGATGCCTGGAGAAACCCGACCCTTCCATATCCATGCTGCCAGCGACTTGTGCCCAGAGTCAAGATGCAGAGCTGAAGTTTCCGATCTGTCCTGGGCAGGCGGGGCGCGTGCCAGGAAACAGATCGGCAGGCTCAAAAACACTTCCCCAGAGCAGGAGGGAAGGTTTGCGTGTCCAAGTCTCACTCAGCTTCCACTCAGTGAAAAAAGCAGCCAATAGCAGCCGTGTGCTGATGCCAGCTGCCCACCTTATTCATTCCTTAGGAGGTTAAAGTGCCTTCCGGGGTTTGCCCTGCAGAGGAGGTTTCTGCTTCCCAGCTCAGATTCTAAACCAGCTTAAACAGCTGCCATGCAAATGTGATTCATGGTGAAGTTTCTCCCCCAACCACAAAATGCCGTCGTACCGATTAATAGCTGGCCTTGGTTTTTAAATGTGGAGAAAAATATTGCTGCTGGAAAAGCCAAGGCTGAAGCAACATGGGGAAATGTCCTTGAGTGAGTGAGAGGCCGCTCGGGTGAAAGCTTTACAGTAATGTTCCCATGCTGGTTTCCACGGTGAGGAAACTTTGCAGACCACAAACATTTGCCTCCTCAGGTGTCCTTGACAGGCAGATCCACACGTGGGAGGGTTTGAGTTTGCTCAGATTGTCCTACTTTGAGTAAATCCATCTTAAATCCAGGAGAAAAGGTCCCTCCCCTGTTGTTTGCGATGACAATTACGTTCCCAGTGAGCGTCCCATGCCGGTTTCCTCCGTCGTGGCGCCTCTCGCAACTCAGTCTGTCAGTTTGTGAACATAGTTGACAGGGAAGCTCCCACTCCTGGACGAGTCCCCCTCGATGTGACCCACCTGCTCGTGCAAAAACAAACAATGAGTCTTCACGTTTCGAACCAAACAGCAGTGACTATGTTTCCATGCAGTCAATATTTGGGTTAAGCTCCATATTCCGCTTACTGAAACATTGTGAATAAGGTGTTTCCATGCGTGAGCAAACAGGGTTCTTCCTGTATCCATAGTTATTGTAATCAATTGGGATATCGCGATCAAAGCAGCCACGCATGGAAAACGTCTGCTACAAACTCTGCTTGGCGTAACTTCCCGCTCCCCTTTTTGTGGATCTTCTATCCCGCTAATTTCTAGTGTCTCCAAATGCCAGGATGTTTGTGTCTTTCATCACACTGATGAAGTGATTGGTTTCCTCCTCACTCCAAAAGTGTGGCGTGGTGTTGCTCTCGCCTTTGGCCATGTTTACAAGGAGTTCCTGGACTCCAAAGACCAAGATTATTTGCTGATAGAACATGAGCACAACACTAATTCATCTTCCTTTTGATGGGGAGATCCTGATAGGAGGAGACATCATCACATATTCACCTTAGAAAAGGAGGAATATTCTGTTTTTTCTTATTCAATTTTGTTATTCAAATGGGTAATTGGTGTCTAAATGGGTTATTGCTAATATTGCGGTTAGAAAAGGCGTTTTGGCTGCATGTAAACATAGCCAGTAAGGAGGATTTTGTCATTTAATGAAAAAATGTGGTTGCACTTACCCACCAGTGGGGGTCACTGTTGGCCGTGACCACAATGATCTCATCCTTGAAGAAGGCGAGCTGCTCGGTGCTAACGGCTCTGCAGTCCACCAAAGCCTTGACACGCTTCTGATGGGGTCTGCTGCCAGAGACCTGCGGGGGGGATGCGGCATCAGTCTCTCATCAATCACTGCGCTGATGTTTTTATTCAGAGTCCTCAAAGCCTCGAAGAGAGCATTTCTCAAACCTTCTGGTTTGGGGGTTTGGTACTGGGGCCCAGTAATATTTGGTATTAGCCTCCCAGGGCCCAGTGAGTGAACTTATAATCACACATCCATGCCTCTGCCTCCTTGTGTGCTGTGAGTATCTTTTATTTATTCATTTTTGATTTTCGATCTCTCAGCGCAGCTCGAGCGGCAGAGGAAGTTGGATTCAGCTCCCAAAAAACATCTGCTTACTTTTCGATGTAAACCGAGGAAAAAACATGTTTTCCGGTTGTGTGTTTGTGGCTGTAGAAAATCATCGGCTAGGGCAACAACAAAACAATAGTAAACTTGTTTCCATGGCAACCGCTTTCCAAAAACGTTATTAATGCATCATGTAATTCAGAGTCACTTCAAGAAAGAATCATCAGAGACATGGGCACTGCCACGGCGCCTGTACACGCACGCACGCACGCACGCACGCACACACACACACACACACACGCGGCGCCTGTAATCAGACAGCGTGATAGAGGCACAGAAATCCCTACTAAGCACACAGACCAGCTCCAGCTGATACTGAGTGTTGATGGGAACCATCAACTCTTTCTGGGTTTGCGGTTCCGTTTATACAAAGTACACCATATTTTGGTGCGCAATTTCTCTATTTAATTACCGCAATTACTGCCAGTCTCCCAGCAGGGACGTGACGGACCGGCAGGGACCCTCGCCATGGACTGGTGCTGGTCTGTAGCTCATAGTTTGACACAGAGGGAGGAGGTTTTGTCTTTGTTCATACCATTGCGTTCCTGCGTGGTCGAGGGACGGAGGCGAGGCAAGGTGAGGACGACGGGGGAGGGGCCGGAGCGTTGGTCACCAGGCTGCAGTAGAGCTCCTCCTGGCTGCCCACACAGCTGGGAGACAGAACGCCACACTTCCCCTGGCTGCCTCCCCCACTGCTGGTGCGGCGATACGATGTGGTTTTCTCTGAACTGGGAACAGGAGCAGACGTCACATGAGGTCACAGCGAGAGGTCACGTTGCTCATCATCATCACATCAGGCAAAAGTCCTCTTATGCCGCATTTCCACTGACTGCATCGGCTCAACTCTCCTCTACTCGTAACTTTTGTTGTCACTGCACGGAGGTCCATATTGTAGCCGTGAACATGCATTTTCTCAGAAAGCTGCTGGTCCACTCGCTCGTTACTAGCGGAGCCGTCCAGCTCTTTCTGAATGCGGTCGTCGGTGAGCAACATAAGGAAGGTTTGTACCTCCTCAAAAGACCATGGTGTGCACCTGTTCACTGCCATTATAACAAAGGACAATAAGAAAATAAAAGAATTGCGCTGTTCTGTTCACTCTGTGCGTCGCTACTGTTGATGACGCACTGACGATTCTCTGAGCCAATCAGTGTCAGCAATGTGTCCACGTCACCTTTAAGTACCGTGCTGCGACCGCGCTCAGTGGAAACACGGCATAGGAGAGTCTGAGACCGTGCGATGTCTCACCTGACTGGCCCGATGTGGCTCTGAGAAGGTGCCGACGTGGCGCTGCTTTGCGATGCATTGCTTGGACCCCTGAGCAGACCCCCCTGTCCCAGAGGAGACCGAGGTGGTCTTCCGCCTTGGCCCTGGCTCTCGGCGCCAGGTGAGGGGGGGCCGTGCCTCGCCTGTGTCTGGGGGCTGGACGAGTGGGAGGCGGAGTTGGAGCAGCGCCTGGGGATGGGGTTACCTTCCTGCGTGGTGACCGAGATCTGGGGGTCAGAGCGACCTGCCGGCACAAAAGACACGTCAAGAGGGAGAAGATGTTTGTCCACATCTCCATTGTTGTTGCTAACAAATCTAACTTGGACGAGGGATAACTGACCTGAATAATAGTGTACTGACCTCTCTGGATGGACTTGGCAGGCAGCGGAGGCGGCGGCATGGATGCTCCAGTGGGGGCGCTGTTGGCGGGAGGGTTTCTGTAAAGGAAGTCCAGGTTCTCATAGGTCTGACACGGCCTGCCGCCTGTGGTGCTGCCGCTGGCGCCGGCACCGCCTGTGACGCTCCAGCGGGCAAAGCCTCCCCCTCCATTTGTGGCCACGGGAGAAGGTTTCCTATTTGACGGACTCACCTGACAGAGATCGGGGGGGGGGGTCAATTTTCAACTGTTGTCCTCGATAGCCTGCAGACTTTTGTAAACTATCTCTCATTTGGGAAATAAAGTGTGTTTACCCGCTCATCCAGGTCATCCTCGCTATCATAGAACTCCTGAGGCTGCGTCTCCCACAGGAACTCCACGTGAATCTGAGAGTTAAACTTTCCACTCTGGGCCAGCTCCAACTAAAACACACACACACACAACCATTGTGAGCTTTCCAGTGTGTAATTCATGATCAGCTTTGGAGAAACGCCTCCCTCTGTGGCCTTGGGTTGAGCAGATAAGAGTTTTCAAGTTAGGTCGACTTTCAAAAGGTAAAATGAAATTCAGTCAAACTGACCAGCAGACACAATTTGACCTTTAGGATTAACAACAAACATAATGACAATATTACATTAACTCTTTGGGACGGGACGCGGATCAAAAGCAGCTGACTTGTGTAAGAACTTGCGTACGTTTCTGCACAAGGCTGTAAAACAAGGAACAATAAAACAGGCGGATCTTATTGATGTGCGGCGAGAAAACAAAAGCGGTTGATGACAAACTGGGACCTGATGAGGATTTATGTTGTTGGGGGAGAGCTGAGCGACCTTTGCTGCTCAGGGAGTTTATGGAGGCTAGTGTTTCCAACTGTGGAAGCTGTCCCGTTTAGTTTTTGAGTCGACTCTCTGGTAGGTATTTCAATGTCGTAACTTGATTCCTTAGCTGGTCCCACCTCATGAACGTGCATCTTTGAATGTATGAATGAAAAGTTGGATGCCGAGCTCTCACCAGCTCCACACACTGCGTGTGCTGCAGCCTCCGGGCGATATCCAGGGCCGTCTCCCCGCCGGAGTTCACTGTGATGCAAGAGACGCACTGCTTTAGTTTTCACTCACTTCACTGGCCGAGACAGAAATCTAGTCGTTGGTTTAAGCGCACCTGTGTGCAGAGCTGCCTTGGCTTTAAGGAGTAACTTCAGAGATTCAGGCTTGTGATGCAGGACGCTGTAGTGGAGCGCAGTGTTTCCTTCGGTTGTCCTCTTTTCTAGACAATTGCTGTAGAGAAAGAACATGGTGGTAAATGGTGGTAAAGCAGAGGGACGGGGACAGTGACACCCAACCACATGAACATGTCAAACATCTTTGTTCCAATTATAACAGCTGCAGGTACAGGTACACACGGAAGGATTTTCTGAATCTGAAGAGATGTTTTATCTCTTAGAGGGCCCACACATGAAGATAAAAATCAGGCATTGAACATTTTTGATAGTACTGTGTGGTGTGCTCCGATCATGTTGAATCATGATGTGTGTGCACACCACACACATCATGATTCTGTCCCACCACCCATCTAGAATCTAGTCCTCCAAGTCAGAAATCTCGCAGGATCAAACAAAACGAAAAGGTAGAAACATAGGAACAACCGGAAAATACACCTCGCAACATGGAAGAGGACATACAAGAAATCAGCTGGCTTCTTGATTGGCTACATTCTGTTCCACGTAACAATTCACCGAGTCATGACTTGGGAAACGTTGGCTTTCCCCACACACACGATGATTTTTGTCCAGAAATATCAACATTTACGATGGCCTGCCCCGACCCTTTTTGAAGCCGATTATCGAGACAAATTCACTCTTAACACACCTCAGACCACAGGAACATCTTATATCATCTTGGTCTGGAAGGGGCAAAGTTGGGACAAAAACAGCCCGATAATCTTTATGTGTTACTTGACTATATGTGAAGTCTGACCTGTTCTGGCAGAGGAAATCCACAAGCCCAAGAGAGCTTCTTTCCTCCACACGCACAGCAAGATGGAGGGCCGTCTCTTTGATCCCCTTAAACAGGAAGGAAAAAAAGCAATATACAAATGAAGCAAATTGACTGTTCAGTGTCAATCATGGACTTTAGTGTCTCCACTAAACATGTGATGATCTGCCCTAAAGACATGTCAGCAGTCACATTCTGGTAACACGATGGCGTGGAAAGTGAAAACTTCCTCCAGATTTAAGTGTTTTCTGTTTATACGAGGTGCAAAACATGATAAAGAAAAACAATCTGAGGGAAGGCAGCGTAATTCAATGAGCTCGTCCGACTTGTTCTCGAGAGATGTGAGCTTTGACCTGAAAGCTGGAATAATAAACTGGGGGGCTGACCAACACAAACAAACACACACACACACACACACACACACACACTCAAACTCTGATGTCAGTAAGACACAGAGCGCTTATCCTGAGCAGGAAGCGTGTGACAGGAGGGGAGAATGTGATTAAAGACGAGG
>CAESWR010000101.1:848824-863193 GCA_903171835.1 Mullus surmuletus | reverse complement strand
AGGACATAGAAAAAGAACTAACGCGCCGATTAGAGGCGAAAGACATGGGAGGGCCTCAAACTACCAACAGCAACCATGCACATTGGAGGACAATTAACACATACTTCACATACTGTAACTGTCAAACACACACACACACTGTAGGAGGTGTTTGGACAGTGTGCAAAAACCTGCTATGCTGCTCCTGTTTTCATAGTTCTACACCGATCTGTAATAATAATAATAATAATAATAATAATAATGATAATGACTTTAATTTATATAGCGCCTTTCAAAGACCCATGGTCGCTTGAAAAAAAACATAACAAAAGATGAGAGGTGATGTGTAGCTTTTTGAAGCATCCCCAAAACACGTGTTGCTTTTAACAATGCGAGTGGGCGGATGTGTCAGGATGTCGCTGTCACAAACTAAAAGCAGATCTGTTGGGAAAGTTACAGGTTTGATTTGTCTGATATGAAAGATGATTCTGAGAGCAACTCCGCTCTTAACTGGACACACTTAAAAGAGGAAAATGGCTGTGTGTGAAAATCACCTGTCCGTCAGGCAGAGCCAGTGGTTTGGCCAGATCTGCTCCCTCAGCGTAGAGCTGCAGAAGGGAAGTGAGGTCACGACTTCGCACTGCATCATACAGCCGCCCGGGGTCCACTTCCTCTCTGCGTAGGACGTAGCGGCGCTCGGCGTACTTTGCTATGATGTACTCTTTCCTCGCATTCCTGATTGTAGAGGAGACATGAAAACACGAAGTCATCCTTTTGACAGTCGCCGTGGACGCCTGAATTGTTGAAAAAGGAAATCAGACTGACATGTCGCTCTGTGGCAGCGGTTTGACGGTGTCGTTTGGAAGTCCGGCCTCCATGATGTCATTGAAGCGGGTGTTGCCAATGCTGACGGCCAACTGTGACACACAACACAGGCGCAAAGACTTTACATAAAGGAACGATGCTTCTGGAATAAGAGTCTGGCATTTAAGAATCCACCAATGCAGGTTTGTTTGTGAATATTTATCTCTTCAGAGTTCTGTACCAGCAGCTCAGAGGTGCTCAGGAGGTCCAGAGTCAGGGACTGGATCCTGGAGTAGTGGACACCCAACTCTCTATGGATCCCTGAACACTCGATGCAAGTCAGGATGCCCAGATTGGTCGATAGCCATGTTGGATCTAAGATGATTGAAATCAAAAGTCAGACTTGTGCGCAGATGTCTACAAGACTAAACCCACAGGAAAAAAACTAGGGGCAAAAGGCAGACGCAGGTTAGACAATGTGAATCCTCTGACCCGGAGCTCCGCAGTCAGCGCAGGCCTCGTTTCCGGGCATGTGGCGCAGCTCGGCGATGATGGCCCGGGACAGCTCCTGAAGCCCGCTGTCCTGCTGATGGAGCTGGTCTCCTCCCAGCGCCGTGTTCAGAGCCTCCTCCTTACTGTTCTGCAGCACTGAAACCCATCTTAAGCAGAAACACACCAGCAAAAGTCAGTTGCTTTCTAAAGTCCGTTTCACAATGACTCATCTGAATGAGGGGAAACCGCAGAAGTGGGGGAATGTGAGGAAACCAGATTAAGATTACTCATGTTGCTATTGAAAATCAAAAGAACGTGTCGTGTGTTTTGCATGTGTTTTCCTCTCAGTGGATCAGTCAATAGTCATCACTCTCTCTTTCTCGGCTGCCCGGTCCTCCATGACCAGGACTCGTAGTGAAACCTCTGTAATCTCTCATTTCTGAGGCTTTGATGCTTTTCTGGACAAAACATCTGTCCCCAAAAATCACACAGCACACTACATCAAAGAGACAGAAATCCCCACATGCGCTGCCTCCGTCCCCACATCGCTGCACACAACTGCTGGTCTGTGGCTGGAGGCAGCGCGGTCCCACCCAGCACCAGCTGGGCCGAGGGGCTCCAGGAGGACAGATTTTTCTTTCAACATCTTTTTAAATTCAATTTTTGTCATGTGTCAGCCATGCTCGTTTTTCACCACACAGCACGTCCGATTATGCACTTTTCTCCTTTTTTTCTAAGCTTAACTCCAAGGTTTTGTGTTTTCAGACAGGCATCAGCCCAAAGGAAGGCGCCAGGCAATGTTAAAACTTGTTTCCGCAATGAGAGAAATGAGCGATAAGGAGGAGAATGATCAACCTGCAGACTTACATCATACATTCCTGCTCATCCTCCGCCTGGAAATGATACGTCCGATTGTCTGTGGAAGGAGAATCGGAGGTGAATGCTGTCACTGAATTACATAAAGCCTTAGATAAGTGAAGGAAGAGGGGTTTCATTTGGCTGGGGGGGTCGAAATAAGACTCGCACCGGTGGAGAATAAACTATGGGGAGAAAAAGCACAAAGGAAAGTACCACCTCCTCCACATTGGTCCACAATAAGGTGGGGAAGAAAAATGCAAGTTTCCACCACAGAAGCACAGATGACTCTTCGAGACCCTTTTAATGATGGTAACGTGTGAGGGTCAAAAGGTTAGGAATGAACCTACGGGTGACGAGGTCAAAGGTCCTCCTGTCCTCCGGGTTTGGACGCACTTGACAGGTCAGAAGGTTCAACTTGGCTGGTGGTCGATTGATCTGAACACAAACACATTTGTACCTCAGCATGTATTGAGACACGACCATTGCTGAATCTCATCTAAAAGCTTGAGGAGAAGGTGGCCGGCGTGGTCCCGCCTGAGGGCCCGGCGTGAATTAAAGATCCTCACCGTACTGTGAGAGATGGTCAAGCAGCCAAATTTGACTCCACATTTCCTCTTCTGCCACACTTTCCTGATCCTGCAGGATGAAGATAAAACCCCAGATGTCAAACTTGACTGGACAACAATGCTGACCTTAATCATTTCTTGGCAGTAAAATCACTGATAACGGCGATAACATCTGAACACATGGGAGACGTTTGCCTAAAGGGCTTCTTGCCAGAAGGCGTTTTGGAACAGCTGGTGAAATAGTCAGCATTTTTACTTTACTTACTGCCAGTGCTTTACTTTTTACTTTAAACCACAGCAACACTGATACCATAATGTCTAAAAATAATGAGTCAATAAGTGTCTCCTGGGTCAAAGTCCATTGGCCCATTATTCCAGCTCCAAACGTGATTTCATCACCTGACTTCCTCATGGCTTTCTGCTTTGCAAATGCTCTTTGCTTTTGAGTAACTGTGAGCAGCTCGGGGTGCTGGTCCCACTGGTCCCACTCAGGCCTGTTCCCAGCACTTTATTCTAGTATTGCCTATCTTGATTGAATCATTTCCGATGGCAGAGAATGTGCTCTGCTTTGTGTCACTGGCCAGAGGAAACTTTGCCCTCCTCCTGTCTTCCATTCGCCCTACTGAACCACATCCCCTCTCTTTATCAACACTGTAATCTAGATCTGTGTGTGCATGTATGTGCGTGTATGACGAAAAAGTTGGATCCCGCTCAGTGAGCCAGTCTGCCAATAAGTTCCAGAGGAGGGGCCCCTGCTTGAATCTTCATCTGACACTAATGAAGACCAGCTGGGGCAGAGCGAGTCGGAGTCGCCCCTCCGTCTCCGTGCCTGATTTGTTCGCCTCTCAAAAAGCCCTGATTGGTGTTGCTTTCAACAGTGGCCAGGGGCAGCGGACATTACTTTAAAAACGTATAAATATAAATAGATATATAGCACATAAAAACAAACATTCATTAAAATATGAAGAACTACTACAATGGACGTGTCACTGAGCTAAGGCACTTTAGGTCATAGCTTGTTTATGATAGAAACATGCCTGTTGTTCTGACAACAACTCAAATCAAAGAAAATACACATGCAAGTACTGCTTTGTTCCACATATTTTAAGTTTCTTCTATAATTGTTGTATCATTGCTGCTTGTTATCTGACATCTGGACACCATAACTGAGGCTGTTACACACCCATCACTCTTCTTGAGCAGGAAACCAGACTTCTCGGTTCCATACTTCTTGTTGCCCTGCGGCTGGTGGATGCTGTACCCGTTGCCGGAGTTCTTCCTGTTCAGGTATTCCTGGCGACCAGCAAACAGAAAAGTTTGAAGCAGTTTTGGAGACTGATCTTAAAAAGACCAAGGATTCAAAACAATATACATAAGTTTATGATGTGGGTTCATGGCTGACAAAAAATTACCTCTTTGCCCTCCACTTGTAGAAGCAATCTGAGAGAATCCCTCAACTGAGTTAGCTGTTTGACCTCCTCGTCCTGGTCCACACGCACCTACAATATAAACACAGTTTGACAGTTAGCTGATTTAGTTTTTGTTGCAGATTCTGTTTAGCTGGATGAGCAGCATTACTTTATGCTGGTCTATGTTCAATTGGACACAACTTATTTGTTTCCAAATAATTGGGTGTGGAACGACTGCAGTCAGCTTTGCGTAATCGCCTAAATAATGCGCAACAGATCTCAGCGTCGAGGTGTGTCCCTCCCGGGGAGGTTTTGGCCTTTTCTATTGCAGCAACAGAGTGACCAGTCTTGTGTGCAACATAAATCGGTTTTGCTGACATATCTCAGACAACCACAACACAGAGTTTGGCTTAGCTCTCGAGGTTGAGCGCTGGCATGTCTGAGCAAATATCTCGCCTGCCCATGCAGAACCAGAAAAACCTCTAACGTTCCCGACGCCACAGTCCCTCTCTTTTTCCAGCGCTGTTATTCGGAAGGAGGGATAGAGTGCTGTGGAAACCAGTCCGAGTGGTTGGAGAAGTAGGTGTGCACTGAGGAAAGAATGATACTGAGGGATGCTTTCTTTTTCAACTTCTGTAAATAGGGGAGGCTTTTCTGGGAACAGTAACAGTCTCTGCCTGTGGGCTCAGCCGGAGGGGGGGGGAGGGGTCCTGAGGTTTTTAGATGTTGAGGAAAAAGTATCAGTAAAATAATTCTAATGCTAATGCTGTGATTTATGAGAGCTTTACCGTAAGTGCATTCTTAGATTACACTTTTACCTTTTGTTATGACTGAAACTGGTATGACGAATAAGCCTGAGTGATGTGTGTGTTTGTGGGAGGCTGGTAAAGTTATGCCAACATTAGTCTGAGTCAGTCAAGACTGCAGCAACCATGACAGATGACACCGCGGATAATAGCAATACTTCTGCAGGTGGACGTGGAGAAACAGGCAGCAGAGTCTATGTTTACCGTGTGTACAGAGGTGGCGAGCTTCTCAATAAAAGGAGCCAGATTCTCTGCAGCTTTTAGGCCATCCTGAAAGAAACTGAGATCAGAAAAAAAGAGAGAATGCTGAGTCATGATGGGAACTCCAAACATCCTGGTTAGCACTGACCAAAACATCACATGGTGAAGCTGAAGCCCTGCTCCCACAGAAAAGACCTTTGCAATGATTTTAAAATGGTAAATGGTTAACTGGGGTAATAACAGCTTGTAAAAGGAAGTGGAACCAGACTGCTTCAGTACAAACAAATATGTATCCTGCTCCGACCAAATTGCATGTTTGTTTTAGCTGTTTCTGACTTCACACCTGAAATTGAACGGCAAAGTGACTACAAAAGAGTGGAAAGGACACATTTGCTGAGACTGACCTGAGCTGGGCCTGGAAATATTTGATGAGACTCTGGAGAAGATCAGGCCCTTGACGAACCTTCAGCTCCTGGATCTTCAAAAGATACTAAAAGCATAAACAGAAAGTAAAAAAACAGAGTTTTTCTCCATAGAGGCCAATTAGATCATGCTGTTTATAAAATAAGGCATCAAAGGCTCGTCCTACATTCTTGAATATGCTGATCTGACTTTGTTAGTCAGAGGTTCTGTGACTCCAGATGGTCACGGAGCCCTGGAGATGCATAAGTAGGGATCAAAAATAAATAAATACACCCGCTTGTGCACAGTGCATAATGGTGGCTTTATTGTGAAAAAGTTCCACCCTGCTCTAAGACTAAATTCATATTCAAAAAAGGTGGAATAAACCTTTGGGGAAAATGTGGAGTTTTCCGGTCAGCTGAAGGAAGGAATGACTGCATTGTCTTTACTGTCTAAAAAGTCTCATCCATCTGTCTTTGTGGAGGTGAAACATAGAGTAGATTTGTTCTGTGTATATGTGTGTGTGTGTGCGTGTGTGTGTGTGCGTGTGTGTGCGTGTGTGTGTGTGTGTGTGTGTGTGTGTGTGTGTGTGTGTGTGTGTGTGTGTGTGTGCGTGCGTGCGTGCAAGGGGGGAGAGAAAAAACAGAGGAGGGGTGGAGCAGCTCACAACAAGTGGAAATTCCATTTTCCCTGCCTCTCCTCTTCATCTCAACAGCTGGTCTCAGTCAGGATCAGCAGGCCGAACTGAGAGCTCCCAGAAACTTTAATTCAGTAGAGCAATATCTTGATCTCAAAGAGAGAAAAGGGAGATGTAGTAGTAGTAGTAGTAATAGTAGTAGTAGTAGTAGTAGTAGTGGTAGTGGTAGTAGTAGTAGTAGTAGTAGTAGTAGTAGTAGTGGTAGTAGTAGAGTTTAGAGACTTTTCGGGCTCCAGCCTTCCACCAAGTTTCATGTAACATCTCCAGAGAAATGAGGGATTATGTATGAACGCTTGGCTCAATCACAGTTTCACCTAAAATCTCAATCTTTCTCAGATTCATTCAGTTGAAGTCCACCAATCTCACCAGCAGGGACTCATTTGTTATCAGCTGTAGACCACATGGTAACTCAACAAGTGCACGTTGTGAACAACTGCACTTGTAAATGTCACTTGTTAATACATCTGCACCTGTGGCTTTGGCATGTGGAGGAAAATACTCTCTCAGAAAACAGATATAGCATTTGAATTTCTATCATTTCCTCCAGTCTTATTGAGCCTTCGTTATTTGTTGTTGCGTTTCTTTTATCCGACAATTGTGGAGGGTTTTATTCGGGGGTCTCTTAAGCAGCTGTGCACCAACTGTCCAGGAACTGGCCTGGTTTTCAGGTGTGGACATGAGGTCGATTCCTCTCTTTAGTGTGTATGATCACGCTCGGCTACACGAGGGCAAACCCGCCAATCAAAATCATGTCTGACTTTCTGAGACAGATTTTTTCCATTAAAGGACTCCCGGACAGAAACAAACAGGATCAACCCTGGCTGCCCATTCCACCATGGATGGAAAATGGAATCACCCCGGCGGACCACCCGTGCTGGCCCCAGGTATGTGAAAGGTGTCTGGCTCTGCTGTTGTGCCTGGCACTGATCCCTCACCTCACACATTTGCAGCTGAAAGCTCCTCCTCTCCCTCTCCATGTCTTCGCCTCCGTCTAATCCCTCCGTCCTGATCAGCCCCAGCTGCTTGCTCTTCTCCTTCCGCTCCTTCTCCAGCTTTCCTCTGAAGGGCGGGTGGGAAAGAGCAGAAAAGACAATAACAAAAGACATTAATCCTTTTGAAACGCGTTTTGAAACGTGTATTTGTGATTCAGACTCTTTTCTGACAGACTTAGGTGCCAATCTGAGTGTTTCAGTTTCTTCCTGTCACGTTTTTCTCTCCTCTAACTTGTTCAATCTCATTTCACAGAGGGAGGGGTAGGAAGTCGGGTGAAGAAAGACACTTAGGGGGATCTGAATTCTCCTTACGACATTATGAAACACTTTAAACCACTGTCAGAGTGAGATCAAATGATTGCCAAGTGCAAGTGCCTTAGTTTTATTTCATAAGAATGTAATGGAGAATGGCCATGGGGATGAACTTTTATCCTATTAACCTCTGCTGCTACGCTAGTTTCAGTGACCTGCTAAAAGATCAGGAAGAACCTTAGGCAATCTCATCTGTCTCAGGCTCCAGATCTTCTGCAAATAATCCGGTTTGTGAATAAAACAGTGCAAGATAAAAACACAGTGTCGTCACGCAATCGAAAGTGACACAAATATGTCTAATTACATTTTTATGTCGTACTCCTTCCAACTTCTCTCCATCTGTTTCTTGAGCTCCTGCGGAGGAGAAAAAAAGAAGAGATTTATTAATCAAGAAACAGCATTAACAGCGTTAGAAGTACAAACATAATTTGTTTGAGGACTAGCTGACTTCCTTATGTAATGGCCATCATCTGAACCAGACAGTAAGATGATTACTCACATGATGCCGACTAGACAGCCATCCGGCTGAACTGGATTTAGGTTGAATTTTTACTTCCTCTCATATTTACTGTACCACGGCTCAGCTGCTGAATCAGCTGTTATCTAAACAGGGCAGTGACGGGAGCTTATGGAGGCATTCGCCTGTTGTTACTAACTCACCTGTTGCCATGACAAGCCAAAGGGACGAATAGTGGGCGAGACTCAGGACGCTGACGCAGCTCGATCTCACTCATTAGTTTGTATAAACAGACTCATCTTTGAAAGATCACATGTATCCACACGGCAGGCTGAAACCATTAACTGCTAAAAGGAAATCCACTGTGAAACACACTTCACGTTGAGGTATTTGAGACTGAAAATACGAGCAGCCTGAATATGGAATGTGATTTGATGTTGAAATTGAATCAAGGCCTTTATTTCAATCTGCCCCATTACACCATTTATTTGAAGGTGGGGCTTTGAAGTGCTATTCTAAGAGGCAGATCCTTTATACACGGTTGTTTCTGAGGGACGCCTGGCTTTAACTCGATGAAACATTATTGAAGAATTTTCTTTCCTACTTATCTGCACTCATCCTGTAAGCTACACTGAAGGTGCAGCTATGTCACTGTATGCGAGGGAGGCCTGCCAACCTCCATGGAACACCTGAATCACAGCCGATCTTCACTTCTCTTGTTTGCATGTTAAAAATTTGCTTTTGGGAGATTCATGTCTGTATCAAACCCATGCACAGGAAGCCGATCTGCTTCAACAAATCTAAGAACGTTTCATTAGAAAAAGGTTGATAGGAGAGAATAAAAGTTCAGTTCGACTAATATTATACATAGTAGGCTCAGTGAGGGTGTAACCGTGAAATCTACTCTAGGTGGATTTTCACATTAAAAACAAACATGGTCTCTGTGCCGATGCACCTACAACTAGGTTTGAAAAGTTTGATGACAATGTAATGAAATCTTTACTCACTAATCTGCTGTCCCGCAGCTCAGATTTCAGGACATTCTCCAGAGGAAAGGCCATGATGTTGTTGAGGTTTTGCACCTGGATTGTGAAAAAGCAAAAGGAAACGTGACGAGATAAAAATATCCTGAGTAATACTAGATAATTATCTGCACCATTAAGCTCTCTGGTTCCATGCAGGAGCATGACTAAGTCCTTTATGTAACCACACTGTAAAGTGGAAGTTGAGGGTAATTTGAGATGTAAACTCAGTCCATCATAGGTTAACTTTGTGTGATTCACTGTTTTGTAGACAGAAACAACAGCAGGTTGTGCTTCACAGTAAAACAGTACAGCTTATTGTCCCAGGGAGATGCATCATATCCTTACCTAAAGGAGCAGTGACCTATAATCATTTGTATTTACTATCTTAAATTGAATAAAATATCAAGAACTCTATGTAAATAGTGATCGTAATTGTTTGTATACATTTTTTAATTACTTTTCATGATCTTAGAATGATCCATTTACAGGAAGCATAGGGAGTCCGTCAAGGGCTATCTTATGACCAGGATGTTTCTACGACAGCTGCGAAGGACAAACTTGCACCCACAATGCACTTCTGCAGCACCTGTGGCAGTAATGCACCTGAACACTGGTTACCACCATGTTGCAACCGGTAGAAAAACAAGAGGAGGTAACAAGGAAACAGTAGTAGTAGAAGTAGGAAAGATGGATGCAGTCCTGACCATTTATCCTTTTTGTCCTCAAGGGACACCGTGGCTTCGTAAATATTCTCCCGAATACATATAAACTCACCATTAGTCAGATACACCTGTTTTTACACACTGCTCCTTTAACTTTTGCACTGACTCAGTCCATCACGTCCTGAGTCCACATCCATCCAGTGTCCACATTTTTTCCAAAAGTTGTGTGTGAATGTCCCAACAACAGTCTTTCCGTGAATCGTGCCGGAAAATAACCAGGCTGCACTCACACTAACGACATCAAACCACTTCCGTGAGCTGGCTGCCGCGCTGACCTTGGTGTATTTGCACAGAGGCCGTGAGGCTGTTCGGACTGTTTAGTTTGGCATCTAAAAGTTTAGTTAACTAACAGATAATACATGGAGCTCTGAGACGGGGAAATATCAACTCCCAAAGTGTCAATGCAGGGACAAATGTCACGGATCAATGCATGCATACCAGTGTTAACACAGGGAGCAGGAAACGCAACCAATCGCAAGCGCATGGAAATAAGTGGCAGAGTGTCTGTAAATCCCACTCCCGTTAGCCGTTTGGACTCACTTCCTCTTCACATCTGTAAGGCCTGTTGTCCCCCGTGAGACCTTGATTGACATGGGAGGGAGGGGAGTGTGTGTGATGGGGTCTGCGAGTGTTGAATTGCTCGTGGAGGTCTGGGATGAATTATCATCGCCATAGAAACTATCGGTGGGAGGGTTCCGGAGTGCCCCACATTTTGGAGTTCCAAGCCGAAGCATGCAGCTGTTGAAAAACGCCTTCCCATCATGCTTTCATGCATTCATGCATGCACGTTGGTGCGCACAGAGTCAAGGCTCTGACCCAAACAACAAAGGCAGAAACACGTCAGGTTCTGGGCCACCCACTGCCCTTTTGCATAAACATCCTCTAAATTAAGTCTTGGGCTTAAGATTTTCACAGTTTTAATTTCCTCTGTTTCTTCTTTACTATAGTTTCTTTTGTGAAAGAACTTTTTTAAATTCTTTCTTGTTTTTTTCATTCCTCTTCCTCCAAACTTTATCTCACCAGATTCTTGAGGAGGGCGGTGACCTCTCTTGTGAACACAGCCAGGTTGAGGAAGCCGGTGGAGACTTCGTTGTTATCCTGTGTCAGGTGGCTGTTCCCCAGGTTCTCCAGGACCTCAATATACTGCTCCTTGTATTCCACATGGGCTGAAATAATAAGGCGAGTTGAGAAGAGTCAGAGTGGATGTTGACACCTTAAAGTGATTTATACTCAAGCTATGTGTGCAAAAAGCCAGCAAAAAGGAAGACGACTTTCACACAGGCATGCATGTGGTCCAGATTAGCAGTGGTTTCCACCCATCGTGGAGCAGAAAACAGACAGGCATAATGAGATTCATGTTTCTTTGGGACTCAAAGGTCACTTTCCAAAGGCCACAACCTTTGTGGATGCTCAGTCAGCTGAATACGGAGAGACTGAACTCCACGTTGGCTACGCTGACCAGTTGAGCCAAGACAGGCAGACGGGTAATGAGAAAGTACAATAAACATGTTCACTAAGCCAGAGGATCAAGAATATTTTATTTTAGAGAGCATTTTCTTGGTGGTTGCACATTCAGAATTTAAATAAGTGGTGAAGGAACATATGGGACAACCATCTGTGGTGCCCAGAGCAGACTAAACAGAGAGAAGCAGAAGTGAGCAGAACGAGTGCAGTAGGTTAATATTTCTGCTCCATTTTCCACTTCAAGACACAAACAACATGCTGAACTGAGCCGGCTTGACACGGAGCCCCTGCTGTGCAGCAAGAGCACAGCACTTTGTATCATATTTGAATTGAAAGTTTAAGCAAAGAATGTAGACACAGAAGGGGAGGGAGTAAATGAGGCAGGAAAACAAAGAGGCGCAGGACCACAGTGGTTTTGCCTTCATTGCTGTTAAAAATAATCCTCTAACAAACAAAATGCATGAATCTATCGCACAACATACAGCTGAGTCACAGCACAGAGCTCAAAGGATGGTTTTACAGCTGACCTTTAACTACCAGATGCCAGCAGCAGAGCAGCCCGGCACTTTCACTCTAGCGCCAGAACACACACACAGACACACACCACACACACACACACATACAATACACAAACGCAGTCTCACAGGCCACAGCATCTTGGCAGAGGAGCAGCTCTTGGAGGTTTTGGGGACAGAGAACCAAGGCAGAGAGTAACTCAGTGTGTGTGTGTGTGTGTGTGTGTGTGTGAGTGTATTTTTTGCATGTGTGGCCCAGTAACGGGCCATTCGGCCAGTCCGGGGGAGGAGGGGGCACACAACTGTGCGTCTATGTGTGGCGGTGAGTCACACTCTCAATCTACAATAAACATTGGGCCAGATTACGGGGTTCAGCACCGTAATGAGGCGGGGGCTTCCCATCTCTTGCAGTATTACTGGAACTACGCTCATATGATTCTACTTAGATACGAGTTTAAAAAAAGGGAAGGAAGAAGAAAAACCAACCACCTCTTTCCAACTTCGATACTCCCGCCGACAATATCTGGTTGCCTAATCCCAGGCAGCTGGCTTTCTGACTCACTTTTACTAAAAACTATGAGTTGATGCTTCGAAATGGGAAGCAGGCAAGTTCAGAAAAACAACTTCAGGATGTGTCGGCGTGCTTTACTGGGGCATTTCTGAGGTCAGAACCCACAGTTCATCCGTGCTCCCATCTGAGTAATCATCGGCAAGTTATAGTGACAGACATGACACACACACACACTCCCAAAACATTTACTTTCTGACCCCGCAGACCTTGTCGGGTCACTGTGGACCCAGCACCTTGCTGTTGCCGAAACCACACATGCCATTTACAAAACACATTCACACCACAAAACCATCCAAACGCATTCAGCGATCATCCCACGCATGCGGGCCCCATAACAAGGCACCTCACTCATAAACACCGCTGCCCACGCCAGCCTGATGATGTCATCAGAACCGGACTTGTACAATGGATTATGCGAAGGCTCCCCCAGGAGTGAACAGCTCATCCTGCAATAATGGAGGTCGACCTTTAGTCAAAAGCGGGCTGCTGAACTGACAAACCTAATTTGTGGGGACGAACACAGACTTTCTTCACATCTTAGTGCTTTCCTTTCTTATCACTCAACAGCACATCCTCAACTTGAAGAATTTATACTTCAAATTCACAAATAAAAACTCCAGCGAAATATTACTTTAAGGTGGCGCAGAGTCTATTAAAACTAGTCAGTAAATGAAGATAGGAAGTGGCCATTCCCTTTAATGAAACTGCAATGGTTATCAGGTAGTTTCTCATGATTTTGGGAACATGTTTGAATGTTTAAAAAAGGCCGGTGAGTTGTTGCTCAACAGGAATGTTGAACCCACAAAAAAGCCACCATTGAACCGTCTGTAGACCAACACAACCAAGAACACTGCTCAGACACAGGCACGTTTGCATAACATTTCAGAGGGTCTCTGCATGTATAAACGCTGTCGCCTTATTTGTTTTAGCAGACGCATGTTGATAGCCGCGATCTTTGTTTACTTCCTGTGTTCGGCTCTTCAGCGTGATGACGTACGAGAGAGAAAAACACAGGCACGCAGCTCTCACAGCAGGAGGTCAGACCCCACTGCTGGCAGCGGGAAAGCGCCCAAACTTGTGGACCAAGTAAAAACATTTACTTGGTGTGATAGGATGAAGGTCCCTGGAGAGATCAAACTTTTTTACAGAGCCTTTTTTTCTTAGTTTAAGAATAAAACTCTTTCATTCAACATGGAAAAGCTGGTGCTCGGTCAATGCTCTCAACTCAATTCATCTTCCACAAACTGTGGAGAAACTGTGCACGTTTGTACACTTTCCTCCGGAGTGTGGTGGAAGGGGAAGAATTTTCCACCACGTATGTCAACATTGCCAAAGTTTAGTTCAGTGGTGACTTTGCTATTCATAGTGAATTAAGTACTGCTGTGGCTGCCGCACACGAATCAAAGGTGCTCAAAATCTCGGAACAACCTCGGCAGTGTTTTGTGAAACGAGACCTTTGTTAGCAGCACGCAGATACTTACTGATGCCAGAATTGTGGATCGCCTTGATCATCTTCTTCATTCGCTGTAGAGTTGTGTGGTCCACTTCCAGAGACTGAAAAACATTGTGACAGAGATTGGAAAGTGATGTTAATGTGGGCTTACTGAGAA
The DNA here is from genome assembly GCA_903171835.1 of Mullus surmuletus. Taxonomy (NCBI): domain Eukaryota; kingdom Metazoa; phylum Chordata; class Actinopteri; order Syngnathiformes; family Mullidae; genus Mullus; species Mullus surmuletus. Next base: position 849,311 of record CAESWR010000101.1, on the reverse strand, counting down.
ATCAAACACACAGATTTGCTTCTTAATTAGCGGTCAGACACAGTAAATAAGCAAACAAATTAATTCTGTAAATCCAACATTGACTACGGTTACATGCAGTCATTATTCGGGTTAAGGTACATATTCCACTAACTGAAACCATGGGAATAATCCGTTTCCAAGCATGAGCAAACAGGGTCATTATCGTCGTATACATGATCATTGCAATCAATTGGAATTTCCCGATCAAACAGCTACGCATGGAGAACGTCTTGCACAAGCTCTGCTTGGCGTAACTTTACACTCACTTTTTTGTTGATCTGGTTATCCCGCTACTTTCCACTGCCTACAAACGCCATGATGTTTGTGTCTTTCATCACACTTATGAAGTGAAGTTGAATGAATGAAATGAAGTTTCCTCCTCACTCCAAAAGTGTGGCGTGGTGTTGCTCTCGCCTTTGGCCATGTTTACAAGGAGTTCCTGGACTCCAAAGACCAAGATTCCTTG
>CAESWR010000101.1:821086-842969 GCA_903171835.1 Mullus surmuletus | reverse complement strand
AATAAGCAGATGAAGTGTCTCGCAGGCGGCCGGCCTCTAACGAAAACAATCGACGTCAAAGAAGCCTCACAGCTGCGAGCGGCGCAAGGCTCCTCTGCTGCAGAGCCGAGCTGAGTGACGCTGAGTGACGCTGAGTGACGGCTTCCGTTCGGGGGGGAAACATGTCGCCCGTGACTGATTGGCCGACCTCCTGAACGTCCTCTGTGGACAATGTACCTGCCCGTCAACCCCGACACACACACACACACACACTCGTGCATTCATACACACCCCAGCATGGCTGTTATTACAACTGCACTGATAAAGAGCATTTCTGACTGGTAACCTGTTGGAAATGAAAAGTGATAAAATAACAAAAGGAGAAAAAAACATATTAGCAAATTAGACTTGATATCATTTGTATACATTAATGACTATGTTTACATGCAGTCAATATTGGGGTGAAGGTCCATATTCCGGTTACTGAAACATTGGGAATTACATGTGTGAGCAAACAGGGTTCTTCCTGTATCCATGGTGATTGTAATCAATGGTGATATCCCAATCAAAGCAGCCACGCAAGTGATTGGTTTCCTCCTCACTCCCAAAGTGTGGCGTGGTGTTGCTCTCACCTTTGGCCATGTTTACAAGGAGTTCCTGGACTCCAAAGACCAAGATTCCTTGACAATAGAACACAAATTCATCTTCCTTTTGATGTGGAGATCCTGATAGGAGGAGACATCATCAAATAATCACCTTAGAAAAGAAGTAACCCAGGGGGAATATTTATGTTTTTAAAAAACGGAACATGAGCACCTAACTGCCTTTGATGTATGGTGTCACTCACAGTCAAAGCACAAGAAGACAACATATTTAAGCCAAACAAAAAGGACAAATATTCAAAATAGACGCACACCAAAAATATTTATAACAAACCAAGTGTGTGCATGTGTTCCAGTAAATTCCCTTTTCCTCTCTTCGCTTCACCCACTGACTTCATTCCCTTAGAGGAAAAAACCTTAAAAACAATCATCTCCAAACAACCTGGCCAAACTTCAGTCACTGTGCTGCTTTCACTGCTTTGACATGAATGTGTGTGTATGATTGTGTGTGTGTGTTCCTAAACACACTGGCTATTACTGAAATTGCTCCTTTGATGAAGCCTCGGTGTCCCGCGGGCCGCGCAGGGGGGGGGGACACGTTGCGTGAAGTAGCAGAGGTGAGGCGGTCGGCTGGCTGAAAGGTGTAGTGTGTGTGTGTGTGTGTGTGTGTGTGTGTGTGTGGTTGCCATCTGACTTTGCATTTATGAGCCCGATCTGAACATACGAGGCACCGTGTTGTGTTTCAGAGTTGTTTGGTGCTAATGGGCGCCTGATGTCGGTGCAGAGGCCAGGGCGGGCAGCTGGCAAACTCACCACTTTATCCATCGAGTGCACAGTGTGGTTTTGTTCCTGATGTGCAGCGTCTGCGGCTGGTGGGACCATATTGTAATTTATGTTTACTGAGGTCCTACACAACTGCCCCTGTGAGTCACCAACTTTAGGTGCTCTATAAAGGGAGGTCGCACAAGGCACCGATGCAGCACGTGATCTCATACGATCACATATTTCCTGTGTTGGTATTTCAGCAGGAGTGCTGCATCTACATTCACTTGTAAATCGACGACAGATTTCCTTAAAAACAAAACAAAAAAACATGCATCTTTGTGCTCTTCCAGACTGCATTGAATTAAAGCGTTCCAGTGACCCACTGAACTTTGACCTTTCGGGTGTGTGCCACCTTTTGTTTGACTGTTTCTAAAGAAACTAACTCACAAAGAATGATGTGTTTAATTTTGCTTTTTTCCCCGTCTGCCTGAGCCAGTTAAAAGTGCGGCCGACGTCATTGTTGGTCTTCGTGTCGACCTTTTCTCTGCTCTCAGTCAGGAACGTCGCCCCTCATTAGGTCAAACTTTAAAGGCCTGTGACAAAAGCTGCCACAAAGAAAACAAGGACTCAGACTTTTCCCCCAAAATAGGGTTGAGGTTCATCTGCAGCAGGACACAGGCAGGAATTTAAATATATATATACGGTGCTTTTCCAAGAGCCACTTTATTGGTCTTTGTATAGAGAAATAAAGATGCAAGAGTTGAAAGTATAAACCATGGCTTCAGTATTTATTTTAAAATTCACAACAGACCACACAATATTACAAAATATTAAGTGCTGCATGTCTTACAAAAACAGTTGAGCCTTTATGCACAAAGGCCCTCATCAGCATGAAAAAAATAATCAAATAGGTATAAATACAAAACCATTTATGTACAAATACCCCCAAAAAAATAATGCTCATTGAAATAACTACAAACTTTGAATTCACATTACCTAATCTACAATGCAAAAACACACACCCAAACACACTAGAGCTATTTCCCAGACTGTCAAATACACACCCAAACACACAGTTTCAAGTTTAGTTAGGACAGGACATGTAGCTTATCTCTGCAGTCCAGAGGAAAAGCCAAACAAAATTCATCAGTACGAACTTCAAAATGCTCAAATGCCTCCAAAAAAATGGATAAAAGCCTTTAAATCCTGGGCATCGCATGGCGCACCACCACAAACATGGGGGGAAACATTTACAATTTTACCGATTTATACAAATTCATTTCATTGGGAACAACGGGGAAATTCTACATTAAAAACAATTCTAATTATCATCATTAGTATTATTCCATCATTTTTTTCTCCCTTCTCACCAACAAGCAACACAGACGCTGCATATCTTTCATTTTGGGGATATTTCCTCAGAAATACAATAGTAACTGAATAGTTACTAAACAAGGGTCCTCTATCAAAAAAACTAACAAATTACAACTGATTCAATTTAGGAGCCAAGTTTCATCATGGCGGTGCTCAGGCAGTGCTCAATGTTTGCCGTCACCAGGGGCGGCTGTCAGAACACTCAAAGGCAGGCAGGAGCGGACCCCAGCGGGCCCCAGCGGGCCGAGGCACCTTCAGCACATCTCACTGCTCACCACGAAAGCTTCTCGCCCTCTGAGTTTTAAACGGAACATCATTGTTTTTCCACAGCTTTCTCATCGATCAGAGGCGAAGACTCTCAAACACACACACGCACACACACATTCACATTAACACTATGTTCAGTTCCTGATGGCTTTAGCTTACTCCCAATTCAGTGATTGAACCCTGTAGAGCTGCACGGCAGTTAAAGCTGGCATAATCCAAGGCTGCCCCCTGTGGGCCAAAGAGTGGCTCACACTTTGGAAAACAAAAAGAGGACAAAGTTCCTGAGTTTCGACACTATGAACAACGCAAACATCCAAATGCATCACTTCTTTTTTTGCAGATGGTGTGATACACATAAACCCTGTGTTTGTTTACAAGAGGAATTTGGAAATCCAAAGCAAACTCTGAGATCTGGATTTTAGAGTGTTTTACAGCCACAAACCTCCGCTTCACTCAGATCACTTTCTCATTAGTACGCACAGATAAGTATTTTTTTTACTTAGATAAAATAGTTGCTGCTAACCAAGCAGGTGTGATGGCTTCATAGTGTAATATTTCCTACATCCAGAAGGCATTGACTTAAATACCCCCCCTCCCCCCTCACCTCCCCTTAAGCACCTCCCCCCATGATGCTACAACAAATCTCCAATATCATAAGTATCAAAGAAGTCGGACACGCCCTCGCCGTCCTCCAGGCTCCAGAGGTAGTCGCTGTGGTCCAAAGGCGGGGAGAAACTGACAAAGGGGGTGTTGGGATCCGAGGTGAAAGAGGTTCCAGGTAGCTGGTCCTCGGTGATCTGGAGCAGGCTGGGGGGCAGACCCAGCAGACCCTCCACGTCCAGCGGGGAGGGAGCGGACGCTGCGGTGGAGGCGGCGGTGGGCGTGGTCAGGCTCACTGTGGTTCAGAGGAGCGGATTGTTAATGTGGAGATCATTTTTAAATCTGTGCACCAAAAAATTCATAGAAAAAAAGATTTATTCCAGATGGGCACAAAACGTGTGATTATTGTGGTGGTGTTGTGTTTTTTTTATATTTTTTTGATTACTTAGATTTTATTCCTTCTGCTTTTCTGTCTTTCATTTTACATTTTTGTACTGTATTGTTTCTGCTAGAACTTCAGGTCACGGACTGAAAGGATCAATAAAGTTTTATCCAATCTATTTTTCATTCTAGGGCTTGTGCTATGGTTTGTGTGTGTGTGAGAGTATCTGGATATTTTTGTTTAATGGCACTTTTCCACCGCATAGTATCTCCCGGACTTGACTCATCTGCACGGTACCCATTTCCAACGCCGGATAGTACCCACTCAGGGCAGCTTGTTGTCATAGTGACGCGGCCGTGACGTAGCCATGATGTTGCCACAGCTGTAGCCGCCAAAAAATGCCAGTGTCACATTGCTAGAACATATTGGTTGTGACATTTGTTTGTATTATTGACGCATCAGAATCCCGGCAGCACAGTGGCGCAGCGACGGGTGAGAGCCAGCAGTAGAAACTCACCCAAAGCAGGGTAGAACAGGTACTACTACACTACTACTACTACTACTGCATTGGCAAGTGGATATGCACCAAAAGCAGGGTTGATCAGGTACTACAACTACGACGGCGGCGGCTGCTGCTTTTAGAAGTGGAAATGTGCCAAAAGCAGGGTAGAGTAAGTACTACTACGACTACTACTACTACTACTACTACTGGCAGTGGAAACGCACCAAAAGCAGGGTAAAGCAGATACTACTACTACTACTGCTACTTTTGGCAGTGGACACACGCCAAAGGCAGGGTAGAGTAGACTAGAGGAGACGACCCAACATTTTGTTGTGTAGTTGCCATGGTTACAGGCTGCCCTGTCTGTAGGGGGCGATACTGTACAAGGCCCACTGATTCACTGCCTTCGGTGCTGCCTGATCATTCAACACTTGTTGACTCGTCTTGATAAAAACATTTTAGATTGGTTTAGATTTGAGAGAAGAAACTCACATTTCAGCTTCTTTCCAGATTTCAAAAAGTTCTCCCCCAGATAACTCGCAAACAAAACTTTTGTGAAAGTGTTTAAACTAATTACTGGTCTTTCTGTAGTGGTTTGGGGAGTTGCTATTGAAAGGTGTGCTGTTTGTTTGTTCAATGTTTGTTTTACCATGACAACTTTTGACAGACTTGTTTAACACTTACTTTATTAATTGGGTCCGAATCTTGAATCCAGATTATTTCTTAAACAAATCAGTTTGTTTTTTAATCCCAAGCTTTTTTTGGTTCCCAGGATGAAAATAGAAATACAGAAACAGAGAGTGCAGCTTACACTCGATGGGCTCTTCCTTGACGCTGAAGCTTGATGGCGCTGTTGGTGTGGCAGGCGGCGGGCCGAGGGGGGGAGGGAACTCCTTTTTGGGTGAGATTGCACTTTTGACTGGACTGGCGTCTTCCAGACCTTCCTCTGGACACAGGTAGACCTCGATGGGGCCGTTCTTGCTCTTCAGGTAGATCTGCAAGGAGCCTTGCTGTGATGACGGAGAGAGAGAGAGAAAGAATAGTGGTTATCAACTGACACATTCTCAGCTTAAAAAAAAGAAATGATTTTTTCCTGATAAGAATGTTGTTTACTTTGCAAAGTTGATCCATTTCCAGTGCTCAAATAATGATTTACTGCTGTGTGATGAACAGAAAAGATTTTCGCAATTTATCAATATCATAATTGTCTATGTGTCTTTGTGCTTCTTCTAAATTCTGGCAAAACTGAATTGCTCGCCATGTCCTTTCACATACGAGTCAACCTGGTAAACTTCATCTTCACATCCGTTTATACTCACTTTAGATCATTTTTCTCTTTAAAGAATCTCATCTAAATTGGCGTAGGGTGGGCGACATGGGCCAAATATCGATATTGATATTTCTGGAGACTTTGGCGATAATGTATTGATATATGTATAATTGATCAATATCCTTCAATGTTTGGTTATTTCCTCTCAACTTTGGCATTCAACTAAAAATGACTCACAGAGACCCGTCATTGAACTAAGTTTAGAAGCATTGAACTCTGGGTAATCATTCAGATGCTTACCCTGGTGGAAGGTCAGTTGTACAGCGTAGAAGTTATCATACGATCGAACATGAGCCCATGAGAGATGAGCCCATGTCATCGAACTACTCACACTGACCTGATTTACAAAGTAATTCAAATACTTGATAATGGCAGTTTGCACATCTTCGAAACAATGCTCACGCTATTATTGCAGACGAAGAAAAAAAAAAAACGGCATCCAGGTGCAAAGGCTTGAACACTGAATGAGGTGCGAAGGAGGAAACAAGAACAACAGGTTGTAAAAAGTCAAACAAAGACGTGAGGTCTTTCTCACCCCGGCCGTGTCGGGCACCTCCAGCTTGGTCTCGGCAGGAGCCTTCACCGTGATCACCGTCTGCTCCCGGAGCGTCCCGATGGATCTGATGTCCTGGTACGTCACGTAGCCCATCGTGCAGCGCAGGGTCAAGGCACACAACGGCGAAAATGGCACAGACGTCGGCAGGCGCAAACGTGAGAGCTGCGACCTCGAGTGGAGGCAGACGGCGGTAAAGGATATCTCTGGTTGTCTCGCTGCTCGGTGAGCTGCTTGAGCTGCGACGTGCTGGAGTGGATCAGCTCGTCCAGGGATCGCTCGGCTCGCTCCAGGTCGGCCAGCTCCTTCCGCAGGGCGCAGGCCTTCTGTCCGCCGCCCGCGCCGCCCTCAAACACGTCCCCCACCCTGCAGGACAAACAGGGCGGTGAGGATTCGATTATTTCAACAATACAATAATAGCTCCGCCCCCAACAAGCAATCCTCTTATCTCTCTCATTTCTTATTTGATCTTATTAACAACCCTGCGGCTGCAGAGACTGCTGACGTTTTTAAGAGGAGTTTCAAGACTCACCTTTTTAATCAGGCTTTTCATTCATTACTTTGATTGATTTCTATTATTCCTTTTGGTCAGGATTTTAAATGTTTTTTTATTAATTTATTGATTAATCTATTATTGATTTCTCTGCTCTTCCTCTTCCTCTTCCTCTTATCTAATCCTTATTCTATGCTCACTTGTTGCAAGTTCTTATCTCTGTTTTTATATATTATTCTTACCTGCCAAAGAGTATTTTACTTATTTGTTCGTCTAACGCCCGTGACCTTTTCTTAATGTTTTAGTCCCTCAGGTTTTGATTTGGCTCCAGTGTTTCCCAAAGGTGGCCTCACCTCAGGTCCCGATGCCAAGCCATGCCTCTTTAAGCCACGCCTCTAAAATGTAAAAAAGATCCAAGGCTTGGGTGTGTGAGTGAGTGTATATTTATGTTTGGGAAGGAGGGATGTTTTTCTATTGTTTTTAGCCTCCGTGAGGCACTTTGAGCTGCATAACATACGAAAACTGACTTTGAGTTTCACATGCGTCACCAGAACCTTTCGCTACACACGTCACCGTCCACAACGTCCGTTTCCACCCAGCAATCATCACTTCCTCATCACTCTCTTGCGCTTTTGTACTCACAGCCACTGGATGTTGTTCTTGGACTTCTTTCGGATGAGCTGGACCCCCTCCAGAACATTGGTGATGTCGTAGATGCGCCTCTTCTGGACCTCCAGAACTTCAGTGGCCCAGTTCAGGTCCAGGACGCCGTCGGGAGACTCGGCGATCAGACCCACAAACTTCTTGGTCAGCAGACCCAGCGAGGTGTCGTACCTCGTCCTGTCGCCTGGAGAGTTTGGAGCTGAGACGCAACACAACAACTGATTTGATCAGATACACACTTCACACACACTTCTCTGCCGTACGTCGCACTGCAGGAAAAAGTTGTTGTGCACTTGTAGAATCCACCCGCTCTGGGAGGGAACTCACTTCTTGGACTTTGTATCCTGGCTGCGATGCTCCCTTTGCCCTTTGGGGTGCGGAACTCTGAGAGGTACTGGGGGTCCTCGAGATCCAGCTTCCTTTTAGCCTGCAGACAAAAGCGTTTTCATTTGCATATGAAAGGGGGAAAAAAGCAGAGAAATATTTCAGCCGCTTGTTTGCGGTTGTCCCAATGACACGACACAACAGCTGCCTTCCAGTGTGTCATCTGCTTAACCAACACCACTGACTTCAAATAACGGCCAGTAAATAGTGAAATCACTGCGCTGTGACCTCAGTGCTGCTGGCAAAAGTACTTGGGGGGGGGTCAAGAGAGGGAGGGGGGCTGCCGAAAAGTGCCGTATCATAAATGTGCCAACAGCCCTCAAGTGCAGGAACAAAGGTCCCCTCACACTTTCCCAAGCACTTCAAGAGGGGCTAATCGTGTGTGCGCGTGCGTGTGTGGGGGGGGGGGGGGGGGCACTCCTCAACCCTGCTGCCTGCAGAACGCCAGCAAATCCCTGGAATCAATGAACTCTCCTCCCCCCCTCGCCTACATCTCCGTCTGCCTCTTTCTTCTGCGGATTAACATGCAGGCCACACACACACACACACACACACACACACACACACACACACACACACACACACACACACACACACACAGGTTGTGGCTTTATATCAATAAACCTAAAACAACCTTTGGACCAACCCGATGTCGTCGACGGTGGTTTCATTGACCTAATTGCCGTCGACAGGCGTCATCAGAACAGATGTGACCCACAATCAGCTGTCAGCAAAACATTTTAAACCACATTTTTAAAGAATAAATAAATACAGCGCATTGTGGATGGGAAAGGACCCGCCGGTGGCTGGACGAGACAGGCTCTGGGTAATCGGACACATCTGGTTGGAGCTACACCTCGTCTGATACCATGTGCTTCTTCCTGAAACACTTTGAACGAGAACGGGACCTTCTCATGTCAGCGTGCTAGCTCACCAATGACTGTGCTTTCAAAAGTGGCTGAGGAGGTGGAGATGTTCCCCCGCTGTGAGTGTGAGGGGAGGAATGAAGGCTGCCATTGTCCCAGCCAGCCTCCCGACACGTCCACCTGTTGACCAGCGACATCTGGAGAAGCTCCACAAGTGTGTGAGCTGCTGCTGGAGAGGCACTCCAGCCCTCCAGCAGGCGGGCCAACGTGGTGACCCTGCAAGACTCTAAGGAGCTTCACTGGGACTGAAAACTCTTATTTGCTTAAAAAAGAAAAGAGATGAAGAGGATGAAGATGTTTGTCTGACAAGAGGCCATGACAGAGAGTGGAAAGAGCTTATTCACGCTGAGGGCTCACGTGACATGCTAGCTGCTTAAAGCTAGCATTAGCATGACATGCTAGCTGCTTAAAGCTAGCATTAGCATGTAGCAAATGCAAAATAGAATGTTTGTAGAAAAAGAAAGAATGTGTCGTTGGCCACCGTTACCAAGGCAACACGTGCAGCCCCTTGTGTTATGACTGTCTTCTTCTGTGTTTGCAGCAGATTCACTCACTGCTAAGTTTCTTACTCAGTGAAAATTCTGTGACACCACTGACACTTCATTTGTAAGATGATTAACCCTTAAGAGTTCCTGGGGACGCTTTTTGTCCAGATAATAATAATGAAATCCTTCTTGAATTGCATTTTATTGAAATTCTTAGAATTTTATGTATTTTTTTTCTACTAAAATACTGTGAGGTTACATAAAGAAACTGCCATTTAGAGAGATAAAATCCCCCCCAAAATTAAAAATTAAAATAATAAAAAATTGACTCATCTAAAGTGGAACATTTTTTTGTTATTTTTACAGCAAGGGAGGGAGGGGATGTTTTTCATCGTGAGGGACAATTTAGTTATTTTTTTACAGAACTCTTAAGGGTTAACTAAAAAAATACTACAATACTATCACTGCTATTACTAATAACAATAGTGACCAATAAAAAATGGTGGTAAAAAAAGATGGTTATTTGCACCCCTGGTCAGACCGTTACAGATTCAAACACCAGTCTTTGGCGGCAGCAGGTTGCCCCTCGCGTGGCGTGGCGTGGCGTGGCGGCGTCGCCCACCCACAGTTGCCGTGAATGACGCCTGATGAATGTACGTGGTGAGTAGTGCCTTGTATTTCTACTTCATTATTGGCCCCACGTGGTGATGAGAGCTGTGGCATCTGCCTGAAGGTAACCGAGCCCTCAGCCACCTTATCTCTCACCAACCTTTAGTATTGTGTTTTTCAGGCTCACAGACCTGAACTTTTGGCGAGTCAGCCACAGGCAGGGCGACATTTTGTAAGAGGGGAACCGACAGTTTCACCCTGCAGCTGTGTGCCTTGGTTTGGGTGGGGGAGCGGGTATGCAAGGGATTTCTCCGGTGAGTCAACTGTGTTGCACAAGCAACGTTTCAACTCGTGGGAAGACAACTCGTCCTCGCGTCAGTCTGTCCTGAGAGCGCACAGGAACAAGAGGATGCCTATAAAGTGACTGTTACACGAGATAAAGCTATTTCAAAATGATTACAGACACTGGAGAGTACTCTTTATTTGACCTTATTGTGTGCCTATTTCTCTACTTTATTTTGAAGGGGGGGGGGGGGGGTTATATTTATTGTCTCTCTTTACTAATCATTAGACATTCAGGAATAATGATCACTACATTACTGATCTACAAACTTAAAATTAAATATTTAATGTTTGTCTATGTATGTTGTGTTTTTTTAATAAATATTTTCTTTACGTAGATTTCATTCTTTCTGCTTTTATGTTTTTTCATCTTTTTAGTATCATTCTACTGTATTGTTGCTGCTAGAACTTTAGTTTCCCTGAGGTCACCTGTCCAAAGGGATCGATAAAGTTCCATCCATCTATCACCATAAATCTGCAGAAGAGATGATGTGCAAGTTTGACTTATCACATTTGAAACATGTTGGTGACCGTAGATTGTAGGTGTGTGTTCAGTGTGTGTCGAGCGGCCTCTCTGCCTTTAACTGTGACAGGAAATGGGACAAGCCCTCCTTATAACTCTTTATCTGAGGAGCGGCGCTATCACGGTCTCCACGTTTGGCTACAACCTCGCCTCGCCTGCTTGCCCGGTTACGCCCCCGAGCTTCATCTGGCACCATCATCTTGATATCCTTTGCTTTCCCGCCGTCTCCGCCAGTTTATCAAATCAACACTGTTGTTTCTTCGCACGCATGCACGCCAGGGTCAAGTGAAAACTACCGCACTCAGGCCTCTTCTCTCAAATCAACAACCCTCGGGTGTCTGCCTGGGACTCAGATTCCATCCCAGCCGAGAGCAAGTCACAGTACGCCTACAAATGTCTACTAACCCCCCCACCCCCCACGTGACCACACCCACTGGGAAGTCAAAGAAAAACAAAGGCTGCATTGCTGATGAGATTGTTAATGTGTGTCTCAGTGGTCAAAGGGAGAGAAGGGTGGATCTGCCATTTGTGTTTGTTGTTGGAGAGGTTGGGTGGGGGGGTTGTCAGACTGTTCTGTAAAGCAACCCCCCCTTTGAGTATGTTGCCCCCAGGCTGCAGTAAAAACAAGCTATGGTAGCGGTGAAGAAGTAGACTTTGGGTAAGTGCATACAGTGGCACTGTGGCCAGTCACACCCAAGGACAGGACGCTGCACTTGAGCAAGACCTTACAGCCCTTAAAGAGACAGGAACTACAGCCTTTTGTTAAATCCTTTTAGTACATTTATAGAAATGCTTGTGAAAAAATATTTTCTCTGGATGAACAGAAGTCGTCATTCTCTGATGGCTCTACAGTGTGTACACTGACAGGATGTCCTTCCACACTTTGGTCGGCCATCAGGTTCTCCTGGTTCCTCCGAAGCCGCCTACTCGTCAGCCCGACACATCAAATCTGTGGTCGTAGTTTTTGTAATGGTCATTCTTCCCTCAAAGCTTTCTGCAACTCCGCAACTATTTTTCAGGGCACTTCCTGTTTATAATGGCGTGTGCTTGCGCGGCCCTCTCAGGCGGGGTCGTGGGTTGTTTCTGCAGGTACAAAAACGCACATTTGGATAGAGAGCCTAAAAAAGGGCGCCTACTGTGTGTTCTTGCCACTAAATACGCTTTTTTGCCACCCATATTTTAACCAACCAAAAGGGCAGATTAGTGTGTTTTGCCTTCCAAGGGGGCACTTAAGATCACATTTTTTACAGTGCACACCACTGTAGAGAGCTTGTAGAGAGAGTCGGAAATCTCAACTTGAACGCCCCCCAAAGTCGGAATTCCTACACAGAAAGTCAGAGAATCCTCACATGCCCCGAGTTCTCTCACTCCTCTGATATTCTGTTCATGTAGCCCTTCTGATTAGTTTTTGTTGCACTAAATCGGTTTTACGGATAGTATTTTTTTAGATATCTATACCTGGTAATGCTGTTGTAACCTAATCTTAGTTTTTCATGTGTTATGTGGGAAATACAAGCCAGATAACTCGGGTGTGACGTCATCCGAGCTCCGACTTCTGAGGTAAATGGAGCGCAGCATTAGCTTCAAGCTAACGTTGTCTGATCAATCTGCTGGATGGAGGAGCTGCAAAGGAAGAAGGAGAGAGTCCAAACTGCATCTGGTATTTTTGGGAGGAATTGTGTAGTCAACCAAAAGAGGGGAAGCAGGAACACGCACCCACACACACGGTGATGTTTCGTCTACCTAAACATACTGCCTGCAGCATCTGACACTGCTGAAAACGGCAGCGCTGCAGAGGAAGGACGTCCATGGACAGGACTGTCAAGGCGGCAGAACTCCTGTTACAGTTAATCACCATCACCTGAATAAGCTCAGTTAGGACCGCTCCTCAAACACGTTTGCCCGTTACTGCAGTCAGCGTCAGGGTGAGACGCCCGCTCCCAAAGTTAACCCCATGCAGTCAAACATTAACTTCTTTTCTTCAAAGTGCTTCAGAATGCACGTGATTCGTAAGCTTCGGTGCAAGTGATCATGTGTAAGAGCCGTTAAGCTTTATTTAACTTGTCCGAACTTTTAAAGCCGAGCCGACTGCGAGCATAGTGGGCGGCTTGAGAAGAAAATAGTTATTGTGTTGCCAAAGGAAGTGATGAGAGACAAAGACTGGGCAGCATTTTCTGTCTTCATTTTTGTAGGAACAAGTGACAGACTATGGTGGCGGTGAAAGTACACACACACACACACAAATGTACAATGTGGTTTTTTTTTGTTATTGCAGTCACATGAGCAGTGTTGGCTGCCAACATCATTCCCTCACTCAGTTTATCTTTACAACCACCTTTATGTCTTGATGAACGCACTGCAAGACACCGGATGCGAGTTTCCCCTCAGAATCAATAAAATGTCACTCTCAAGATTGAGGTTTTACTTTCAATTCAACTTTTGTTCACCAAGGCCAGTCACTCTGGATGATATCTTAACACCAGCCGTAGCGTAACCAAAGGCAGTGCCCCTTGGGAGGGGCTTAGGGTCTGCTTCACTGACACATTCACATAATTAGGCCAGATTGGACGCTGGCTCTCCCAGAGGCCGATGCTGATGTACAGGCAGACTGGCTGCGGAGTTTCAGACACATTGACTATGTTTCCATGCAGTCAATATTGGGGTTAAGGTCCATAATCCGGTTACTGAAACATTGGGAATAAGCAGTTTCCACGCGTGAGCAATTAGGATTATTGCTGTCTCCATGGTGATTGTAATCAATGGTGATATCCCGATCAAAGCAGCCACGCACGGAGAAGGTCTGCTACAAACCCTGCTTGGTGTAACTTTGCGCTACTTTCTAGCGTCTCCAACTGCCAGGATGTTTGTGTCTTTCATCACACTGATGAAGTGATTGGTTTCCTCCTCACTCCAAAAGTGTGGCGTGGTGTTGCTCTCGCCTTTGGCCATGTTTACAAGGAGTTCCTGGACTCCACAGACCAAGATTCCTTACCAATAGAACATGTGCAGAATACTAATTCTGCTTCCTTTTGATGGGGATCTGATAGGAGGAGACATCATCAAATATTTGCCTTAGAAAAGGAGGAACCCAGGGGGAATATTCGGGTTTTTAAAAACCAAATGGCTTTTCCAAATGGGTTATTGGTGTTTACATAGCCGCGCACAACCAGGTTATTGCCAATATTCCAGTGAGAAAAGTGTTATTGACCGTATGGAAACGTAGCCACTGATGTAACTCGGGTAATAACGAGCTCTAACTGCTACTTTCAACTTAAAAATGTCTATTTGATTATTGAAACAAAGAGTGAAAATGAGAACTTTGTCGACTGGTTTCACAAAAACTGAAAACCATTGCAGCTGTTACAGCAACGGTCTGAGTCTGAGTCTGAGACATACAGCCGTCTTTATCCAAGTTTCAGTTTGTGTCAGCAGGTGGGATGTCGGCCCCCAGCCTAGAGGACTGTTTACAGGACGGCGCAGGGATGAAAACTTCCAGCAAACTTGCAAAAACGTAAAAAATTCGAGCTGCTTTTCTTCTCGGTTTGCCGACATGTGCGGAGGAAGTTTCATTATAGCAGGAATTTTGAAAGCCTTGCTGTCATTTCATAACATCGTAACGACGGCACGCGTCGATTTTAGCACACGAGCAGGAGAGGAACCGTCTTCAAGCCAGAAACGCTCACGACAAATTCAGACCCGGCGACATCCGCAAAGAAATGTCTTTACCAGTGAGGAGACACTCAGTCATTAATACTGGAATCAAAAAAAGGAGGAAGGCAGAAATTCCAGGTCAGCAGATAAAAAGCAGAACTCAGAACATGTGACATCAGCAGACCCCGACCAGAACGCCGGCTCGGCTGCTGGATGCTTCACCTTGGCAAGCCAGGCAGGTGGCAGCCCGCATCTCACTTTACTTATGTCCTGCTAATCCTCTTGAGGAACCTATTAGAGAATGCAGGCCCAAGGGCACGGGGTTAACAGGAGATTTGGAGACCCCGGCCTACTCCGGCCTCCTCACCCCCGTTTACCTCCAGTAAATCTCGAACGCCGCGAGGCAGATTGGCCACAGAGACGAGGGTCCATCATGTTGCAGGTTTTCCCACACTAGCTTTACAAGTTCTTCTTTAGAAGTGCCCCGTACTTTTTCACTTCCAATACGATACCGACATGGCAGCCTTGATAATTGGCCAATAATCAATCATACATACTTTTAGGACTTATTTTGTAGTATGGAATGTTAGAGAAGGCTTGACCAAGTGACATCACTCAAACAAAGAGCAATAGTCAGAAACAGTAGCTAAAAGAAAAATGGACCATCTGCTATTAACCAATGGCATGCATACATTTTAACCTTAAACACAAGACTATTCTACAATTGAATAAATAAATAAATAAATAAATGAATGAATTAGAAGACCCTGAAAAATAACCTCAATAAATCCAACAAAAACAAAGAAGTATATTTTTATATGCGCAAAATAACCACTCATTCAACTTCAACCTAAGCATATTCTACTAGAAGTGCTGGAGTCTGGAATGGACGAGTATCAGAGTGCTTATAAAGGAGATTTTAGATGCAGGCCGGTATGATCCGACCCCCCCCTTTTTTTGCTGATATCGGACTGATATCAGATATCAATATCGGATTGACACCCCTATTAATATTCATAACACGCGTCCTCCTGCGTGCCGCCCTGCCGTCCCCGTGTCATCCAGCTGTTGTGGCCTATTGGTTAATAAAGTCTATTTGATTGATTAATTGGCTATCGCACAAGAATAAGGTGCTTTAGTGCTCGGAAGGCTTCTCTCCATGTGAGTAAACACGCAGCTATCGAGGAAGCGCGCCAGTTGTCCCACTGTGACCCCTGACCTCCACTGGCAATGTGAACAGGTTACACAAGTTCAGTAAGGACTCGCTGACAGGTGGAGCCGCACCAGCTGTCACACTGCAGGGAAAAAAAGCTGTCCAAACACACCTCGTGTCCGGTGAGAGCCGGGGAGCGAGCTGCCGGGCCGGGCTGCCCTGCCGGCCATCCAGCTCTTTAGTTCCCACATGAGTTAAGCCGTGTTGACTCAAGTCCCACATCATCCCAGACATTGTTTGATTGAGGAAAAGCTGCCGTCGCCCATCTCCCACTGTGGGGGCCGCTCATCCTTCCCTTTCACAGGAGAGTAGGGGCCCCAAACACTCTTCAAACACCACCAACAACCCCCCACCGACCCCACCTTCATCAGTTTCCACGCAGTCCAGCTGTAGCAGGACAAGAGATGTCACACAACTTGATCTGTGTGTGTTTTGTTGGGGAAGGGGGGGTGCAAATGGAGGACAGAGCTCGTATATTCCACGCAGCACTCACACTGGCCCCTCTGTGGCCGACCACGTCAAACCATATTCGACTTAAACATGCATGCCAGTGGAATACAGCATTATTCCACCCACACACACACACACACATATACAGGACACACAGGACACGCACAGTCGTGAGCAATGAAGGATCGGTTGTTCAGAAGTGTGTGTGTGTTTGTGTGTGTGTGTGTGTGTGTGTGTGTGGTGTGGTTGACCTACCGGCAGCCGCCCGGAGGATGATCTGCCGGGTTTAGCCTCGGGTCCGTGGGGGGTCGAGTACAGGCTGTGGGCTCTTTGTTCGGCCGCGGCGGTGTTGCAGATCTGGGTGAAGTAGCCGGCCGGTACCGTGTTCATGGGCGGACTGGACAGCCCGGTGCTGAAGAACTCGGTTTTCACGGCGGCTCCGGCGGCCAGAATCTTCATCTTCATCTGCTGGGAGCCCTGCAGCCCCGACGCGGGCCGAGCCGCCGGGGAGACCTTCGGGACGCGCATCATCTTCCGCCGATCGAGGCGGAGGAAGCGGAGGGAGGAGAGGAGCTGGCGAGGCTCACCGGCGAGGCTCCTCCGTGCGTGTGTGTGTGTGTGTGTGTGTGTGTGCGTGCGTGTGTGTGTCCCTAGCAAGCTGCCGTTGAGGGTTTATACGAGAGGTTCCGCCCGCCGGGGTTCTGAAAAAGGCGTGAGACGAACCGGAACCGTCCGGTCAGACGCTCAGCACGCGTGTGACGAAGCAGCGGTCGGTGAACGAACCGGCGGCTCCGCTCCGTTACCGAGAGTCGTTACCGTGAGTCGTTACCGTGAGTCCGGTGACAAAGCGGGGGGAATCGTCTCTACGGCTCGCTTGGTTCCGGTTCTTGCTCTAAAAGTTCGGAAACAGGAGGTTCGCGGAGATCATGTTCCGGTTCGAGGTTCCGTCGGTCGGTCGGTCGGTCGGTCGGTCGGTCGGTGTGTGTGTGTGTGTGTGTGTGTGTGTGTGAGAGAGTCGCTTCCGTCCGCAGCTCGGCTCTCCAAACAGAGGACAAGAGGCGGCGGAGAGACGAGTTTTTTTAGCGCCAAACTCGCTCCCGCGAAATTTAGATCTCCCGCGGTTGGAGCTCGCCGCTGATTGGCTGCCGGCACGCTCGGCTTGTCATATTTGCATAAAACAGTTGTCGGGGCGCTGGGCGGCTGCTCTTAAAGGGCCAGTAGCACGGCCTCCCCTCACCGCGGCTCCGAGCAGCGAGGACAATGAACATTTGTTGGTGAGAAGATGAACAATGAAGAGGCACCGTTTGTCCACAATGAAATAGGAGGTTTTTTTGTTTGTCTGCTTGCTGTTACAGTCTTTATTATCTTCATTGTTACGTCACAAGTAAAGAAAACACACACATGACCTACAGGTTATATCTTGTAGCAGGTTGAGTCTGAGCAAATACATGAACTCTAATAAATGTGTTCAGCTCAAAAATACACCATGTATCATGTATGTACATCATGGCCCTCAAAAAAGAGGTTTGAATTTCTGATCAAAAATGAAGGCTATATGTGTGTGTGTGTGTTTGCACGGGGACACTGTGCGCACGAGAATCAATGACTACTTCATAAGTCTTTTGGTGCATCTTCAAAAACATGCTTTGTGATCCTTAAACTTTTCATGAAATATTAACCGTTTTGTTCCAGAAAACAGAGCAATTGTGACACCAAACACAGTTGCTTTATATCATTTAAGAGATTAAAAACATTTTTAATAAAGTGTCAGAAACAATTTGTTGAAATAATGTTGCAAAAAGTATCAACTAGTTATAAATAATGAGAAATAATGACTGTAGACGAGGTTTTATTGTTTGTTGACTGCAGTGTGTGTGTGTGTGTGTGTGTGTGTGTGTGTGTGTGTGTGTGAGCGCAGCCGAACTGTTCAAGGTGTTACCACAGATACTTTGTATGAGATAATTGGATTCATTTTTTCCTGCTCTTGCTTATTGGCTCAGAGGAGATATTGAAAGAAAACAGCCCCTCCCCCACCCACAGTAACCCCATCAGGCCGTATGACCCCCACTGGCCGCGGCAAACCCCACTCCCATCACGCCCATTGTCGCCTCTCCACTTGAACTACACTTCCTCACTGGAAATACAAATATTCTCAGTAAGTGTCTGGATTTAGGATTGTTTGATGAAAATAAGAGGCGGGGCCCCGCGGGGTCCAGGGCGGGTCAAAGAGCTGACTCAGTCGTCTGCTTATTACACTGGATTAGATGAGACGGTTCTCTCTCCTCTGGGTGCAGGACGAGCTCTGCCACCACATTGAGACAGAAAGTATCAATACTAACGCCGGCTGGGATTCTTCTTCTTTCATTGACCGCTCTGCACACTGAGCGAGGCGTTTGTGAGGCTGCAGGAGGTTCATGTTTTGTCACAAGTCAGATGTTGTTGCCGGAAAACTCTGGTGCGACGAGAGTAATCATCACACATATCAAGTATTTGGTATTACACACACACACACACACGCATGCGCACGCTCGTACGCACAAGGGGCAGATGCGGAGAGAGATTTTGACCTCCACCTGGGTCGTGAGGGTGGTTTTGATGTGTTTCTGCCGTCGCAGGTCGCAGGCCGGAGGTCAGAGTGGAGGCGACTCCACAATGTAACCGCTGAACAGATTAGGATTTGTTTCTGGGTCAAAAGGTCACGTTTCTGTGTCAAAGCGGCACTTGGCCTTCGGCAGGAGTTCATGTTGATGACGGAAGCAACAAGCTTGTGAGTGAATTCCTGTGAGTCAAGAAAGACTTTTGCTTTACCCAAGCAACAGCGCCACCCTGTGGTGAGTGGCTCACTCTGCAGCCTCTGCCTGGAAGAGACATTAAAACACAATACAGGCCACTTATCTATTATACATCACAATACAGCAACTTCAACTCATGGACAGAATCCTGCACACAAACACAACCTCAATGTCTCTGAGGACTGATGTATAGTATTAGGAATATTTTCTAATGAATAATTTGACTAATATTTTGTTTTTCCTGCGTCTTTTTACTTTTATTTATTAATGTTCTTGTACATCACACTTTATATCTGAGCTCTGTCCCCAATGTGGGATCAATAAAGAAAATCTTATAATGGTGATTAGCATATATTATGTGGGCTTTTATTTCTTCATTTAACCACACAGTACATAAGCACATTGTTTTGCACAAAAGGCACCGCTGGGACAGATTACATTAGGTTTGATGGGTCAGATAAAATGCTGCTGCCTTCATTTGTTTGTGTGTGTGCAGAGGCACCACACTGGCAGCCGATATCTGCAAACATTTTTCTGATTCTTTGAATCACGAATATGTTTATTTAAAAGTTCAATACAGTTAACAAAGTATCATAACACACTGTCCCTCCTTGGCCTCTTAAAAACAAAGTTAGCACACACATGTCAGCTATATAGCGTACAAATACCCAATACACAACAAATAATACCACGCAAATACAACTTAGCCTACAAAATTAAGTTGAAAAGTATCGCAGTCATTCACTCACCTCAACAGAATAAAACCATCCAATAAAACCACCACCAAATACAAAAACAAACTATTTGATAACGACAAAAACTGCCACACCCTAAAACAGATTACAGCTCTGATTTGCTTGAAGGACCCCCGCCCCCCCGGTCCGAGCAACACAAGTAAGGGTCCGTGCCGATATCGACCAGCACCCCCCGACCGCCGGGGCTGGACGAAGGAAGGTTGGGCCCTCTAAGAGAATCTGCCCCTGGGCCCTCGCTTAACTTGTTCCGCCACTGGCTGGAACATTTCTGTTGTGAAGATGGTCTCCATGGTGACGCTGTATACGCCTGTGGGCCACTTTTGTTCCATGACTATAAAGTGTTACTTTTGCACAAAAGGCACCGCTGGGACAGATTACATTAGGTTTGATGGGTCAGATAAAATGCTGCTGCTGACATTTGTTTGCGTGTGTGCAGAGGTGTCATGTAACTAAGTATGAACACTTTGTTACTTTACTTAAGTAGAAATTTGGGGTGTCTAAACTTTATTTTTCAGCCAATTTTTTTATTCTACTTTTTTAATTTCCATGTAATTATCTGTACTTTCCACTCCTCATTATAAAAACAGCTGCATCACTGCTATCTCATTTCATTTTCATTTTCATTCCTGCTTTTCATCGTTCAAAAAAACAAAAACATATACCATTCCTCAGTAATACATGTGGTTCTTTAAAATATTTTCATTGTACTAAAATTGGTTCATTTTCAAAGGACTTTAATGCGGCTGAAACAGGCGTATTCCACATTTTTCAACATGAACATTTGATATAACTTTATAGTCATGATGGCCTTTAGAAAGGTGTTTTTGGGGAGGTGGTCTCGTGCACTGTAGGCCTCTGAGGCACCACCTACGCTTTTGTTCGTAATGGCATTTTCCCCCTTACATTACTTTTACTTTTTCCTTTAAGTAGTTTTGAAACCAGTACTTTTAGTATGTATACTTCTACCTGAGTAATGAATGTGAATGTGAAACTGTGTCCTGTACTCTCCCACCACCACTAGATGGAGCTGTCCTCCTTGTATGTAAGTACTTGCAGTACAAATTAGGTCAAATAAACGGAGACATTGTGGCTGTTTTGTTTAATATCTTTCAGGCTGCGTGAGACTAAATAAGGACAAACAATAAATCAAGACACATTTTTTCAAATTGCTGCTGATTATCTAGATCAGAGGCTGCAGCATGTGACAGCGTGGAATGATGAGAGTTCTGGGTTGTCCCAAAAGGTGGTGTAGTTTTCCTGTACTTAGTTTGGGCCCTATCAATTTTTACAGCCCCCCTCTGAGGCAGACACAGCAACTAGAGAACACAAGTGTTTTGGTATTTTCAAAGTTTCTCCTCACACACTCGTCGCGTCCTTGTTGACCGCGACCTTTAGGATGAATGAATGAATGATCCTCTCACTCGGTTTCTTGGATTATCGTCACCAAACCTCAGCTTTTCAGCAAGTCTGAGGACTGTGACTCATTTTTTGGAAAAGCCGAAGCACTCACAGGAAATTCTGCTTGTTTGATTTCCAACCACCGACCTCAAAATTCATCTAAACACATCCTGTTGTATCAGCATTTCAATCACCCCCCCCCCCCAAAAAAAAGGTAAATCAGCATAGTACTCACTGAGAAAAGACAAAAAACCCACACTCTATTTCACAGTAACGTGCCCGAAGCCGTTCACATCGTTTTCAGTTTTAATTCATTACATAAAGAACATACATACATACAAAGCAAACCTTTACAATTAAAGAGTTTATGAAACTCACAGCAGGTTGTCTGTAGAAATAACACAATCCCTACAAACATTTACAATTCACTCTAGTATAGAGTTCTGATTATACCTAAAGACCCAAACTCCCATTCAGAAAAAAACAAAAAACTAAATAAAATACAATTGGACTCGCACCTCACATATCCACAGCAGATATGTACACATTCGTATGAAGTTGTAACAGTCTCCGGATGATTAGAAAACTAATTAGGGTGTGTGTGTGTGTGTGTGTGTGTGTGTGTGTGTGATACAGAGGGGTCAATCATGTGAGATGATGTGAGACTTGGTATAAAAGGGTACAAGTTTGTGTGTAGCTAAATATTACAGAATTCAACCTGCAACCTTGTTTTTTCCCTCCTCTGGAATGCAAAGAGGGAGAGAGAAAAAGGAAAAGTACCAACATTTTTACTTCTACCTACAGGGAATCCCAGCTTTAGGGGAGGAGGGGGAGGGAGGGGGGAG
>CAESWR010000101.1:694425-708739 GCA_903171835.1 Mullus surmuletus | reverse complement strand
CAGGAGACAGAGGAGAGGGGCGGCTGGTGCTCACACAGGGCCAGAATTCTGTGTGAGTGTGTGTGTGTGTGTGTGTGTGCTGAGTGTGTTGTAAGAGTTTCAGAAGCACTGAGCTGACATGAGAGTGAGAGATGTCACCACAGCGAGTGATTTAAGGCTGTGAGGGCTGCCGGCTCCCTCCAGGTCAGAGCGGCGGCCTTATATAGAATTCTGGGCTATAGGGACGCCGCTACCTTTCTCCTCTCTCCCTCTGTCTCCCGGTCGCTCTCTCTCTGTCTGCTAGAATGTGCTTGTGTTTATTTCTGTGTCTTGTTGGGGCTAGTACTGTGTGTGACAGCATGATCCAATGGGGAAGATATCTGGGCGAGAGGGTGTAGCAGTCATGTGAGTGACATCCACAATTTACCGCGGGGTTGCTCCCCTCTGCTCCGCTCCAGCGTTTCCATTTGTCTCAATAAATCATGTGATTCACTGCATAATCTCGCAGCGGTTCATGCCTCAGCTTCATCCCCTCTCCGTCTCCGTCTCTGTCTCTGTCTGTCAGATGCCCCCTCACCTAGCAGTAGGCGGAGCTTCCCGCCGTCCTTCTGGGACAGTAACTACACGTCGCCTCAGAGCCGGTCCCACTGTGAGACGGGAGCGCCCTCCTATTCCATGGACCCCTACGCCTCAGGGCTGCACCCGGGTCTGCCACACCCGCACCCGCACCCGCACCCGCACGCTCACCCGCACGCTCACCCCCACGCTCACCCGCACTCCCACTCTCACCCCCCGGAGAGCTGGGGCTACCCTCAGGCCCAGGCGTACGGGCCGCCCAGGCCGCTCCACGAACTGTACTCGCCCTCCGCTCTGGAGCCCCACTACGGGCCGCTGCTCATGCCCACCGTGCGGCCGCCCCACCTGCCCGCCCTGCCCAGCCACTACGAGGTCAGCAAGCTGGAGCCGCCCTCCTCCTGGCCCAGTCTGCTGCCCCCGGGCGACGTCAGCCAGACCCTGGCGCTCAACATGGACGCGGGTAAGTAAAAGCAGGACGCAGGCAGGCTGCTACGAAAACATATCAATGACAAAAAAAGTAGTAGAACAGTGAGGCCTTGTTTCAACCGAGTGTCAGAACATTCAACTCCAACATCCACCTCCAACATCCACCTCCAACATCCACCTCTAACATCCACCTCTAACATCCACCTCCAACATCCACCTCCAACATCCACCTCCAACATCCACCTCCAACATCCACCTCTAACATCCACCTCTAACATCCACCTCCAACATCCACCTCCAACATCCACCTCAAACATCCACCTCCAACGTCCATCTCCAACATCCGCTGCCAACATCCGCTGCCAACATCCACCTCCAACATCCACCTCCAACATCCATCTCCAACATCCGCTGCCAACATCCACCTCCAACATCCACCTCAAACGTCCATCTCCAACATCCGCTGCCAACATCCAACTCCAACATCCACCTCACACGTCCACCTCCACCACCTGCCGCCTACGTCCACCTTGAACGTCCACCTCCCAACATCCACCTCAATTGTCAGCATCCAGCTCCAACATTCACCTCCGACATCCACCGCCTAGGTCCACCTTGAACGTCCACCTACACCGTCAATCTCTAACATCCACCTCAATCGTCCGCCTCCTACATCCATCTCCAACGTCTATCTCCAACATCCACCTCCAACATCCATCTCCAACATCTACCTCCGACATCCACAGCCTACGTCCACCTTGAACATTCACCTCCACCGTCTATCTCCAACATCCACTTCCATCGTCCACCTCCAATGTCCACCTCAATTGTCCACGTCCACCTCCAACATCCACCGCCTATGTCCACCTTGAACGTCCACCTCCACCGTCCATCTACAACATCCACCTCCAACATCCATCTCCATCATCCACCTCCAACATCCATCTCCATCATCCACCTCCATCGTCCACCTCCAACATCCACCTCATGCTAACAGCACCAGAAGTCTCCATCTTATTCATCAAACCACTCACACATATGAAGCCTTGTGACACCCAAAACAAAGATACACACACACTTGTGAAGTTGAATACCCCATGCCTCTGCTGCAGACACACACACACACACACACACATAACATAATCATCACGCAAGGCTTTTTTTTTTGTTCACCCCCACCTCTCTAAAACAGGATGTTTGGCAGAAGTAGGCTCCATGACAACCTGTGTTCTGTTGTTGCGCCGTTGTCCTCCCTCATTGTTTCCGTCTCCTCTTTTCTCAGGCCTCCAGCAGCACAAGAAAGGCAAGGAGCTCTACTGGTTCTAACAAGCCCTTCAGTCACATTGACCAGCCATTACCAGATCCAATTAGTCCCTGGACCTGCTCCGCTATTGAAGAAGCGTGTCCCTTTATCCCTCCCACCCCACACACACGCACACACACACACACACGCACACACACACACACACACACACTCTCCATCCCCATCTACCCCCCCGCCAGTATGCAGCCTTGCTCCAGGTCGACGTGTGTGCACCATGGAGATAAAGCAGAGAGAGAGAGGATGTGTGCCTCTGTCTGTAATCTGTGCTTCTCTCTCTCTCTCTCTTCCTCTGTCTCTCCCTCTCTCTCTCCCTCTCTGGCCCTCCCTCGCCCGCTCGGTCTCCCGCTGCCGAGCACAGAGCCTGGCAAAGGTGTGAGCCACAGTGACCTGTTTGGACTAGGAAAGGCAGGATCACCAGACTTTTTCTGCAGAGGACAGAGCGACAGAGATGGGGGGGGATGGGGGGGGCAGGGATTCCCTCCAAAGTTCCAGTTATCTCTGTCTCACGCCTTTTGTTCGGCGCGGTGGTTGTCATCATCCACTTATCTGCGGTTCACAAAAAGCGACACAAGCAGAGCAGCGATTATGGCGTTTACGCTCATGATGCCCCTTTTTTGGGTTGTTATTATTTTAATTTGATCTCTGAAATAAAGTGTTTCTATTTATTGGTGTTCATGTGCATTTTTAAGATGTTTGGTTAGGCCAGTGCTTTTTTTTTTTTTTTTTGAGATTATTGTGGTTCAGTTTCTTGTGTTTTTAAAGAGAGGCGGCAGAGGAACATCCAGTTCTGATCGACGAAAAGGAAACTTTGTGCAAAAAAAGTCACAACCATTTCTCAAAAACATATCAAAGAATGTGCTCACAGATTTCTCTGCTCTGCTCTCAGCAGACTCGGAGACTCTGAGGTGCTTTGAACCTTAGTTCCTCGATTCTCAATGTCATTCGTAGATATTTTGAATTCTCAATACTTTCTGAGATGTTTCTTGTGTGTCATTTCTCATATTCTGTGTCCAACAAGATTGTGATGTCAATAAATATTTTTATGGTAAACTTCTCTTTCCCCCCCTCAGTCACATTTCTCTCCCTCTTCACTCTGTGTGTCATTATGAGTACGCTGCAGTGATTTAAGTGGCCCTGGATGGAGAGGACAGGCATCTGTCCAGCTGCTCTCTGCCGAGCGGAGCCTTGCCGGAGCAGAGACCACTCTTTGATTTCACACACTGATATGTGGCGTGTGTGGATATTTCTGTTGCCGTATGAAATCCACCAAACGGGAGCCAGATGTGATCAAGGTGGCACGGCCGGCTCGCCTTATTTAAAAGGCCTTACATTTGAATTCCTGCTTGCATTCACACTTTGTCACCTATAAAGTGGGAACGAGTGGTGAATGCCAGCAATGTGTAACCAGAGACGACGCCAGCCATCCCAGCTATGCACCAAATGTTGCTGTGTTATTGATCCGATAATCAGATTATGCGCTGAGGTATTCCGGTCTGGGCCACTGTCACAATTTAGCGGCTGTTATGTGTGACCCCCCGCGCCAGAGAGCAGCCAACTATGTGATTGGCTCTAAGCTGAGGAAACATGTAGAGTAATGAAATTAGAAGAGTTTACCAGGGATAGCGTTCCTCTCGACTCCCCCTGCCAGGCGTCTTACGGCCTTTTCGTGCTTGTATCAACGCTGGGCCGCAGAGTTTTCCCTCTCACGCTGAATCCAGCAGGATGCATCACTGTCTGCCCACGGCGCTTCTCGCATTAGCCCGAAAGAGTTCCTGGGTACATTTTTTGACCATTTAGAGGGTGAAAATCCCTAAACATTTTTTGGGTATTTGATACGTACATCTTTCAGGCTGAAGCTGATTAACAAGACTGACTAATTTCAAGCTGGAAAAAATAGCAATATATAACATTTTGCAGCGGTCTTTTGGAAGGAGACGCTTTTTGTCCCCACAAACTAATAAGAGAGTTTGCAATCAAAATCTGCCACTGCAGAAAAAATACGAAATCCTCAAATTCAGTGTTGCTGCTAATTATTGACACATCCGAGGCTCTAATAATAATAATAATAATAATAATAATGATAATAATAATAATAATAATGATGAAATCCTCCTTGAATTGCATTTTATGGCAATTATTGAAGGTTTTTTTTTGCTTATAATACTTATACATAAACAAACTGGCATTTAGATGGTTAAAATCCCCTCAAATATTTAATATTTGATATATTTCAGGCTTAAGTTGATTAAATTGACTAATTTAAAGTGGTAAACTTTTTACAGCAGTTTTTAGGGAGGGGACGTTTTTTGTTCCGAGTGACGATTGAGAAAGCTCAATTTAAGAAACTCTTAGTTAGTTAGATTACTGAGGCGTCAGTAAATAGCAGCACAGCACAGCTCGTTAGGTGAAGAACAACCATGTAAATCAGTGCTTGTGAAAGGCAACAGATCTGCAGCACAAGTTCTTATTTTGCTTGTGCTCAATCAGTTGTGGAAGTGCAGAGAAAGAGCTTTGGAAATGCTGCCCTCTGCTGCTCTCTTTGGGACACTGCAACGGCACAAAACGTGAAGAGATGTTTGTTGGCACAGTTTTGTTCCCAGGGCCCGAGAGGGAATAAACTCATACTGGTAACTCCAAACGTCCACACAGGTCCGACTCGTATCTCCTCTGTAACCACAGAATATCTGGGCTTCCTGCTGCTCGTGGGGTTTACCACCAAACTACATGAAGACAGGAAAGGAGATGTGAGTTTAGCGGAAGGCGTGGCTTTGTTGTGGGGAAAAACCCCCATCAAAACACGGTTTAGTTCCCTCGTGTTGTGCAGCAGAGGAGAAATTGAGAAAGGGAAGCTGGGCTCTCTGAGTGTCTGATGTTACAAAGCACTTCCAGAAAACTGATGATTCCTTTCAGAGTCACGCTTAGAAAAACAGCCCCAAAAGATTTTTTCCATTTCGTTTTTTGTCTTTCTTTTTTTCTTTAGAAAAGAAACAACCCTGCCTTTACAGTAACGTGTGATTTCAGCTCCGCCAATCATGACTAAGCATTTGACTCAAACGCTGAGTCATGTCGTTCTGAGGTCCTTTACCACGCGATGGGCCGCCAATTAACCCATTTTATGTGAGTGTCATCATAAAGGCCTGTTTCAGTCGTTCGTTTCAGTTTTGTGGGACGTTGTGCTTACTCCAAAAAAAGGGATAAAACACCTCACAAATCAAAGACAATACAGTCATATCAAATTATACCCAATCATAACTCAGCATTTGACTCAAACACTGCGTCGTGTCATTCTAACGTCCTTTACGACGTGACGGGTCGTCTGTTAGCCCAGTGTTTCTCAAACTATGGGCCGCGGACCGGCGGCGGCCCGTGCGAGGTCCCCGCCGGTCCATCACGGTCATCACTCACCGCCTCCATCAGTAGTCCGGCGCCGGACAGCCGCAGTGAACGAGGTTCATAACGTCTCGTGGTAATGAAATAGTTGAGGTGAGATGAGGCACCACAATACGCCGTAGTTTCTATCAACACTACTGCAAACCTAGAAAGAGTTGATGGTTCCCATCAAGACCAGTATGAGCGGAGCTGGTCTGTGTGGAGAGTTTGCCTTTATCAGGCGAAAACACTGTCTGATCGTAGGCGCTGTGTGTGTGTTTGTGTGTGTGTGTGTGTGTGTGTGTGTGTGTGTGTGTGTGTGTGTGTGTGTGTGTGTGTGTGTGTGTGTGTGTGTGTGTGCCGGTGCTGCGTGATCGTGGCAAGAAGACGGCCATTTCTCTGATGATTCTAAATTGAAATGACGCGTCGTCGCGCTCACATGGAGACAAACTGAGCTCTGGTAGTTTCCTTCTTCCCTCCGCAGAGTTTTCAGCCTCCTGACGGCTCACACAAGAAAAGATGTGTTTCATATGTGCACTGACAAACACACACACACACACACACACACACACAGCCTTGAACTTGAGTAGTTCTGTAGCCATCGGTCTGTGTGCTGTAAACACTTTATACGGCGTCACAAACTTTAAAAGCTGCATTTTGTCGTGAGGTTTTGTTGTCAATTCCACAATAAAACACACAATTGGCTGAACTGCATATTTTATATCCAGCATCAACTCCTTTTTCATGTTGACACGTAAGGAACATTTCTCAAATTAAGAACATTTGCGAAAGATGACAAACAGACTTGCGCTGATGACAAATGCAGAATCTGCTGCTTTCAAGTAGAAATCTGATCTTGGTGGAAGAAAGTAAATAAAGGCAGGCATCGTCACAAAGCAGAGCCGTGTGTCAGAGTGTGTGTTGGAACACTATACTGCTGTTGTGTATCAACATTTTCCAGTGTTTTTCCTTGCCGGTGCCATGAAAGCGGGTGCAGACACCTAAAGACAATCGGACTGTTTTTGTCCCGACTTTCCTCCTCCTGGACAGCAAACGCCAGAGGATCTTCTGTCTTCTGAGATGATCCTATAAGATGATCCTGTGGTCTGAGGTGAGTTCAGAGTGAAGAATCGGCTCCCAAAAGGGTCGGGGCCGACAAAAATCTTCATGTGTGGCGAAAGCTGACGATTCCCGAGTCATGACTCCATGAATAGTGACGTGAAATGGAATGTAGCCAATTAGAAAGCAGCTGACTGAGGAACCAGGACGCAGTTGGAATTTTTTTTTTAAAAAAGCATGGCCGACCTGAAGCAGAGAGTTCAGAGGACTGCTTTTTTTCTTTTTTTTTCTTTTTCCTTCAAAAATAGTCCCCAGACCGCCGTCATTCCCTTTTCCCGTACGTCCTCCTCCATGTTGCCCGTTGTGTTTTCTGGTCTGTTGTGTGTGGTGTGTGTGTTGAGATGATCGGAGCACACACACACACAGTAACTGTGAACTGTTCAATGCCTGATTTTGGGTTCTCTGACAGATAAAACATCTCTTCAGATTTAGGAAATTCTTATGTGCTCAACAGACGAAGCATCTGCATTGTTCCGGTTCATGGAACATCAAACCCTGAAGGTGGAGTCAGACAGTCTGAATCCAACAGCCTGAACACAAACAGGCAGAAATGGCAGACAAGCAACACAAAGGTCAACGCCTTCTGTTAACCTTTAGCTGAGCTCGGAGGTTTACGCGCACTCACGGCATCTTTATAATCCCAGAGATCTGGTCAGAACACACACGCACGCACGCACACACACACACACACACACACACTACCTTGTGACAGACAAACAAATCAGAGTCGTTGCGTAAACCCACTCACACTTTTATCCACAAACAGAAGTTGAGCTTCGCCTTGTTGTGCTGTTTTTCAGAGCTCACCGCTCGTTGGTCGGTTGGGAAATCCGACCCTGTCGTCCGTCCCGTCAACCTTGCGTAACAATTCAGAATGAAACATTTTCTGTAAATTCCAGGAAAACAAAAGACTGGTTGCGTCGGCGGAGGCAGAGCTGGTGAATCACAGGCTCAACTTTGAGTCAATTGTATCAAATGTCCCGATTTTAAGTGTAAGAAGTGTGTGTGTGTGGACGTGCATTCAAGCATGAGTGTGTTTTAAATAAACACACACATAATCATACTGAGGTCACGCTGGAGCCTTTTTATTCTGCACTGTCAGGGGTTTGAGGAAAATATATTTCCCTCTGATGTCTTATGAAGGAAGAAACGTGGGTGTTTATGTGCCACAAACATTTCCGCGAAATAAAGGTTTCCACCGCGCCGTGAAATGGTTGGTACGCTTCAGCTGGTTACTTTTGGTTAAAAAACAACACAAAAGAAATAGCGAGACAAATTGATCGAACGCAAAATCCTTCCATCACAGGAGGAGGTGTGAGTCACACACTTATACTCTGAATTTCTTTTATCATTTTACAGGGAGTTATTCATGACCATGGACTTCACTTTTTGCTGAGTTTCAATATGTTGGAAGGAGCGTTTTGGCCGTTCCTTGTTTGCGAGTGACTCCTGTGAGCGGCTGACAAACACCTGACCAGACTCACCGCAACTCATAAAAGTATTCAGCTATATAAGAGGTGCAGAGGGAGGAAGCCCTGCAACACCTGCACTCCGCACCGCACACACTGACACACACTGACACACACTGACAGGTAAGCAGCTACACTCACACACCCACACTTCCTGTTATTGCGAGGGAGGAGTGGAGCCGCAGAAAATGAAAGAGATTTCAAATGAAAGGGTAAAAAATAGGGTTGAGCTCCCTGCGAATCAACGTGTGTGGTTCTGTTTGTGTTTCAGTCGGGATGAAGCTGCTGGTGATTGCTGCCGCTCTTCTGGCCGTGGCCAGCTGTGCCAGCGTCTCTCTGGAGGACCTGGAGTTCCACGCCTGGAAACTCAAGTTTGGTGAGTCCATCATCATTGAAAATGATGTCATATTCTCAGCTATTATCATTATCATCATAGTTATTATTAAATGTGGGGGAAAATATTCTATTGATTAGAGGTTGTGAGGGAACAACGGCAAAGGTGTCAAAAGTATTCACATCCATTACTCAGGTAGAAGTATAGATACTAGTGTTTAAAAGACTTCCGTAGAAGTTGCAGTATCAATTCAAGCGTTTTATTGAAGTAAAAGTGTAAAGGTACTAGTTTCAAAACTACCTAAAGTATACAAGTAAAAATAATGTAAGGGGGAAAGAATGCCATTAAGGAGCTTAGGCGGTGCCACCCACAGGTTCCTACAGTGCTCTAACGAGCCCACCGCCCCAAAAACACATGTTTCTAAGGCCATCATGACTATAATGTTCATTTTGAAATATTTGGGATGCACCTGTTTCAGCCGCATTGATGCCCACTGACATGAACGCATTTTAGTACAATGCAAATTATGGGTGTGCGATAAGCCGATACATATTGTCATTACGATAAAATGTCTCCACGATATGCCTTTTCAGAGAAATTGTATTGATTGTGATAAATTCACTGTATCAGATACAGTGAATTTATCAAATCTATGATTTGCAGTTCTATACCCTATCTTATACTTCTATGGTACGAAGGTGTCGGTCACCAAAAATAAGCTGCAGTGTCGGACGCAATGCATTGCCTTCTTGAAGATCTGTTGTGTTCTCACACGCTCCAAAAGTCCCCGCGCCCTTTCTTTTTTGAAGTGAGGAAGACACAGCAGTAAGTAGTGGTTCTACTGTTAAATTACTTGAAAATAACCATAAAAACCGCGGTAAAAAAATATCATGATAGTATCGTGTATCGTGATACTGCTTGAAAAATGATTGTGAAACTATATTTTTCCATATCGCCCACCACTAATGCAAATACATACAAGAACCATATGTGTCCTACTGAGTCCTACCTAACATGTGTTTGATGGAGCGGAAGATATATGATGACTAGTTGCGTATTAGTATTGGAATGGTGCAGAAAGTCAAACTTCAGAGGCAGCTTATCAATGAGCCTGTGTGTCTGTATACAGTGAGCGGGACTCATTTTTAAAGTGTAAGGAATAGAAACTACAGATAATTGTGTGAAAATGCAAGAAGTAGAAGTAAAAAGGAATTACACTGGTAAAGTACAAATACTCAGAATTTCTACTTAATTAAGTATTTGTACTTTCTACTTTGACACCTCTGAATAAAAGTATGAAGGAGCATTGAGGTTTTCCACTAGATCCCATTATTTCAAATAATGCTGAATTTAAGACATGTTAAAGTCTAATTTCTAACAGATTTGACCCAGGAATACAAAAACAAGTTCCAACAAAATGATTCAAGCTGCATGTTCGTCGTCATTTAAAAACCAAAGGGTCCAGCAGAAGCAGAGCTCGGCCCTCCCAAAGCCGAGTTTACGGTGGAAGTTCAACTCTTGACTTTTCCCTGAACCAAAACCCTCTAGAAACACAAAAGCAGCCTCCTTGTGTTTGTAATCCTTAGCAGACACACGAGTCTTTTTATTGAAAGAATTTGGTGGTGTAGAAGCAAAGATATTCCAAAGTGAGAGTGAGATCTGCAGACAAGCCAAAGCAGCAACAAAGACCAAGAACAAAACAAACCACCAAAAACAGCGTCGAGTCGTGTAAAGTGGCCTCCAAAGGGTCAAAATACGAGCTGTTATTTGGCAATATAGGGACAGCTGGAAAGCTACATGAAACAAAAATCGGGTCATCTGTCAACTGATGGTCTGGTTTTTGTGTTGTTGGCGCTCTGACCTGCAGCGAAGTCGTACGGCTCCGGGTCGGAGGAGGCTCGCCGCCAGCAGATCTGGCTCAGCAACCGCCGGCTGGTGCTGGTGCACAACATCCTGGCCGACCAGGGCATCAAGTCCTACCGCCTTGGCATGAACTACTTTGCTGACATGGTACGCACAGAGCGAGAATGATTGGGTGAAGTGTGTGTGTGTGTGTGTGTGTGTGTGTGTGTGTCGTATGCGGTTTGAGCTGGTGGATGGAGACCCTGACCGAGTGTTCCTCACCATCAGGAAAACGAGGAGTACAAGCAGCTGATCTCACAGGGCTGCCTGGGCTCCTTCAACAGCTCTCTGCCTCGCCGTGGCTCCACCTTCTTCCGGCTGCCCGTCGGAGCGGATCTGCCCAACACTGTGGACTGGAGGGCCAAAGGTTACGTCACCGACATCAAGGACCAGAAGCAGTGTGGCTCCTGCTGGGCCTTCAGCACGGTGAGACCTCGCGCCGCGGCCTCTCCTCCGACCACTCCCTGTAACTAAACTCATCGTCCTTACTTTTCCCTCCTCCAGACCGGCTCTCTGGAGGGTCAGCACTTCCGTAAAACAGGGAAGCTGGTGTCTCTCAGCGAGCAGCAGCTGGTCGACTGCTCCTCCGATTATGGAAACATGGGCTGCAGCGGAGGCCTGATGGACCAGGCGTTCAAGTACATCCAGGAAAACGGAGGCATCGACACTGAGGAGTCCTACCCCTATGAGGCCGAGGTAAACGGCACCGCGCAAACAACGCAACATCACCCCCCGGGCAGTGTGAGGACCGTGGGAACAACTGGGACAGGCCTGTAACACTGCCCCCCTGTGGCCGAGCAAATACAGGAGCGGTGCAGCTGTCCCTCCCAACCAACCCGCATCCTCACAAAGCCTCTTTTTAATGCAGGACGGACAGTGCCGGTACAACCCTGCCAACGTTGGCGCCAAGTGCACAGGCTACGTGGACGTGAAGTCAGGGGACGAAGACGCGCTGCAGGAAGCCGTGTCCACCATCGGCCCCGTATCGGTCGCCATCGACGCCTCTCAGTCGTCCTTCCAGCTCTACGAATCTGGTGAGCGGCTTAAAAACTCTGGGTTTGCCATTTGGTGCGAAGAGTAACGCCTTGTTCACACTACACGACTTTCAGAGTCGTTGAGTCGCTGCGCTGTTCACACTGTGCGACTCTCTGCCGTCTCGTCGGGAGTCTTTGGGCGTTCACACTACATGACTCCCCGTCAGCCGGCGTGGCCGACTGCCCAACCTCCGTGATTCCCAACCAGGGGGTTATTTCCAGGATAAGTAAATATTCTCAGTCATTTCAGAAGCCAAAATCAAAACAGCCACCCGCGTACCTGCAGACATATGGAAGTAAGGTTTGGTGCGGTCGCCATCCGAGCATGTGAGCACGTGAAACAGCTGATGGAAAGGTGCGCAGCCGTTCACAGCCGTCAGACGAGTGATACCACAGGAGGTAAAATAGTGCCGGGTGATTGCGAGATCTGATCGCGCTCTGGCTGCTTCATGTTTACAGGCAGTGAGCGGCCCATCGTCCACGGTTCTGTCCCAAAACTTTTTATTTGCCTCCATTCTTTATAACTGTACTTTTGCGCAGCTCCTGTTGTTGTGGTTTGCTGCTGCCGCTGCTCCTTTTCACGACCCCCCCCGCTTCATTGGCTGTAACTCTTTTTACGTCAGCGCGACTCAACATATTTAGCACGCTAGATATCCAGTTTTCCAGCCCACACCTACCGACTCAGGATTGCCGAGCTGACGACTGCCTCACCCTGATTTTGGGGGAAAAACACAATCGCCGACGGGCCGATTGGACTAAAATCATGTAGAGTCAACAAGGCTTTAGAGTGCGTGCTTCCGATGATGGCCCCCTCCTCTGTCCAATGAGCCCCTCCCCTGTTTAGTGGGAAAGTAAGTTAGGGTTATTTTTGAACACTTAGCCCCCGCCCCACCCCCCACCCCCCCCAACAACAAGGGAAAGTAAGGGAGCACTTTGATCTCTTAACCCCCCCAAACCCCACCACCCCAGAAGGACAACAGGGGTCCTTCGCCTAAGTCTGCCCTGAGGCTCTTTGTACATTTGTTGCGCCACTGCTTCCATTCTAAATGTTTGACCCGTGTGTGTGTGTGTGTGTGTGTGTGTGTGTGTGTGTTCCCAGGAGTGTATGATGAGCCGGAGTGCAGCAGCAGCATGTTGGACCACGGCGTGCTGGCTGTGGGGTACGGCAGCGAGGGCGGGCAGGACTACTGGCTGGTGAAGAACAGGTGAGCCCCCCGTCACATGACCGCAGCTTACAATGTTGTTAACTAAGTTCATGTGATTGACATGAGAGTTTTTTCTTGTCGGTGATGTGTGTGTTCCTCCAGCTGGGGCACTGGGTGGGGAAGCAAGGGATACATCATGATGAGCAGGAACAAAAACAACCAGTGTGGCATCGCGACGGCCGCCAGCTACCCTCTGGTCTGACCAGGTGAGCAGAAACTCAGATCGTCTCATGACCACGACGGCTTGGACTTCTAGCTGTCTGCACAGATGCTCCTTGAACCCGCCGTTAATCGCCTACCGCTTGTGTTTATTGTCCTTGCAGGAGCTGGACGTGTCTCAGCCCAGCGAGGTGGAGAAACTGTGACTCGTAATTCATTTTAATTACTAAACCAGGCGAGTTTGGAACAGAATGTTGTTGTGTTGTTTCTTGGAGTTGGCAGAGGCGACAGGGTCTCCAACCGCTCCACGCTGCACTTTCAATAGAGAGACTTTTGAAATGAAGATGCAATGTTTTACAGCGAGATAAAGAATTAATAAATGAGCATTTGTTTGTGATGGAGTTGCTTTTCATTATGTTCTGTTTGACTGTTGGTGCTCTGCTGGGTTTCTGCTGCTCACAAGGCCAAACAAACAACTTTGTGTGAGTGGGCATCAGCTCGTTGCAGTCTGAGTTAAATATTCATACACACACACACGTACCAAGAGTTAATTTGCAAAAACACATAACTTCGGTCTCACACATTTTCAAACATGCTGTGTCTGCATTGGACTGTTTGGACATAGCTAGAGTCAGTACGCACAATAAAAGTAACTAAAAAATGATATATATTGAGCCAGCCTGCACTTTGTCTCTTGACCTCTTCTGAAGCTATTACAGATAACCTCCCACTTCCATCAGTTACACAATATATTCTATTTTCAGTAAGCATGTAGGATTTTCCAAAAGACATTTTTGTTAGTTTCCGTGTATGAACTATAAGACTATGAGAATGCAGATAAAAAAAAGTTACTATCCTCAGTATGAATGTTTCAGGTCACTAAACTAAAGTGCAGTAAATCCAGATGTCAATGGAGACAGTTTACTTCATATATGGAGATGACTCTGCTGTCTGTGTAAACTTAATTATTCATCAGCTGATGCCACAGTGGCATGATCACACAAAGTGGAGGAAACTCTTTCCTGATGGACATACAGCGAGCTCAGAGGACAGTCAAGGCTTTGTGTGTTTCAGAAGTATTCAAAGTATCTGGGGACAACAATTCAACAATGAACTCACTGCCACTTAACTGTTAATTAATGATGTAACAAATGCTGCTTATGTTTACTAAGGTGTTAATTCACTTGCCATTAAGTGTCACTTGATGCCAGGTGAAATTAATTCTCCACTGATTGATGAATTTATTGGTTTCTAGTCAAGGGCGAGCGTTGCCTGGGTTATAGATTATGTCCTAACTATCCCAAATCAACTATCGTCATCTATTGTATCTGCTTTTGTTTATAACAGAAGTAACTGTTAACTCCCTGTGACCTCCAATAACCTGTCACCTGTCAGCGTGGTGTCACGACGGAACAAGG
>CAESWR010000101.1:656224-674389 GCA_903171835.1 Mullus surmuletus | reverse complement strand
TGTAAACATGGCCAAAGGCGAGAGCAACACCACGCCACACTTTTGGAGTGAGGAGGAAGCCAATCACTTCATCAGTGTGATGAAAGAAACAAACATCCTGGCGTTTGGAGACGCTAGAAAGTAGCCGGATAGACAGATCCACAAAAAGGGGAGCGCAAAGTTACTCCAAGCAGGGTTTGTAGCAGACCTTCTCCGTGCGTGGCTGCTTTGATCGCCATATCACCATTGATTACAATCACCATGGAGACAGGAAGAACCCTGTTGCTCATGCATGGAAATGGCTTATTCCCAGTGTTTCAGTAACCGGAATATGGACCTTTGCCCCAATATTGACTGCATGTGAACGTAGTCACTGAGAGTTCAATCCAGAGTCCAAAATAGTTGTGTTTTGTTTCTGAAAATCTTCTGCCTCATGGAGACGTTTCCATTAAGAAATATATAAATAAAAACCTGACACATATCAGGCGGCAGTGAATCTCACCAGATCATCTCAGCTCCCTGCAGAGTTCTCTGTCTCTGTCAAAATGCAAATGCAAATTCCTGTGGTTCAGACTTTTGGGAAATCAGTGATTTTACGGCAGCAGCTGTCAACGGGCTTTTATGTCAGCTGACAGAAGAACTGCATCACAGAGGAGTTGCAAGGAGGTCGCCGCGTTAGTTCAACTGCCCACAGGAACGACCCAACATGGTTGTTTACTTGCCTGGAAAAAAGTGACAAAATGAGCTATTTTATGGACACGCGACTGACACACGCGATATTGGTCACCAAATTGCGTCCGGCTCAAGTTTTGTCGCTCTGCTGGATTCAGCCTCGTCATAGGTGATGCTTCTTTGATTTTTACAACTTCCTTCTCTTGAAATCAGACACAAAGCTCCTCTTTGATTGGACCGACTAGTTATTCAGAGGCCAAATGTCAAAGTCGCTATGAAATAAACATTTGGCCGTACCTCGAGATAGGAGCCACATCTGAAATGATGAGGCTCTCCAAAATCTCCAATGATGAGACTGATGTCTTTTATTGGAGGCGCTGATGTTTATGCCGATAAGAGGCGAGTAAATGATGAGCAAAGCATCAGAAACAAATGATGGCAGAGTTCTGTGCTTGGGAGACGATGATGTGGCACTCTTTCACCGCTGCCATTTATCGGCCATATTCGGACGCTGAAGGATCGATTATTCAACACCTACAGTAACAGAAAGGGAGGCTGGTGCTCCTCTCATCGATTCATCTCATCAATATTGGATCTGCTACACTTGACCACAAGAATATAGCAGAGAGGAAGGAGAGAGCTGCAGGAAGGCAGAGACGTGAAGGAAAAAGACGTTAAAAGTAGTTAATGCTGAAATTCAATGTTGCTGCGAATCGTTGACCCATCTGAGGCTCTAAAAATGATAATAGTAATGAAATCCTCCTTAAAATGCATTTTATGGAAGTTTTTTCAATTAAAATGCTGTGGAGTTACGTAAACAAACTGGCATTCAGGGGGTTAAACCCCCCCAAATAATTAATGTTTGATATATATATTTCAGGCTGAAGTTGTTTAAACTTAAAATACGGGCGGCTAAATGCAGCTCGTGGGAGGACAACACAACTTTATTGATAATAGAGATGGATGGACGACATCAGCAGCCGCTCCTTTAGAACATCGCTTGTACTTAAAGTGTCTGCAGCTCTGGCAATAATGTGATTGCAGCTTTCAGACAACATAATAACGGTGCTTTGAAGAGACTTAAATGCAAGGTTTGTGAGTGGGCCAAGTAGTAATCAAGAGACTTTTCTAAAGCACTGCGAGCATCCCCCCAAGGCCGAGCTGCTCCCAGCGCCACCGTGAGTGAAGAAACATTCTCCAGGACATCAGCCTGAAAAGACAGATCACGTTGGGCCACAACGTGTTGCAGAGGACACGCGAGTAGATCTGCAGAATAGAGCAGCAGAGACCCGGTCCTCAGCTGCTGCTTGTCAGTCCTTTAAAGCTCTCAGACCATCAACTCTGCAGGCGTGGACGCGGCCGCATCCATTATCAGAGGACAAGGAGAGACCAGAGGATCAGCGTGATCTCCTCCTGCTGCTCCTCAGTGTGTGAGTGTTTTTCCCCAGAGACGGCTGCCTGTGTGAGCGTCGGCGCAGCGCCCAACAGCTTGTACATGTGTGTGCCCCCCCACCCCCCAGCCCAGCCCTGCATGTCTGGAAGTGGGACTTCCAAAAAGGACCCTCTTCTGCAGGAGGCCTGAGGGGTCTGAGGGCTGTGACGGGGCCGAGGGGCCAAAGGGACCTTTTAGTACGTTTACCCTAATGAAAAGTATTCAGTGTGAGACTTTTCTTCATATGGGCAGAGTTGATGCAAACAGGTTGATGATGTCACACAGTGTGATTCACAAAAACCCCAAATGATTTCTAGCTTCTATATTAAACTCGTCCTGCAGGCAGGTGCTGACGGCTCAGTGTGGATGCTCTTACTGTGGCGGGGAGGAACTGATGCTTTTTAGTGCTCAAAGACACAACTCTTTGAGTCGCCATGGCCACATTCCTCTGGGATGATGCCTTCACCTTCATCGCTCCATGCAAATTATTTGCAGGCACGCACAACTTTGCACCGTTAGTTGGAACTTTGGTGGATGTAGGTGCATCTCTGGTTCCCACCTGCTTCTCTCCAGTAAAAACCAACCAAACAACTAGTGGAACAGACTGTACTCATGGCTGACATTTTACAGCCCATGAAATTCAGAACATAAAGCAGTTTCATTGAATCATGAGGGGATCATGTACATTGAAATGGCTTTTTGTGTTTTGCTGTTCATATATGCACCTTGTGATGGAAGAAACTTAGTCTTCAGTTGCTTTAGAAGCAGGACTCCGGGGGGGGGGGCACGTGTAAATTATACATGCCTCTTGGTATTGTTATGGTTGGAATAGGTGCGACATGTTTTTATGTTCCAAAATAAAAGTCTGCCAGTGGTCTTTGCAAGAAAATGTTCAGTATAATTTGCTGCTTCACAATAAAAGGTACAAAAGGTTACTGTTCTAAAGAAACCAAATTGGTGGTCAACAGGATCGGGTGCTTTTCTGTTATTGCACAATCAATTATTAATACATTAAGTCATTATCATGCTTGTATTTTTATTTGCAGGATGCAGTATCAGTGACTATGTTTACATGCAGTCAATATTTGGGTCAAAGCACATTTACTGAAACATTGGGACAAACCAGTTTACACGGTCATTGTAATCAATTGGGAAATCCCGATCAAACCGCACGGAGAACGTCATGAAGCATCGCGCGTCATTTCCGCTTCTTCTTCCTGCATCCAAAACAAAAACAACAGCACAGCAGATAATGAACAGTCGCTTTCTTTAGCGCTTTGGTGCTGGTGCTGACCCACCATCGGTACTTGGTGCTGGTACTGACCCACCACTAGTACTTGGTGCTGGTACTGACCCACCATCGGTACTTGGTGCTGGTACTGACCCACCACTAGTACTTGGTGCTGGTACTGACCCACCACCAGTATTTGGTGCAATACTTGACACTATCCCTCGTTGCATTTTTCATCAGACTTCAACTACTCCACTGAGTCGTGTCATCTGCAGAAGTTCTCTGATGACACGGCGATTGTGGGGTGTATTGAGGGTGGGAGGGAGGCTGAGTAGGGACCTGGTCGACCGCTTTGTGAAGTGGTTTGGGGAGAACCACCTGCAGCTGAATGTGAGGAAGACGAGGGAGATGGTGGTGGACTTCAGGAGGAACAAGCCCCTGCCGTCCCCAGTCTGCATCAGTGGGACAGATGCAGAGGGACAGATGTGGATATTGTACAATCATACAAGTATCTGGGTGTCACACTTGATCACAAACTGGACTGGTCCATCAACACAGAGGCCATCTACAGGAAGGTCAGGAGTCGGCTCTACTTCCTGAGAAGGCTCAGGTCCTTTCATGTCTGCAACAAGATGCTGCAGATGTTTTATCAGTCTGTTGTGGCGAGCACCATCTTCTTTGCTGTGGTGTCCTGGGGTGCGGCCATCAAGGCAAAGGACGCCAACAGACTGAACAAACTGATCAGGAAGGCAGAATCTGTTGTTGGCTCCAAACTGGTCACCCTGGAGGAGGTGGTGGAGGGCAGGATTCTGACAAAACTGCTGGCTATCATGGCCAGTCCCTCTCACCCCCTCCACAATACACTGGAGAATCTGAGGAGCAGATCAACCCCGCTGCTCCAAGGAACGCTACAGGAAATCATTCCTACCCACAGCAATCAGACTGTACAATTCATCTACCTCTGTCAGAGCCACGTTCACACAGTGGACTAATCACCTGCCACCATCCGCACTAAATATAACATAGTATTTATTTTATTTTGCCACCTCTACACTACATTCACTTTCACCTGATGGCTCACTGTATGAACATGTACATAGTCATAGTAAGTATTCTATTTAAGGCATGTGTATATATCGTTTACATCCTGGTTTTGTTTGTTTTTTTCATTCTCTCTTTTCTTTTCTTTATTGTCATTCATATTATACCCGACTGCTTCTATAACAATATAATTTCTCTCTCTCTATCTATCTATCTATCTATCTATCTATCTATCTATCTATCTATCTATCTACCTATCTTAATGGAAGGCAAGAACGTGAAGAAATGGCAAATGGAGGCGGAGCTGTGCCAGAGGCCGGAGCCTGTGCTGGACTCCAAAGACCAAGATTCCTTGCCAATAGAACATGCGCAGAACACAAATTCATGTTCCTTTTGTTGGGGAGATCCTGATAGGAGGAGACATCGTCACACATTCGGCATAGAAAAGGATATTCAGTTTTTTTTAAAAGCTGAATATGGGTTATTGGTGTTTACATGGCCCTGCGCAACCGGGTTATTGCTAATATTCCAGTTAAAAAAGGATTATCGACTGCATGTAAACATAGTCATTGAGCGCAGGCCGCCGTCTTCGTTCTGGAATTCTCCTGTTGGCGCCCTCTGAGCCCTCAGTGCTGATTCTGCTCCTCGATCATTTACGGGTCCCGGCCTCCTTCAGAGACGTTTGGGGCTCGTGTGAGACAAATAGATACACAGCTGCAGCTCTCCTGAGCATCTATTCTGCCATAGTTATTATTCCTCTGCATTATAGTCATTGTTCTTCGACTGGTGTGGTCGTTATTGCCCCTGAATAATATTCTCATTTATTTCTTCTATATGGGACACAATGGGAAGTCGCATGTGCACAGACATTTCACAGTGGCTTAAACAAGCACTGACATTATGAGTTCCTCAGCAATAAATACTGCATGCCATGCCGGCAACAGAGACGAACTACTTGACAAAGAAGATAATGAGATTGATTGATTGGATGCTCTTGTTCCTAATTGCCTTGATGAAGAATTAATATCATGACTGAATATTTGTAAGAGTGATTATATTATGTTAACATTCCATGATGGCGCTGATGTGAATGGAGAGGAATCTGTCGTAGGCTACCTGCTGCAGAGTGAACAGCTGCAAACTAAATAGCCTCTATTAGTATGGAGGTCACATCCTGGTGATACACAGCTAATTAGCCTCAGCTCTGTATGGGCGCACTTCCAATTAGTAGTTGTGTGCCTCCCTCAGTGCACAACAGCCATCTCGCAGACAGAGAAGCAGTCAAACACGACACTTTCAAGGCTTCTGTGGCAGAGACCTGCGCCCAGAGTTGAGGATTTCCGACCTAAAAGTCTGTTTTGCTTGTATGGTCGCTCCCTTCAGGAGTCACAAATGCTGCGATTTCACAAATTCATGCAAAATCCCTGTGAGCTCTGGCGCTGTGAGTGGCAGAGCAGCCCGGGGTCCTGAGCTTGCAGATGACGTCATGCATGCTGATTGGCTTCATGGAAGTCGCTGCTCTGATTGGCTGCAGCCAGGTTGGTTTGCCTTTGAA
The DNA here is from genome assembly GCA_903171835.1 of Mullus surmuletus. Classification (NCBI taxonomy): domain Eukaryota; kingdom Metazoa; phylum Chordata; class Actinopteri; order Syngnathiformes; family Mullidae; genus Mullus; species Mullus surmuletus. The sequence continues at coordinate 668,479 of CAESWR010000101.1, read as the reverse complement.
AATGTAGGCAAAGGAAGTGACTCCCAATTCTCCTTTTGACCCCTTCACCTTGGTCTCCCCCTTGTGCTTCCAAACGGAGGGGCAAGGGGTGAAAACATTCCCCTTAGATAGAGGACACCACTTGACTACTGCTACATCACCAAACGTTGTCGCCAGCCGGCTGCTACGTCGGTTGGGGGGGGGGCTGTCTGTCATGGGCCCTTAGAATTGTCCTCACTTTCCCCCCTATGTGGTGCCCATGTATGAATGCGCAAAACTGAGGGGAAGGGCTAAGGGCTAGAATTGGGATTCAGCTTTATTTCTTACCTACATGTTTAATAAATGTGTTGGCTGATCTGTAAAAGATTCTTTTTGATAAGTTATAGATAGTTTCATGTGTGTGTGTGTGTGCAGCACATTACGCAAATGTTTACTCTGCTCATTTGATGTATATTACATTTTGTGTATCACTTTATACTGGGAATTGTTTGTAAGAATTTCCCTTCAGGCATCATGGGACATCTGATTGGTCGACACTTCAATGTGTCACTGGTGGAAAATAGTGGATGCCGTCTCATCTCGGGCCTGTTGTGTGTCACAGCCATCAGGCATCGGGGCTCCACAATGACTCGACAGTCTGACAGTCGGTGGCTGCGAGTCACAACACACACGACATCTCTGAGGGCGGACGGCTCCTTTTCAGCTTTAACATTAAAGGTCCGGGACGTACGTCAGACGTGTGCTTAGACTAACACCACACTCGCCCCCGACCAATGACACCACGCTGACAGCTGACGTTTCGTCAAATCGCAAGAACATTGTTGTAATACTTTGATCCTGTAGCTGAATAATCAAGGCAACAGAGTTTGTGAATTAAATAAAGAGCCGCAGCTCATCTGTTAGCAATGTTGTAATATTGTTTACCAAGCTTTTAATATTCCAAGATCCAACATGGGTTTGGTTACACTGTGAAACAGAGTCTGCACTGATGTTTACATATTTTGCTACAATACTGTGTTTCCTTGAGGCTTGTTTATACTTCTTCATCACCTCGTCACCATAGCTACACCAAATCTTGTTCATACCTCTGCATTTTCCTGCAATGCGAAACGTAAACAAAAGCAAGGCACTCATAGTGACCAGTGGTGAAGAGCTGTTAGAGGTGTAGTTGCTGAAGTGGAACATTGTCCAATTATTATTATTATCATTATTGTCATTAGTACATATTTGTTTGTGTTCCACCGGGATCCACCACACACACTTTCCTCATAGCAATAATCCCTTCTGATTATGATGTAACATGTTTGTTGCAAAGCTGCCACAGTGAGTGGATGTAACAAGCACATTTGCTTTATATTGGGGTATTTAATACATAAAGAGGGGAAAAAAGTCAGCCGTGCACTTTGATAAACACACTGTAGCCTCCTGTGCTGCTCTCGCCGTGACACACACACCTCAGAGATTTAAAGCTAAAGGTTTGTTTTTCCCCCTTTTCTCTTCTCTTTTCCTTCGTAGGTCAGCTCATTCATCTTCAGGCCTGCTGAGACGTCAGAGCGGGGCATGGCTCAATCGATCAGGAAGTCTAACTGCCCTTTGTGTGTGTGTGTGTGTGTGTGTGCGTGTGTGTGCGCTCCATGCATGTGTGCACAAACAAGGGATCTGACTTGAGCATTTTATTAATGGCGTGGCGGTGGTGGCCTTTGTCTCTCGCGTGGCTTTCTCTCTCCTCTCCTCTCCCTCCCACGTCTTTTTGCGCAAATCTGTGCTCTGATCTTTTTGGAACTTTCCCACATCGCTCCAGCTCTCAGTCCCGTCCGACGTCCTGACCCCCCAATTTCCACCGCAGTGCAAATGCATCAGTTGAGCTCAGCACATCTCGAGCGGCAGAGGAAGTTGAATGCAGCTACAAAAAAAAGCATCCGGCTACTTTTGGAAATAAACAAAGAAACTTGTTTTAGGGGTTGTTTGTTTGTGACTGTGGAAAACGGACAACAACAAAACAACAGCTAACTTGTTTCCATGGCGACCGCTTTCCACAAACGACATTAATGCATCAGACTGCAGATGGAGGCGATGAAAGACTCTGCACGGCCCCTTCGTCCATTCAGCATCACTCCGCTGCTCTTCCCTCTTGCTGACCTCTACACCCCGTCTAGCTCATCTTTCTCCGTCCCAAACCTCCTCCTCCTCCTCGCACGCTCAAACTGAGATGACAGCCGTGCGAGCGTATCTACCTTTCACACCTCCTCGGTGACACCTAATTAGCTGCTTGTCACAGAACGAGGTCAGTTATTACGGGAGGAGCAGCGCGGCGGCGGCGTTCACCGCGATAACAGGCACCTGTTGTTGGAGGCGCCGCGAGTAAAGTCCAAGGAGAAGGAGGCGAGGCGGCGGAGGCGAGCTATGAATGACAGAAGGATTAGGGGGTGGAAGCGGTGGGCGGGGAGAGGTGGAGGCGCCGCGTCTGCAGGGAAACCAAACGGGATCAGAAGACAGATGAGGAGGGACGAGGAGGAACAAAGAAGTTCACCATCCACAATGTCACAGTTGAGTTCTCAGGTGTGTTTCGAGGTCCCTGAGCAGCAGCTAATAAAGTATGCCATCACCTCCGTGTCAGGGAGAGAAACTCAGAAAAAAAAAAAGAAGATTCCATAGCACACACACACTTGTGCGCCTCACTGTGATCTACTGAAGAGTGTGTGTGCCAGATCTTTTGGCAGTAGATCACTTATAGAGATAAAATATGCACCAAAAAAAAGTAGCAAAATCCTCCTTTCTCATTTCCAACATATTTTTCTAACTGGGGTTTTTTTCAGAGCGGCTGTTTATGCATAAGTGCGTGTGTGTGTGAGTGTGTGAGTGTGTGCACATGAACATTTGCATGCATGTGAGAGCGCGGCAGCAGCTGCTTCCCACCACTTCTCATTGATAAAGGATGAATGACAGTAATTAGGCCGGCGGAGGTGGCTAATAGCCGGTGTGGGCAGAGAACATATCGTACATGAATTGGATCCTCCATCGGAAAGTGACTGAAGACGTTCGACATGAAGTGTCAGCTACATAAATACACTAATTAGGCAGCGGCGGCGTCAGCCTCACTTCCCTCTTGTTAAGTTGTAATGATGAATTCCTGGTCACTAAGCGCGACACGCCGCTCCACCTCAAAAGCTCACGGTGAGGAAGTGAGGGCTGCAGCTTTCATGACTAATTCATCTCTATTTCCTTAATGAGTTTTTTTTCCTTTTAAATGATGTAAAAGTGTTTATTTGGTCCAACTGATCATTTGATCACATTTTCATTTACATGGAGACAGAGTTGCGCTCTGGATTATGTTGGTCAGAATCAGTTTTATTGGCGAAGTATGTCAACACAAGGAATTTGACTCCTGTTTTTCTTGCTCCAGTGTACAGTTTCAACATAGATATGAACATACATAGACTTCATATAAGACAACATACGACTAGAAACATACGACAACAACGGGCAGAAGAAAAATGTGTAAGAATAATAACCATAACTAACCCTAACCCTAATATGTAAGAAATATATATAATAATCATATGGTTTACATTATTTGCAGTGAGGATTTATATTTTCATTATGTACAGAGAGCAGTTTGATGAGCCAATTATCAAATAGAATAAATGCATCCTAATGGAATGACTTGGGAATGTAATATTACTGCACTTGTCCACCCATTACTCAAAAACTATAAGCACATTTTCCCGAACCCTGATCGGGGTAGTGTCGCCAAGTTAGTGACCTTCTCGCTAAATCTACAGACTTTTCAAATCCTCTTGCCAACCCAAAACAAACAAAAACAAATCAGGAATCAACAGAAACAAGTTCAACACCAACTGGGGATAAATGATTGACTGAAAAAATGTTTCCCAACTTTCTGTGAGGGATTTTGGCATATTTTTGGGGGCGTTACCCACACGTTTGGCTGTGTTGCTCCAAGAATGCACGACCTTTATAAGTTGTACCTCGTTGTAAATGTGACTAATCAGGCTTTCCTACTGTATTTTTAAAAGGCAGAAATGATTGACTGAAATAACGTTTTAGGAGTTTAGAATAAATGTATCCTGATAGAATAATTTGGGAATATAATATCTCCACACTAGTCCAACTATTCTTGGGAAGCTATTGGCCAGTTTTCACAAACCCTGGTCGGGGTTTGCTGCTATTGACACAGAAGGACGAGTGCATTTGGTTGGCTGTATTTCACAGCGCTTTTTTTTCCCCACTGTGGGATTGTTGGAGGTCTGTGTCCTTCCAGTTAACTCAATTCCAGTAGATTTACTGCGAAGAACTGTTCAGAACATGATGTGAATTAGACTTATTTTGGAAGTACTGACACACTCCGTCAGCACACAGCTCATGATTTGCTTGTTGATATTTACTTGGCGTCCTCACAAACATGGTTTAATCATGAGTCATGTGACGGATTGTCATCGGTGGGTGTAAACCACTTCAATTCTCCAGGAGGTCTGGAGGAGTTTTTATTGCATTGTCGACACATAATCAGGTTAGTCTTTGTTTCATCACACAATTACGGACTAAAGCGTTTTACATGACGTATCCTGTCGAGGCCAATGTGGGCCGTGTCGCTCTGTGCTCGGCACCCATTGGTTTGTCGAAGAGGCTGCGTCTGACATCGCCGGGATGCTGTTTGGATTGATGGGGAGAAGTGAGCAGATGGCTTTGCACGCCTTTGTTTGTTGCTGTTCCTTTATCCACACATGCTTTTGTTTTACGTCCTCTCCTGTGCTTTTCTCTGCGCATAGCAGCTAGTTTCTGTGAAATAACGTTTCTGGAGCGTATTGAATACAAAGATGTGCCACCGCAGATTTTTTGTTCTGGTTCAAAATCTCTCATAAAGACGTTGACTGCAGAGATTACAGAGAGATTACAGAGACAACAGAGAGCAGGACTGTGAGGTCACGCTCGGATCTGTAAATGTCATATGTGTGAGCTTCAGAGCAAAGGAAATGGAAACAAATATATATATATGCTATATTTACCAACCAAAAGCTGCTCTAGACACTATTTTCTACCTTAATAGAGCATCAAACATCTATCATCTATGTGAAGGTGTGGTGGGTGACTTTTCTTGTTCTCTGTTTTGGTGACCGTTCACGTTAGTGTGTGTGTGTGTGTGTGTGTGTGTGTGTGTGTGTGTGTGAACTCCTCCTCCTCATGTATAAACCCAAGCGAACATTAGATAGATAGATACTTTATTATTGATCCCTTGCGGGAATCACAATCAGAATCAGAATTCCTTTATTAATCCTCAAGGGGAAATTGCTTTTTGTTGCAACAACAGCTCCAACTCAAGTGTCCAAAAACAAGTATAGAAATATAAGATGTAAGCGTAAATGTCAATAAATAAAGGTCTATCTAATCTAATCTGAGAAATATACAAATATATGGAAAAACTAATGAGGTTTATATGTTTCTGTCCCTCCTCCGAGCTGCCGTCCACTAACGCAGAATTTGACCAAAAGTGTTTCATTTTATTCTTTGCCAACTTCAGTCAGGAAAATGCGTACAAAGAGCCTCCTCCTCCGCAGGGCCGGCTCAGAGTCGGCTGTCCGGCATGGACGGCTGGATGATGTGTGGGCTCCTGGAGCTCAGTGAAGCTCCGCAGAGGTCCAAGTGGGTGATCAAACACCGGGGTCCGCTTTAAACTCTCCACAAAGTCCTGCTGTAAAAGGCTTTGAACATGAAGACACATTATACACCCCAGAAAGTGGTCATCTGGGACTGTCTGCGAGTTTGCGTGTGTGTGTGTGTGTACTAATTGCTCACTGTGCTGTTATGAATCACATCATTTCCACAACTGCTCAAGTCAAACATGAAAAAAAAAGAAATGGTTACAGCGGCATAGAATGACGAGGGCCATTAGCACATGTGATACTCTGATCAATCAATGCCAAACTACGTCTAAGCTCTTCTCTTTCTTTCAGCTGAAAGGTTGGGATTCCAGGAGATCAAACCCAGATAATGACACGTTTCCTTTTACGCTGCCGCGGTTCTTTGGAGGAAACACAGCTGAGTGAAGGTGAGGAGAGATGAGAGGGATTAGATGGGAGGGAGATGAAATGGACGATGAAATGGCGATGAAAGTGATAGGACTAAGAGATTAAGACATAATAGAAGATGTGTGTGTGTGTGTGTGTGTGAGTGTGTGGATGGCGTCAGCAATCTGCATGTAGTGGAGGCTGGGTATGCAGGTGTTTATTTGTTTGTCTCAGGGTCCTGGAAACCCGTTGGCACTCCCACTCGGCCTGCGCCATTCAGGGAAATATACGATTTTTTTTTTTTTAATCAAAGAATTGAAATCATGAATCTCTGCAACGATTTCTTTCTCACAAAGTTTATTGCACACATCAACCAGGACAAAAGAAAACAAACTGGCAGGACCAAACAGAGATTTTTGGGCACCTATAGCACATTGTTCATCACCACAAACCAGACTGTGAGCAGTTGCTTCTGTCATGAACTCGTAAAGGTCAGGGAGACGCCTCGTCTCCCCCCAGGTGGGATGAGAGCGAGAATAGTAAGTGTGCATTTCATTATTGTTTTTCTCCTTTTTATCCCCCTAGATTGGGGTGTGAGTTCTGTCAACAATGTATTTGGAGCACCAGTTTGGGGGTTAACCAAAATATTATTTTTTATTAATATTAGTATATCTTTTTCCCCTTTGAATGGGGGTTAGAGCGGCCGAGCGAGAGGGCGAACCTGCAGTGCTGGAAGGAAGGAATGGTGGCGGCATGAAGGCCAGGATCTACGGCAAACCCGGGAGGAGTGACCTTTGTTTATGGAATTAGCCCTTGGAATATTCAAACCGTGGATTATATCTACCTTGGCGTCATGGAGTTTGGTGAAGAAGGGCGCGGCACGGCGCGGCACGGCGCGGCAGGACGCAGCGCGGAGCAGCATCCTCCCCGCGCGCCCAGCATTTGTTGACAGCTGTGATGCTGCAGACAGACGGAATAAACTGCCAACAGAAGTGAAGCCCCAAGTGGGAATCTTTTTAAATCCAGGTTAAAAACTCTTTTTTTCTCTCATGCTTATGATTAAGCTCTTTTAAAGCAATTTAAAATCATTTTATTTCATCTTTATACTCTGTTTGTCCTTAATTTTAGTAAGCTGTCTTTTTGTTTTTCTGTACTTTGTTTTCAAATGCTAATAAATGTTGTACTTTAAATCACATACATTGAGTTGCCTTGTGTATGAAATGCACTATATACTGTATGTGAAGCTGCCTTGCTTTGGGCGGCAGTGGCCTCCTGGAGAGACGGAGAAGTGATTTAGAAGGGACTTCCTCGGTTAGTTTTGGTCTGACTTTCCTTTGTTTAACTTCTTCACCTTTTGACGCAGAAAGCGCGGCTGACAGCGGTTGCTTTTCCCCTATCATTCATTGATGACTTGTAAGTTTGAATACATGAACTGACACTGAAACATTATCATTAACATTATTTCCACTAGTAGGGGTGGGATTATTAGTTCATTTGTTTATTCAGCAGCACCAGCGCACCTCTGATATCCGCCCATGACCCAATTGTGTTGTGGCATATTTTACTTTGAAATTTCACATAAATGCTCGACAAATATGTGTTTCAAATGCAAACTGTGGAAAAAGAGAAAATTTCAACATCTGAACCCTCCTGTCACTGTGTCATCTGAACTTTGGTCCTGTGATGTCTCTCTCGGGGTTGGTGGAGCTCCAAGGCCAGGCTCTCCTCCACCACCTCCACCCACCAGGCGGCAGCCGCGCCACAGGTGGTGTTACTTTTCACAGATTCAAATCTGAGCTCCCATAATGCTTCGGGGTTTGTGGGGACGACGTCCTCCAGTATTCTCTGGATGATTATTTAATCTATCCGGTCTAGAAAGAGTTTTAACAGATCTTGCTGACTCTGAAATGTCCACAGAGCGTCGAGAAGGTGTGAGGAACCAGTGAAAGCTCACAGACTCCTCCTGTCTCCCATCTCAGTGGCAGGAGGAGAAAACCACACGGGTTCTTCTCTTTCTTTGTTTTCCTCTGCATTATTGACGCATTTATTCAATTGTTATAACTGTTCTGAGCTCTGAACCAACCCGGTTGCAAAAAGCAACCGTCAAAACATCTGGGTGACTCTTGTGTCAGAGCAGAACATCCAGGAACATGCTGATGAAAAGTGCGAAACCTCAAACAGAAACCATCCTGAGAAGCAAACACAGGAGCTTCACAAAGCAAAACAGAAACTTTCCTGAGCAGGATCCGACTTCAGGGGAAATGCACAGTTGGGTTGTGAAGAAGCTGAGAACAGAACAGACAAACACTTCACACACACACACAAACACACACACACACACACACACACACACACACACACACCCTGCTCGTAAGAATTAAGAGGGGCCGAGACTTTGTTGGTGGATAACGTTTATACTTCCAGGACCTTCATGCTGCGGTGATCATTTACACACTGAATGTAAAAAAGTAGTTTTGGATTTTGACAGTTTCATAAGTTTCATCACTTTTAGTCTCACAATGAATCCAACCAACATTTAATATCAAACACCTGTGAGGTCCTTAAAAATGTTTTCGTCATAACCACTAGATGTCCACTAGAAAAAAACTGTTGTAAAAATAACATAATAAAGGAGGATTGAATGATTATTATTGTTAGAGCCTCAGATGGTCAATGATCAGCAGCAACATTGAATGTGAGGCATTCGGATTTTTTCTGCAGTGACAGATTTTTATAGCAAACTCTCTTATTAGTTCCTGGGGACAAAAGGCGTCTTCTTCCAAAAGACTGATGTAAAAATATAATATATTCATATTTTTTCCAACTTTAAATCAGTCAGTCGTGTTAATCAGCTTCAGCCTGAAAGATACACATCAAATATCAAATATTCTTCAGGAATTCTGACCCTGCAGTCTAAATTGTCAAAAAACAACTGTACAAAAATACGTCCCCAGGAACTGTTCGTTTTAATATTTATTTCCACGGAGCGTCTCTACTGACTGATGCTTCCTGATCATGTGACTCCCACACCAACTATTTAATCCTCATGCAGAACCAAGTTGTGCTAAATGTGATTTTCCTTCTGCTGATTCTGTTGATCCGATCTGAAGAAGAAAGACAAACCGCTCAGCTGACGTTCAGTCACACATCGTCTTCATGTATATTTGTTGGTGACCATCATTTGGATTTCATCGCCGCATTAATGTTCATGAGCCGGAAAATGTTGCTTTATCGTCCCTCAACGTGCCGGGGATATTGACGATGTTAATAGCCAAATCAATTATTAATGGCTTTCTGTTTGCAAACCTCGACTGGGCAAGATTATAAGAGGAGTATATCCTGATGACATCTCACACACACACACACACACGCACACACACACACACACACACACACACACACACACACACACACGCACACACACACACACACACCTTTCCTTTCGAACCTCACACTAAACTCCTCACTCCTCCTACTGCTTTCCCCCCCCATCGTCCTTCCCCTGTGATCACTCTTGGTGATTATGAATATGAAAAAGGGCTGCTGAGACACACATACACACTTTCCTTGTTTCATGTGTGTGTACCTGAGTCCCCCCCCCCTCTGTTTTTTCCCATCCATAGTGCCGTCGCCACAGTGATTCACTGCACATTTTGGCCTTTTTCCCCGGCCGCCCCATTTTCTGTTCACCTCTCAGAGCTCAAAATCGTATTTCATAGGTCATTAAGTTCTGTGAAAAACAATCAATAATCTTGTGTAAAGTGAAGAGATTTTGTGACAATAGATGGGGGGTGTGGATTGGGGGGTCAAAGGCTCGGGTTGCGTTGGGCCGACAGCCCGGTGCCAGCCCGGCTCAGCTGCAGGTGACTATCACCAGAAAAGTACTCTGAAATACTGCTGCATTTTTTTCATATATTAAGGCAGTAAAATATAGAACCCAGAGTGGATGTGTTTTTCCAGCACTGCTCCGTCTTAGCTGCGATTATTTACAGGAAGTTTTTCAGTTTGTCTTTTGCTTCTTCCTCTTCTTCTTTTTTTTTGGCTGCCATCCCGAAAAAGTAGTTTGCAGATTTTAATGAATTGTGGAGAGAAATTGGGCTGCTGACCAAGAGAAAATTACATTTTGGGGCACATCCAGGGACGTTGAACACTTTTCCCCCTCTCCAAAATATACATAAAGGAGGGAAAAAAAGGGAAAAAGGCCTTTTTTTCTGTCTCATTCAAGCAGATGCAGATCGCCACCATTACTAGAAATAGCTCATTTAACCCTTAAGAGTTCTTAAAAAAAAACCTTCTCAGTCATCCCTCAGGAGGAAAAATTGCTGTAAAAATATTATATATTCATATTTTTTCCACTCTAAGTGAGTCAATCTTTTTAATCTACTTCAGCCTGAAATTTATATCAAATATTAAATATGTGGGTTGATTTTAACCCTCTAAATGACGGTTTGTTTATGTAACGTTTACAGTATTCCATAAAATGCATTTCAAGGTTTTAATCATTATTAGAGCCTCAGATGGTCAATGATTAGCAGCAACACTGAATTTGAGGCATTCAGATTTTTTCTGCAGTGACACATTTTTTCAGCAAACTCTCTCATTAGCTCCTGGGGACACAAAGCGTCTCCTTCCAAAAGACTGATGTAACAATATCATATATTCATATTTTTTCCAACTTTAAATCAGTCAGTCTTGTTAATCAGCTTCAGCCGGAAAGATATATTCTTAAGGGTTAAACAATCGCTGGCGAAGGAACGCGGCTTCACCGAGCGTTTGAGCTCCCCTGGTGATGAGGCGGCAGACAGACAGCTTCGGAACCAGAGTGTGTCTGTCCCACTGCACAAATCACAACACAAATTATAGCGGCCCAATAAAACACCCTGTGAATATTTTACAATAACTGGAACAGCAAGACAGCGAGCGAGCGAGCGAGAGAGCGAGAGAGAGAGAGAGAGAAGAAACAGAAAAATAGAAATCTGTTTTTATCACAGAGTCTGTAAATTACTGATTCTGGAGACAGCCTGTTAGTTTCCCCGCCTCCCCGTCTCTCTTTTTTGGAGCAATTAAACCAGACAATTGCTCCCCTGGAATTGCCTGTCTGCAAGAGGCGTGATGCCAATATCCCCTCCTCCTGCCTTTACTGCCGCGGGCGAGCTGGCCTCCTCAAAATGTGATAACATGAGTGGCCAAAAAAATGAAAAAACTGAGCCAAGTTTCTGCCAATCACACTCACAGTCAATCAAAGGCGATTGGCTCTCCGCTAAGACGGCTGCAATCAGCGCAGAGCCGTTACAAACTTTTCGGAGGACGTGATTTTGACATCTGCTTTTGTTGGGGGGGAGACAGCGGCTTTCACACAGAAGCTATTGTGGAGAAGCTGCTGCTGTATAATTTGTTCCTCGATGCCGCAACTTGTACATGAGGTGGGGGAGTAAACAATTCAAAACAGATCATGTCATGAAGTTTAACCTTTCCGCGCTCACCAATTCTGCTGACTCTCCTGGGCAGAAGCATTTCCAGCCCTATTGCTTCTCCACGATGGCGTCTGTTTATTCACTTTGTGTTACTGTGACAGAGAGCGGAGAATGAAAAACTGGAAGAAAAAAAATTGAAAAGAAAAAGGAAACAACACTTTCTGACAGGAACCCACAACAGCTGTCAGAGGGATTCAGCAGTAAAAACAAAATGCTGCAACATTTCCAGTCGAGTGTGCGGGGGGAAAAACGAGGGAAAGGGGAAGAAAACCCAACATGTGTCTCAGCTACCTGACGAGGGTACGGAGGAGACGGAGGAGACGGAGAGTGACAGAACTGGGCTGACTGAAGGCTTGGGAGAAAAACACAGTCCTCAAAGATCGCAGAAACACTGAGTCTCTTATTTTGAAAGTCACCCGTGTATTTCATATTCATATTGTGTGTGTGTATGTGTGTGTGTGTGTGTGTGTGTGTGTTTATCATCATTCAGCTTTCTTTGTCACGCTCAAGAAGTGCAATGCGTATCCATCCCATCTCATACTCTGTGAGTGGCCATCAGTTGTACACTACTTTTCACAATGCATCGTGGGACATTTTCAGTGCACAGTTAAAGGAATACTACTTATCATCTTCCATTCGGACCTGCCGACAAAATGGGAAAAATAGGCGATTTTTCCAACAGTGTTGAGGTCCTGGCTCGTGCTGAGGGTCTGAAAACACCAACACAAACTGGGAAACTGAGCACAGTCGCACTGGGAGCTTAGAGTGGGGGGGGGGGG
>CAESWR010000101.1:629596-649618 GCA_903171835.1 Mullus surmuletus | reverse complement strand
GAAGATAGAGATTTGACCGGTCAGTTTGCTTCTCTGCAGAATGTGGAGGAGATGCAGGAGGATTATTTGGAATGTGCACCCAAGAACAGGATGGAAACAGGCAGGTTTGACCGATCCATCAGTGTCAGGCGGCGCGCTCGCCCTCCCAAGCACTGAGAAAATCTGTGATTTCACTCAGCAAGTGTAGTGCTCTTCCCCTGATTGGCACAATACCACGATTCTCCTCACATCGAGCATGTCAGAGTCCTCCGCGATGATGTGATAGCCTCCTCGAACGCGCCCCGAAAAAACCTGGAGCGCTGAAACGGCTCCCTGAACCCAAACCCTGCTGCGCTTCACAGATGGTGACGGCGGCGGCGGAGCTGAGCGGGAACGAGCAGCACATGGTGGATCCTTGGAGATGCAGCAGGATGTTTTACACATGCTGATGGTGCAGAAGCTCAGGGAGGAGAAAAATGACACTTTCAAGTCTGAAATTCTGTATCTGGTGACGTCATTGGAGATTCTTCTTCTAATATAGATGTACACACACACACACACACACACACACACAAGCACATACACATACAAGCAGATGCACAGGTACACGCATAAATGCGCACACGGGCACACACGCACATACACACAAACCCACGCACACACTCACACGCATAATCGCACACACACACAACCCCCCTGATATTTGTGAGTGAGAGGCGGCTCCTGTCCTCGCAGTGTGTCAGCAGCCGCGTCTCGCTGAATGTCTGCGGGCTCTCGTCTCGTCTCGTCTCGTCTCGGGGCCGGCCGGTTAAATCCAGTCTCAGATAGTCCAATTTGTTTTTCAGAGAATGGACGTTAGCAAGCGGAATAGAGAGTCTGAAGGGATTAGCCTCTAACCCCCTCACTGATCCCCCACCCCTACACACACACACACACACACAAACCCGGACCCCCATGCTCCCGCCTCCTCTTCTACCACTTATGAGGTTTTATAGGCCCGAGCGTGAGTGCGGCTGCAGAATTGCTTATTTGCGCGATGATGCTCAGTAGATCCCATTCACTTATTTTCTTCATGAATCACCAGTGAACGTCCGTCCATCCTGGGTGATATGTGGAGATACTTCATGGCCTTCGTACAGATGAAGAAGCACATTGGTCACAAAAACGGTGGAAGCGGAAAGTTCACTAAATCAAACTAGTGTCAATTATAATATACACTAGTTTGAGTCCAATGCTCCATTTCCATGCAGTCAAGAAGCCTTTTTTATAACCGGAACAATAGCAATAATCCTGTTGCGCGTGGCCATGTAAACACCAAGAACCCATTTGAATAAGCAGAATATGTTCATATTCTGGTTTTTACAAAAACTAAATATTTCCCCTGGTTCCTCCTTCTCTAAGGTGAATATTTGATAATGTCTCCTCCTATCAGGATATCAACATCAAAAGGAAGATGAATTTGTGTTGTGCGCATGTTCTATTGGCAATGAATCTTGGTCTTTGGAGTCCAGGAACTCCTTGTAAACCAACGTGATGAAACAAACAAACATCCTGGAATTTGGAGACGCTAGAAAATAACGGGCTAAGACAGATCCACACGCTTTGATCGGGATATCACCGTTGATTACAATCACCATGGAAACAGGAATAAGCCTATTGCTCATACATGAAAATTACACACATTTTGCAATTCAAAATGGCACTTTTTAAATGCAATTTACGCGGTTCTCTGCACAAGACACAACAATCCGTTATAAAGTCACGTTTGCCATTTAAAAACACTGCCATTCAAAATGACACTATAGGCACTCTAAGCACTATAACAAGACCACAGTGTTGTTTTTTACAACAAGGGAAGACGTTGCAGGGAGAGGAAGAGGGAGGGTGAGAATGAGAGGGGCAGGAATAGTGAGTAGCAGGTGCAGAGGAGTTCATGGCCAAAGAAAACAACTTTCACATGATATCAGAGCAACCTCAGTTGATGACGTCATCAAATCTGGGCTGCCGGTGACAGAGAGTGCAGCCCGACCTGAGCTGTTTTACTGCCGCCTCGGTTCTCCGGACATGTACACTGTACAGGTGTGTAACCAAAGTGTCTCTAACACTATGTAGTACATGAATGGCTGATGTCACACACACGTTTCCTGTACGATTTAGGCTGCATTGTCCAAGCCCTATGTATATACATATATATTTATATATATATATACTATTTTATCATTATGGCAGACCATGTTGCATAAAGATGAGAGTGCTTTGCTTTTCATTATGGCCAACAGTGTGTTAGACAAAAATCTGGTAACATGAATGAAGTGTTTTTGCCATTTGGTCCAAAAGTTTGATTTTGATGATATGTAGTTTTGGTTGCAGTGCTTCATTTCGCAGGATGCATGAGGTATGTTGCAGTTTGGATGTGTGGTTTTGTGAACTGTGTTAAGTATTTTGATAAAACCAGTTTGCAAAATTTTATTTTTGCAATTGAAAAAAACTGTAATTGACATCTGGTCAAACATTTAAAGGATATTATCAGAAAGGGTTTTACAAACGACTTTTTTTAAGCTATGAGAAAAATAAAATGAAGAGTAAGTTGGAGCGGACATGCCTGAAAAGCAAAGAAGCTTCATTGAGCCGCTTCTTGTGTGACGTTATTGGTTTAAACAAAGCAACCAGCTTTGAAACATGTTACGATTTGCAGACCTCATAATTCAAAAAAAGGCCCCAAATAATTGGAAGCAGAGATAAAGGCATCAGGCTCTGGTCTCTCAGTGTGTTTTGACAGGTCTGTGCCGGAGAGGTGTTGATTCAATTTTGTAATTCTATTAGACTGTGTGGTGCCCACACCGGTGGTTTGGAATAGTTTGCGCACCATTTAAATACATTTGAAAAAGGCAATAATCTTCCTCTTGAGATGTTCTGCTTTTTAAAAACATGCAGATAAAAAGGTTCACGCAGCCATGAAATGAAAGCAGGGAATTTGGATGCAAGTGAAAACAACAGTTGCCACTTTTATCTCCAGGGATTGTACAACAGTGTTTCTTAAATTGTGGTCT
This sequence comes from Mullus surmuletus, assembly GCA_903171835.1. Taxonomy (NCBI): domain Eukaryota; kingdom Metazoa; phylum Chordata; class Actinopteri; order Syngnathiformes; family Mullidae; genus Mullus; species Mullus surmuletus. The sequence continues at coordinate 646,589 of CAESWR010000101.1, read as the reverse complement.
GAGACTAAACTGTGGTCTCTCGAAAGTGAATTGTGTTTTCTTTAATGGAACATTTGAAAAAAAAAAAAAAAGGTTGCCAGGAGTCCAGAGAAAACGTGCAAGCTAACGTTACTCCTCTACTAAGAGCCTACAGACAAGCTGTAGGCTCGTTACCCATTAATGCGCCTATGGGCGAGCTAACGTTACTCCATTAACAAGCCTTTTTTTGGACTGGTTGTAACGATGCAGGTTTATAATCCATCACTTTGCTATCTGGGCTGTTGTTCGGGGGCTGTTTAGCCTGGTGGTCCATGACTTTTTGGGGGGGATAAGTTGTCCTTGGTCTGAAACACTTTGAGAAGCACTGGTTTAAAGGTCAGACTTGGCTCATCTTCATCAGGCAAAAACTGAAAGGAGGCAGATCATCCTCAGCAGAGGGTGGCGGCGCATTGGCTATTAGCTGCCGCGGCTCCGGAGGGGCCACGCTGACGGACCAGCCGCTCTGACCAAGCGTAAATGACGAGCCATCAGTGCAGGCCTGAAGACCGGCAGATGCATGTACTAATTTTGGACAATAATGATGTGCACACACACACACACGCACACACAGACACACGCTGCAACAAAGAGCCGTGAGCTCCGTCAGTCCAAAGTCGGGCGCTCATTAGCCTCCACGTATCTGCTGGGGTTCCTCTGCATGCCAAATGGGCCAGGGTGGGCTTGTGAGGGGGCTAACAAGCTGTTTGTCGGCCTGGGCAGCCTCAACACACACACGCACACACACACACAATGCCTCGTTGCACAGAGAATGTGGGCTCCCTCCTTTGTTGGCGGGTTGGGGAGAGAGGAGTTGGGGGGGGGGGTTCCCTCGTCTTTCCATGTTAGCAGAAACGAGAGGATGGGATGCCACAAACTCAGATCGGATCGTCCTCATTAGAGCCTCTAAAATATCCGATTTCTGAAAGCCCACAACCACAAGGCCATCCAGAGAGATTCGGAAAGACTTCTGATCTGTCAGCCGCCGTGAGTCATACGTGATTCATGAAATGTTTGAGGGATGATTGTGTTGGTTTGTTTATAGCGTTATCGGGGGAGCTGAATCAAACTGTCGGGCTTTAATTTTGATTTTTGTATAATGACTCACATAAATGCTCAAGACATTGTCTCCCCTAATGGAGATAATACTCATCACAGTGAGTCTAATATCTGCTGAGAAAATATAACCCCCAGACTGAACTGGCTTATCCAGACTGCTGCATCTATAATTCACCAGAAGCCAATACCTTCTCAAGGGCAAGCCAGCCTTACCTTCAACAACACCAAAAGGAGAACTCTTACAACTCAATTTATGGAGTTCACATAGGCACGGCACTATTCACCTTCAAGCTACACAGACTTTGAATGAAAGGGTGCTCAAGCATGGCTGCATGCACCTCCACCCATAAAAAACTCCATTTTAATTCATAACACAAGCGAACATAAATGCACTTCTATTAAATTGGAAATGGCACAGAGGGGGTAAAAAAAAAAAAACCTCACTCACTCACGCACACACACACAACACACACACAGACAAAGAAAATCACACTTTGCCACAAGCCAGAGAGAAAGAGAGAGATTAAGGAACGTCACTGACGAACTCAGCAAGACAATTTAATTGAAATCTGTTAAGACACATACGAAATAAAAAGCTAAAAACAAAGAAAACAGAAATGCATTTCTTCCTGTTCGAATGCCATTTTTCATCCAGTTCAAATGAAAAGGTCATCTGGCATCCTGCGCTAGTAATGCACCACCATTGATGATTGGTTTTCAATCATTCATTAAGACTCGCCGTGCTCCGAGGCACACGGCCGTGATTAGGAAACATGTGGTCGTCCTGCAGTGAGACCACCGCTTCTTCTCGCCTCGCCTGCTTCGGGTTCACTTCATTCTCCTTCGTCGTTTAGCTCATAATTAAAGCACCTCAAACCTGCGTAAACAGGAGTGTGCCTATGTTCCTACAGCTCCAGGATCCCACATTTCTACGATTTTCTTCCAAAATGAGGCCCTATGTTCCCACATTTCCTTTTTTTAAATACATTTTCATCAGATTTTATCCCTCTTTCTCTTTCTCCCAATTTGTAGTAAATCACACGCAACCTATTAGCCAGTAGCAATTGACTGCAGAAATAATATACCTTCATTCACTATAAAGTGCTTCCAAAACGTCTTGTGGGTGGATTAGGTTTCAGTTGAAGGGAAATGTAGGGACACAAGAACACAAGTCGTAGAAATGTGGGACCATTGGACCATTGGACCACTGAACCACGTAAACTGTCCCCTCAACATTTCCACAGCTCCAGACAAAGCCGGAGTTGAACCGACAAACTTGGCTGTGTTTTTTGCCTCTCAAAAGCTATTTACATCCTGGCGTCTCTGTGTCTGCCTGGAGGCGTCTCCCACTCTTCCCATGTGTGTTGCAGCGATATCAGTGGCGTGACGCCCGCCGTACAGTTGCGGATTCTTTTCCGACGCTCGTGCCCTTTTCATCAGCACGCGGACAATGTTTTGTTGCCATAAATAAAACCCTGTCATGTCAGCCGCAGAGCGCAGAGAGTCAAGCGGCTGATACGGATACTGTTGCACAAAAATGGACGCGTCACTGTGGGAACGTGTTGATAGACATGGCCAAATAAAGCAGACCAAATTCAGCAGACCTACATCCTCTAACGGCATTTCGTCAGACACTGACGCACGCACAGAAAAGCGGATGGCAAAATTATTTTTTGTTTGCTGATGGATACGTGCAGCTGAGCTTTGAGTCTTTAAATCCTGTAATCCAATACAGAGTTTCGTTGCACTGATACATTCTGACAGGCCGGCACTTTAAATAAATGTGGAGACATATTATATATATGTTAGATATATTCTTAAAGAGTTGCCTGGAAACTAATCCTTTCTGATTACCCTTTTCTTAATGACTAAATTTAAATGTGGTCTTGTCTGCGTTGCATCAGTGGCTGCAGCTGAGAGCCAGACGAGGAGGTGCCACCTCCACATGACCCCTGAAGCCCACATTGCCTTTTGAAAACTTATGTTGCTCCTGCTATCATGTCCTGCTCTTGCCATCAGGTTTCCCAATTCTCCTCCCCTGTACACTGACCGAACGTTCCGGTTTACCCCGCATGAAACAATGAAGTCAGCCTGGTTTTGTCTGCTTAGAGTGACACACAGATAAAATATATCAAGATAAAATAGAAGCTATAAAAGTGACCCTTGGGTGCGAGTGTTTGGACAAATTATCGACAACACAGTCTGACCTTAACCTGTTACAGAAGAACTGTGTGAGCATCTTCAGCTGGAGTGTGTGAGAAGAAGCCAAGGAGAAGGTGCCACCTCCACTTTGACGTGATGCTCTACAATATTTCATAGCTCAATATAGCATCAAACAACTATCATCCACCGTGATGCCCAGTGGTGCAGTCTGGCTTATTCTAGTGGGTATACCCTGATAATTCTCCAATACAGTAACCGCTGATTTAAACTTCCTGAGACCCAGCCATTCATTTTGTCCAACCCTGAGGACAGGATGGGGTAGCAGGGAGAAGGGAGGAAGGAGAGAAGGAGCAAGGAAGGAAGAAAAGAAGGGAGAGAAGGAGGAAGGAAGGCAAAAGATAAAGAGAAAGGAAGGAGGGAGGGAAGAAGGAAGAAAGGAAGGAAAGAAGGGAGTAAGCTAGGAAGGATGGAATGAGAGGAGAGGAGGCAGGGAGATGGAGGAAGGAAGGAAGAAAGGAAAGAAGAGGGAGGGGAAAAATGGAGGGAAGGAAGGAAGGAAGAGAGGGAGGAAGGATGAACGGGAGAGAGGAAGCAAGGAGAGAAGGAAGGAAAAGAGAGAAATAGGAAGGAACAAAGGAAGGAAGAGAGGACGGAAACCCCCCCTCCCAAGTGGGTGTGGGTGTGGGGGTCCTCAGCGTAGATCAAATATGTGCAGGTCTGCAGGGTTGAGGACCACCGGATTAAGACAACACCCACGACTCCAGCACCGTAACGGCCGCACCAAGACTCCGTTTTAACATCAGTATCCACCGGTCTGGACCCGAGATTCACAGGCCTCTTTTTTCCCTCAAAGAGGCTTATCAAGTGGCGTCTTAAGTGACATAAAGGAAACGTCGAGTGAACGATTAGTGACTAACAATTGCTGAATTAAAAGTTCTTAGAAATGGGGTCGGATTTGGGTCAAGATGGAGGACTTGTTTTGAACGTTTCAGGGTCAACTAAGTGTCACCAGCAGACTATCCATGCCACGGTGGAAGGAGCTGATGATATACTGATTAAAGACGGATTAATCATGTGATATTGTACATTGATATAATATTATTATAATAATAGGTTCATCTTGCGTTCACTGAATGAATCCATAGTTACGTTTACGTGCAGTCAATAAGCCTTTTTCAGTGTCAATAAGTGGAATATTAGCAAGTTGTGCACGGCCAAGTAAACGCCAATAACTAGTGGAATATGCTTATATGCCAGTTTTTAAAAACCCAAATATCCTCCCTGGGTTCCTCCTTTCCTAAGGTGAATATGTGATGATGTCTCCTCCTCTCAGGATCTCCCCATCAAAAGGAAGATGAATTAGTGTTGTGTTCATGTTCTATCAGCAAGGAATCTTGGTCTTTGGAGTCCAGGAACTCCTTGTAAACATGGCCAAGGGCATGGACGCTAGAAAGTAGCGGGATAGACAGATCCACAAAAAGGGCAGCAGAAAGTCCAGACGTTCTCCGTGCGTGGCTGCTTTGATCAGGATATCACAATTGATTACAATTGCCATGAATACAGGAAGAACCCTGTTTGCTCACGCATGGAAACAGCTTATTCCCAATGTTTCAGTGACCGTATTATGGACCTTAACCGCAGTATTGATTGACTGGAAACGTAGTCCATGTTTATCTTTTATTCCTGACATAAACAAGTTTAAAAGGTCAGATCAACTGGATACTTGCTAAACTAATAATCAAGAGCCGTATAAGCTACAGTACTTAATGAAAGCTACTTGGGCTGTGAATAATGATAAAGCTGGAGGTTTATCTTTATTTACAGGCTGGGGTTTAGTAGAATGTGTGTAACCTGTTGTGTGAGCTGTGGTGTAAGCCGGGCTAACAGCACAGACTATTGGAGCAATTAAAGTTTTTCGGGAGCTTGGCACATATATGGATTTCGCTGAGCATTAAATGCCGACAATGTTTCAATAGATCCAGCTTTTTCTTCTGCTGGAAACGCGCCAGGTCTCTGGGGAGGCGAGCCAAACGCTCCAACTGTTAAGATAGTGTACTTCAGTTTGCAAAAAAAAGATCAGACTGATGGGAAGTCTCAGCTCAGTGTTCACTTTATCTTTAAATGTTCTTCAATTCTTAGGGGTTGAAGAAAAATCAGGACAAACTAGTCTGGGTCCAGCCTGTGAATCCGCCCGCACACCCACACAGTGACTCACTCATCTGGCTTCACAAAACGCCGGAGAAGAAGGCAGTTCAGTGAGAGAAAATTAGCTGATACGCACAACGGGGAGACAAATGCTGCGAGTCAAGCTGTGCACCACAACCGACAGAGGAGGAACAACAACAACAATGAGACAGACGCTGCCGCCACCGAGGCTCTCAATCAAAAACAAGAACCGTGCTCGCGCTTAAGACATCCGATCCAAATAACTGCGATTGTTACACATCAGAGTGAAGTGTACTGCTTTCTAGTGACTGGTAGTTAAGATTAAGGCCGACTCCCAATTCCAAGGATTGTAAAAGGTCTAACCATTAGTGTTTACCTCTGACGGCTAAAACCCACCGCATCCGGAACGGCTGCGCTCCGCTGCAGAACGGCAGCCTGATCAAATACGCACGCATTATAATCAATGTGCGTGATTCCACACGGTCCGGCCGCCGCAGCACAGCGCATCAATCAAGTGCAGTGCAGCGCAAGCGGCAGCGGAAGTTGTATGCGGTGAAAAATATCAGTTTCATTTTCTAAATAAAATAAAGTCAATGCGTTGAAGTGTACTTCAGGTGATAATGTGAGGGGTCAGGGTTCAACTCAAGAGTCAAAGGTCTTTCAGCGGTCGTTTCACACCCTGTCGACATGGTCAGCTGGTGGGTTTCTGTGGGAGGGAGCGCCGGTTTGTTGTGGGTGTTCATATACACCACCATCTCATTCAATGTCTCATGGAGAAACGACACGCGAGACCTACCAGAGTCTTGGTAGATCTCGGTAGATCTCACAAGCGGCTCTCCTCCGCCTGCCGCAGCTGAGCGGATCCGGTGGGTGCAGTATGCTTGCGATTTCAATCCGCCTGCCGTTCTGAAGTGGAGCCGTATGCGGTGGCGTGTTATGCTCATAAACACACCAAAGTTTGACACCCTAATCCACTGAGCTTGTTAGCTAGCATTCATTAGCTTGGTTAACCTCATTACAACAAAACATATTTTCTAATTTATACATCCCCAAAACTGGTCCAGCAGCACTCGGATTTGTCCAATATTATTGTGTCGAATAACATCAAAACCATGGCAACTATCGCTATTGACAAGGGCATGTTGACTGTTTATTTATGACTTGTCGCTTCTGCCGATGTAGCAGCTGGCTAGCAACAACGTTTGATGACCTAGCGGTGTCCCACTCTCTGTCCCGTTTCTTAAGCCACGTTTACACCGGACGCGACCTGGGTGACCACTTTAACATGCAAAGTCGATGGAGAGCCGTGTTTAGGCGCCACCTGCCCTCAGGCCACGTGACGGACATTAACGTGACCAGGCCATGTTGGCTGATCACCAAAGTTGAAAAATGTGAACTTTTGAGGCGACGAGGCGTGTGGCTGTGCTGCCACAGCCTTCAGTGTTGACTTTACCGGCTTCACTGGACGCCTTATTGCAAGAAATTATTACTGTGTGCTGGCACTCAGCGATTTATGACACGGTGGCACAGTTTTACCAGACCATTTAGCGCTTAGCATTAGCAGTTGCAGTTTATGTTTGTGTTGATCTGAGCATTTAAAATCAGGCTATTACATGCCTGTGTGTGTGTGTGTGTGTGTGTGTGTGCTTCCACGTAGCCACAGTGTGGATGTGTGTCGGACGGAGAGAGACTTGTTAACAGCGGGGGGGGGGTTGGGACTTGTACATCAAGTCCGTAGACACTGTAGACACTGTCTAAGTCATTGTCTCAGTCACAAATAAAATTTCACAGAGATTCTGGCAGTAGAACCGAGGGGGCATGACATCACTGAAGCAGTTAGTGTTGGGTGCGATGGTGACAAAATGAGCCATTTTATGGAGACGCGACTGACGCAAGAGGCAAGGGGAAAAGGGGCAGACGAAGGGGTAAAAATGAGAATTGGAATTCAGCCTGTCCCTCCCCCCCCCCATGGAAACAAGCAAGTGTCGAGGTAATAGTAATGTCTGAAGTCTGAAGGATAAAATGGAATACAATGAGTTGACAGTTGTGTCTGATATCAGGCAAACAGACTTATTAAGACAGGAAGTTAGCCCTCCTACCCTCAGGCTAGCACAGAACCATGTTTCCATGGTAACAATCCATCATGCTCACTGGGGGCACTAAATGACTAAAATGTGGCTCATGATTCGTGGTTTGATCACTTGAGAAAACAATGAGGGAAAGAGTACCGAGAGACGGCAGTAAAACGGAGCAAATGTTTTTGCAGCACTGATGTTTGTCGTTTTAGTCTGATGGCAGTGGAGCAGAACGTCCCACCGCATCACCGAGCTTGTCGCCCTCTTACACATTTGATGTAAGTGCCAGTTTTTATACTCGCAAAGTAACATGTCCTTGAAAGTATTGAATTTGTCCAGGAAAAAGATGTTTTCTGCAGAAGTGAAAAGACCTGAGAAGTGTCGTGGGGTCGCTTTGTCAGCCACCTGAATCTTATGTTTGTGGATATTCTCAGTCATCCAGGTCATCGTATATCTCAGGTAAATATAAGGTCGGCAACTGGTTTGACCTCATGTAAGTGAAGACATTCCGCCTCTCGAAATGTCTTCACCTACCTGAGACAAGTCCAGTTGCCTACTTCATATTTACTTGAGACACCTAAATATTAATTACCCAGAAGTCATAGCAAATCTTCCAAGCTTTAGTGCACAGGTTATGTTGTTTGTTCATCTTGACCCAACCCCATAATCTACAAAAATACTCACAAATCGATGAAGCCAGTAGAGAAACTCCTGGTTATCCAACGTGTTGGAAAAATCATCTGCTGAACGCTTTGGTGTCCGACTGTAACATGTTTTACTTATTTATATTTTTTCCTGTGAGCACTTCCATCTAGAAAACACACAATCCAATGTGCTGTCACATCACATCACTAATGAACTTGCAGCTTACCTCAGGGGCTGGACCAAACTTTGTAGTTTATAGGCTATGATGCCGAATGTGCTCGCTGAGAGGTGAAAAGGTCAGACACTGTCCAGGACTCGCAATAATGATGCTGCTAACTGTCTGAATAATGCAGCAGAAAGTGCTGATACAGACCTAATAATCATTGGAAAACACACACACACACACACACACACACAGACCTTTTACTTGCCTCCAACTCAATGCAACTGTATATTCAGAGATTTTTGCCCCACTCACTCCCACTCCTAATTCACAGTGCTGCACTTCCAATTAAAGCTTAATTATGGGGAACCTCATCTGTCTGTGAAACACACATGACATTACATATTCACAGTGGTTGGTGGTTAATGACGATGTATCTAATAACAGATTTCTGCTTCTGTCAAATCAGACACTTATTAGCATCCATGTGGTAGTCCAATTAACCACTCTGATTAATGTTCTAATCAATTGAACCTAACGATTAGTTGTTGCATAACAGCGTTAAACCTGATGCAGACAGCAGGAAGTCCTGTTGAGTCAGACCAGTCCAAAACTAACCATCTGCGAGCAAGAGGACTGATGAGGAGGATAATTGGCCACAGGATTTGAGAAGTGAGTGCACATTAAAGGGATAGTTCACCCCCCCAAAAAAATTCATCCACTTAACACCGTGCCATTGGAAGGCTGGGGGCATTGCAGTCCCATTTTTTCAATATACACAATATACACACAATATACAACACTTAGACTTCGCAATTCAAACTATAACGAAAAAGTTATAAAAGACTTATTTGTTTAAGTATATAGATGAGGAGCTCAGACAGACGGATGGAGCAGTGGCCACTTCAGCAAGTCGGTTGGAAATGCGCTTATCTCTATGTTGTTCGGTTTGTAAATCTTAAATTTTCCTAACTGTATGAGAAAATATACATTGTCCAATCTGAGGACAAGTAATAGAGGAATACACTTTTTTGTTGTTGTTGTTGTTGTTGAAGTGTGCTCAGCCTATTCAGTGATGATCCTCAAGATAAGACTCACATCACCAGCTGATTTAATTGCTCACAAGCTTTGATGACTGAAAGAAAGAAATGATAAAAGTGACTAAAATAGGTCTCCTCTGTAAGGCGTGTTCGCAGAAAATGATGCTTAGATGACAACACCGGACCATTTAACTACATGCATAACATTACAAGCAACAAACTGGACCAGTTCATGCCGAGATAGGCAGCACAGCTCAGCACTTGGGGGACTGAGACCCTCTCATGTCTATTTCAACCAAAGTTTTGATAAAGTCAACATTGGTTTGGCATGGAGAGCCCTACCAGCTGCTAATGCTAATGCTAAAGCTGTTCTCAAAGCCAAGGGGGTGGCGGATGGGGGCGGCCCAAGCGAGGTGGATGTGTCCCTTTGATTATGTCTGAAATGCTGGTGCTTACTTGCGACATCTATTGGTAAAACACCGTACACAACCCCTTCAAGCAATACTCAGTTTTATGTGCAGATCGTTGATAGATGCCTCTCAAGTTGTAATATGACAGCATTGTATCAGTGAATGTTTTTTGTCACACCTAAATTGCTGAGCTAGCTCCAAAGTTGCGAAAGGTTCCCTGGAAGATGAAGTTCAACACAGAGTCTGGGGGATCTTTATAGTGGGATGCAGTTCCTCCTGAATACTGTTTTAGTACTCGAGACTGGTCTCAGTGTCCAGACCGCTTTTTGGAGGTCTTGGCCTGGGTCTGGGACTGGGACTGGAAGGCCTTCTCAGTGGGTCTGGTCTGGGTCTGAGACTGAAAGGCCTCATCAGTGGGTCTGGTATGGTCTGCGACTGGAAGGCCTCTTTAGTAGGTCTGATCTGGGTCTTAGGTGTCCTGTGGTCTTGATAAAGTCTTGGTCTCGGTTTGTGCAGTCTTGACTACAAGACGACTCCTGAAACAGGACAGGCAGGTGGACCACAACATTCAGATGTTTGGTCCTGGAATGAAGTCGACAGCATGGTGTAGGAGCCTAGAACCTGGAATCAGAGTCGGACACTCAGGAGATCGCAACACGTTTATGTTTTGAGTACTTCTGAGTACTGCCTTGCATGGCTGATGGAGCTTCTGGAGTGCCGTGTTCACTGACGGTAGTGCTGACTGAGGTTTAGCTTGACAACATTAGCAGTGATTCATAATAGTGACAGCAGGTATCAATGACCAGGATCAGCATAGCACTTTTTTTTTTTTAAAGCTCTCAATAAATATTCAGCCACTTCATGGTTACACAACTGTGCTCTATATTGGACTGTTTGAAAACAAATATTGACTATGTTATTAAATTAGACCCAGACACGAAGGTTAATAGGGCCCAGGTTGAAAAATAATGATCCTTCAGGAGCAGGCAGACACGTTTTATGGTCCAACAATACCTATTCAACAATATTCCGGCTTCAAATGCTATAAGAACCTTGACAGCTTCACGTGCATTCATTATTTCTGTAGCATGTGTGCATAATCTCAGGGGCTGCGTTGTTAATTCAATCTGATGTCCTTAAAATGCAGCAATGAGTGTTGCAAACAGAGGGACAGCATAATGAAGCTCACATGGAAACGTTTCAACTTTTTTTTGAGACCAGACACTGGAAACAATAACCCCTCCAGCAAGTTTCTTAATTAAAAATCTGTCAGTAGAGGGAGTTCTCTCTGCATGCTCCTGTAAGGTAACTCGCATACAAACTTTTTACACTGGCTGCCATGTGGCTGCAATTATTAATATTCAAATAATTTTCTGTATATCCTTCCTGGCCAGACCACCCACAGTGCACTGCTCCATGTTGCTTTGAATATTTGAATAATTCCATCCACAAAACATAATTAATGTACAAAAGTTTGACAAATGCTTCACGTTATGAATCCAGAAATAAAACTCTTCAATGGCAGCACAATTTATAACAGCAGTCGGCCTTTGTGCCAAAGCCGACCTGTGATGAGAACAGAGATAGAGTCCGTCTAAAAGTACTCTGAGTTTTTCTGCATTTCAAAAGTCTTACCTCACCTTCTGCCACTTATTTGCAAAGAAGCTGTGAGTCAGTGATGTCTTCCAGTCCCAGACAAGACCAGACCCACTGACAAGGCCTTCCAGACCCAAACCAGACCCACTGCAAAGGCCTTCCAGTCCCAGTCCAGACCAGACCCACTAACAAGGCCTTCCAGTCCCAGATCAGACCAGAACCAGTAACAAGGTCTTCCAGTCCCAGACAAAACCAGACCCACTGACAAGGCCTTCCATTCCCAGACAAGACCCACTGACAAGACCTCCGAGTCCCAGACCCGGACCAGACCCACGGAGAAAGCCTTCTGGTCCCAGCCCAGACCAGAACCATTAAGAAAGCCTTCTAGTCTCAGACACAGACCAGACCCACTGTCAAGGTCTTCCAGTCCTAGGCCAGATGCAAACCATAAACAAGGCCTTCCACTACCAGACCAAACCAGAACCATTTACAAGGCCTACCAGTCCCAGACCCAGACCACACCCACTAGCAAGCCTTCCAGTCCAAGACCAGAGCCATAAACAAGGCCTTCCAGTCCCAGACCGGGACCAGAACCATTAACAATGCCTTCCAGTCCTAGACTCAGACCATACCCACAGACAAGGCCTTACAGTCCAATACCAGAGCCACTAACAAGGCCTTCCAGTCCCAGTCCCAGACCAGAGCCACTAACAAGGCCTTCTAGTCCCAGACCCAGACCAAGACCTTAAACAAGTGGTCTGGACACTGAGACCAGTCTTGACTGAGTGCGCCCACCATACGGATGCAGCAGCGGGGGCGACAATTGGGGGGATAATCAGTGTTGATTCACCACAGCTCAACACGCTATTTTCCCAACATCTCTCCTTCGTTTCTCTTTAATCTTTCAAGCGCATGTGAGGAACAGTGGTGACTTTGCGTGCAGATATGTTGTTTCTCTGAATGTTTGGGATATTGAAAGGAAGAAAACAGGCTTGCACACTGTGATTATTATCAGCATCCAGAGTAGGACTCGCTCCTCCTGAGGAGCAGCACTCATTAGCTGCCACTTCCACAAGACCTGCAGATGCAGGAGGAGCTTTTAATCACACTGGTATTGGCAGAGAGTGATGTCATCACATGTACCCATAAAAATGTATTTAATCACATGCGGCTTATCTTATCTTCTGAGAACACTTAGTTCCCTAAAACGTTGGGAACGATTACATGAGCGGTCTTAAAGGAGAGAAGAATGACACCACATTTCATTGACTTCATCAGGTGCCATCTGAGATGTGCTGCTGGATGGTTTTTAGTTCTTCATTGGCGATGTTTCCCATGCAGTGGGAGTTGAGGTTCCTCTGATGCAGGCGGAGAACCTGCCACAGTTTCACTTCACCGCCAGGCTGGTCATGAGGCTGCGTGGTAAATGCCTCTGTTGCCTTCATCGTTGACCTTTCACTTTTTACTGACCAGACACTGTTTGCCAGTAACCAGCAACCAGAAACCACTGGCTGTGGAGGTTCGTCTGAGCCGATCAGTGAAAATCTTGAAATGGAAACCAATGCTGCTGATGTTCTCTGAGATCCTCCAGGGGAAGCAGACCTCTGAAAGATGCTCCTCCTCTGAGCTGTCGTATCAAAGAGATGCTTGTGTTGCTCTTAAGATACAAGATCTTGACATAACTTTTATTGAGTTATCAAAGCTGCAAAGCTCACTTCACTAGAAATTAGGGGTGTAAAAATGAACTGATCTGAATCAGAAATGCGGTTTTGACTTAAACGATGTGCTCCATCGGTACACAAACTCCTGAATGGGTCTATTTTTAGCATGAGGCGGCCGATCACCCGGTGACAAAGTAGCGAATTTGGTGTTTGGTGTTGCTGACGTGCAGCTCCAGCTGCTCCCTGTCTGCGTCTCTCTCGCTCTTCGTCCGATAAACTCTCGAGAAACAGCACTTTCAAGACTGATATATTGTATATTAATATTCACAGTTTACAGCCACTTTACGTTCTGTTTTCAGAAAAACAATTCACATGAAATGTGATGTTCTACCTCAGTCAATAGCTCATTGTTCTTTGATCTGAGGCTCCACAGATCTCCAAAATTTTGAGGCTCTACTTTGTGCCAATAGTGAACTTGAATATTGTTTGTTTTTCATTGTTGTTCAATCTATTTTAATGCAGCAATACCGAATTTATAATATTAACTTATGTTCATTCATAATGTTAAACGATTGTCTACTTTAAGCAAAGGAACTATCATATTGTTTTATACGCCATTTAAGTCAGCCTGAATCGTATCGAAATCCTACTGAATCAAATGAATCAAATTGTTTAAATTTAAAATACATCGTTGCTGGATCGTATCGGGCCTCTTGTATCCAGATATGTATCGGATCGCCATGTATTGAAGAGAAGCACACTAGGGTTCTCGCAGTAGTACCGGTATTGACTATAATCATGGCATTCAAAAATGACATGTCAATATAGTGTTAAAAAATGCGCATATGATAATATTGTGTAAATGATCCATTGCCACTTGAAAACAATGCATTTTTACATTTACTGTTTTCTTCTGCTCTGCTTCATCTTTATACCACCTTGGACAGGTATTTAGATCGTAATTAATCTCACAAAAATCATGAAGTCAAAGATCAATTTCATTGATTGTAACATTATTTAAAATGTTGTTGATATTGTGATGACATTTTTTGCCCACGATAATCGTGAAGTGAAAATCCGATATACAATCCTAATACAAACCCCTACTGCAAATATAATTTGATTCTAATAATTAAGACAGTAAAGATTTAAATTGCTAATTTTGTCACAGATGATGGCGACAGACTGTGCCATTTTCGCATACAGTGTATGTGCAACTCCTGCAGTACCGTGTGATCATCTTTCAGCAGTAAGATCTTGATTTGAGTGAAACCAGAGCCAAAAAGTGAGTGACTTCCTCACCATGGAGACGTCATCGACCACCACACAGATCTGATGATCACATTCCAAAGACAAAAGAGACAAAGCGTGGTCAGTCTTATATTGGCCGAACCACCATGTTCCCTGGTGTTCTGCTCCTCGCTGAGAACCCTGATGTTGTGTTCAGCCATGCATCCATTATCCTGATACCACTTCCTCTCATTCCCCCGACCTCCTACCATTCTTCCTCTTGGCTGGGACTCTGATCTGTGGTGTGAAAAGCTCCGACACCATGGTGTTCAACAGGAAGAGAGTCCCAGTGAGATGGGACTGAATGTCTTGCCAACACACACTGTGGAGCGGGGCGCCTGTGGAGGTCTGTATGGCCTCTCAGATGTGGAGAACAGAGACGCAGACCCTCCAATAACAACGGGCCTCTGTGTTCAGACCCATCCTGGGAGGGAAGCGCTGCCAGTAATGGCCACCTGCCCGATTTACACACCAACGCGAATGCACACACATGCGGCTGCACACATACATAGCCATGCCAAAGCCATTCACTTTCTCAATTCCTTTCGTCTTTCTCCTCCCTTCACACATACTCACACACACACACACCCGCGCGCGCACACACACACACACACACTCTTGGTTCAGCCATCACAGCAGTGCGAGTGATGCTCGGGGCCACAGAGATGCCTGCTGCTGCAGCTGTGGTCTCATTTCATTTGGGCAGATGAACTCCAATACAAAACGGCAGTCAATCAAGGTATCTCAATTTCTCCCTCTCTCTCTCTCTCTCTCTTTCTCTCTCACACACACACCCACCCACACACACACACAATGTATGCCAGAAGATGTGAATTTCCATCTTAGAAACTATGAATACTTGCCCACCTTGATGTTTCTTCTGCCTCCTTTGATAGAGAACATTTTGAATAGAGAAAACCAAGCTGTGTTTGACGACAGTCTTCCAATCAGCTGCCGCAAAACCGACCATTTATAAACAAAGGATGGAAGTTGACTCAATCTGCTGCCGTCCGAATGATTGCCTTCTCTTTAGAGCCGGCGTTACCTGCAGCTCCTCCTTTCTACTCAAAGGTGAGCGTTAATCAGGCGGCGCTCCTGCGAGTGGCTGTAGCGCTCTGCAGCAGGTCTCAATTTCCATTCAGCCGCAAATGTCAAGTTGTTTGCATGTTTCTGAGCCCTGAAATCATCTGTTAATAGGCCATCTGCTCTTCATAAATCAGGGGAGGGGGCTGGAACGCCATTTACTGATCACTGTTATCATAAGACAGGTCAGGAAGGAATTATAAACCATATTTGCTTTATATCAGTTTCTGTCACTCCCTCTGACGTGTGTGAGTTTTGTGTGATCGATTGTTTGTGTTCCAGCAGGCGTTGAGTCGGGTTGCAAAAGGCAAAGCTGGAAAGATTGATAGGGGTTATCGTCTCAAAACATGTAATTCATCAGTACTTGACAAATCCATATCTGACACAAACACCATCAGCAGCAGCTACACCTTCGTGGATTTTGGTGTTTCGCTCTAGATGAAATCTATGATATATACGTGTGTATGTGTGTGTGTGTTTGTGTGTGTGTATCCATGTGTGGAGCAGACAAAGAGATGGTGGGGTCTCCATCTGAAAGCAGGGGGTGATTGACAGCACAGGATTGGACAATATTTATCTACAACAGAGCCGAGGAAAATAGGTTTGTCCCTGATGACATTTTCATCGATTGAAACATGTACTGCCCCCCCTGCCCCCCCCCCCCCCCACGCAGAAAATGACTAATCTCAGGACTTGTGGCAGCGGTTTTGTTCTTGGGAGGTCAAGATGCCATGTCCACAAAATATGTCAGACTCAGGATGTGTTCACTCCTTTATCCCAACATGGATTTTTCAATCTTGCCCCCAACGGAGCTGAAAAGAAAGCAGGGGGGGAGAAAAAAAAAGGAGGCAGGAGTGGAATAAAAAAAGGGGCCGGGAAAATGTTTTGTTGTTTGTTTTTTTTCCAAAAAGTGCCTAAAAATAGATTTTGTATGCATTTCTTAAAATTGAAGATTGAATCAGAATTACCTTTGTATGTATGTGGTCTCTATTTCAGATTAAGGGGATTTTTTATTTATTTTCTTCTTTTAATTTACTTTTTCTTGATTGAGGTTTTTTTATGCTATTGGTCATAGTGCTGGAATTTTTCGCTGTCTTCCAAAGTTTATATGAATATCTTGTGTTTTGCTTCCACTGCAAATGAAGGAATGGATTGATTGATGTAAAACAAGAAACTAATACCAAACTCTCAGTAATTGTCAGTGATTGTCACTCAATGATTGTATACAAGACTTTGGACAGAATAATGGTGGATTACAAAGGAAATTACAGTAAAAATATATATATATTTAAGTAAACAAAACTGTACATCATAATAACAGTAATATCATATCATAGCCAATGGTTTATATTATTCATAATATGGTTAGAATGTCGGATTATAAAATGAGAACACATTAAATAAATACTCATCTTAAAATGATGTCACCTGTTCTAACATGAAAGGTGTACGAGTGACACGCATCGCCACAGCGTCTGAGCCAGCGATTCCTCCCTTCACAGCTCACTAATACTTTGATCCGGGGCTGTTTTGGGGTCGTTTGAAGTGATTTGCTTCATGAATCCACCGTTGTTGAGCAGCGTGGGCTGTCTGTGTGTGTGTGTGTGTGTGTGTGTGTGTGTGTGTG
>CAESWR010000101.1:615923-629589 GCA_903171835.1 Mullus surmuletus | reverse complement strand
ATGGGGGAACATCATTGAGGAACAGAGTTGGCGCCGCAGGGTGCATTTGGGGCCATAAAGCAGCCTCGCCTCGCCTGGCCTCGCCTGGCGTCGCCCCGTTGTTATGTGACCCTGCGCAGCAATCAGTGGACCAAATGGCTGCGAGAACACAGCAGACTGCGCTCATTCACTCCCCCCATGTTTGGCAGATGGCAAAGGAGATTGTGGATTGAGGCTTTTGTTTGGCTTTCCACAAACACTAAACGATTCCAATGTGTTGAGAATGAGTCTCATCGGAACATATCTAGACTCTGTCCCTCTTTGGAGCTTCCCAGGTTTGTGGTTCCTGTTTGGTTGAGCATCACTGAGTGTGAGGACTCAGAATGGTTTCCTCTTCACAGTCATACACTTGACACCATCATAAATTTAAACTTTTATTGAACTAGATCTTTATTTTTCATTTTCTGCATTTAAAATGGAATACACAGTTTGCCCTTATGTATATTAAAAGGGGAGCTATTAAATTGTCATTTGGAATTGTTTGCATTTATGAAATAAGAGCATGTTGATGTTTTTCTCCTTTTTGTGTTCAGAAGTGTTCAGAAGTTGTGCCACCAGTTTTATTTGTGCCCTTTAGGGCAAAGTCACAACCACGAGGAGGAAAATCATCCATTCTTTTGAGGGACAATAAAACAAGAAACGTTCGCTCTGAAAAGAGCAGATGAGAACTTGACTTAGTCTTTTACAGCAGCACTAAAGTTGGAATGAAAAACCTTGGCCTTGCTGTAATGAACTCAAACGGCGTTTTAGTGCGGCACCCAGAGGCCTGTCATCGGCCTCCTCTTTATCTCAGAGTTGTGGCACTTCACACATCAGCGGGCTCCTTCTGGTTTTACAGAAACACTTAGTTTGGGTCGAATGCGTTCTGTGCTGTAGAACCCACCAACAAGGACCACTGGTGTGTGAAGAGACTCTGGTGACACGCCGAGGCTCACTTAGCGCTTCGACGATATCAGGTGGGGGGGCATAAAATTGCGATCTCGATTCACCCCTGTGCGCAATTTAATTTTTGAATGACGTTGATTGTCATGTACAAGCCGAATGCATCACAAATGCTACTACCTTCTCCTCTGAGTTTTAAAGCCCTCCCAAGCACTGCAATGCTTTCCCCTCTGGGTTCCCCCTCAGCCAATGACATGCGTCTTTTAGTCACGTGTTTCACTCGTTCAGCCAATGACAACGTGCCTTTTGGTGTGGAATTATTTTGGGTTCAATCAAGACGACGATGGTCAGTCGAATGTAATTTGGAAGACTTGCTTTGCCATCGTTGTGGCACTACAAGGTAACACCTTTTCTCCAGAGACTGAAGCTGTAGCTGCAGCATGTTGATTGACATATAAACTATCTGAAGCCATGTTCCAGGAGTTCAGATAGAAATTGTATCAGGGCCATATTGTGTTATATGTCACTATTTTTGGTAGCCTACTGTACGTAAATAGCCAATCGAACAGGGACATTCAGAGAAGATTCTATTGGAGTAATGTGCAGAACTACACCCACTACGTCCACTCAGGCTCCCGAAGTGACCTTTGTATACATCATTTCAAATAATGCAACGTGAGTTCATTATTATTGGCTTAATGAATATATGTTCAAACATGGCTGCTAAGGAGCTTGGTAGTGTGTGACATTCAGCAAGACTCTCTACCCCGAACTGGTCCCAATGGGGTTCGCACCAGTTTGGCAGTGGTTCCAGCCGCCATCCATGAGTGAAGGAGGTCAGGTGGCTTGCAGAGAGCTTTGAGAGTCCTACGGACAGAGACAGTGATGAGGAAGTGCAGCCAATCGAGCACAGCTGCAGAGGACTTCCTTTCCCAGAAGCACCAGCAACGCCAGCCTATCTTTATGTCTGACAAGATGCATTTTCAACGGAGAAATCCCAAGTTCACAGTTCTCCTGACAGCAGTAATAGAACACAGTGACAACCGCATGACCTCAAACGCAGGAGCCAATGAGCGCCACTTGTGTTTTGCCGAGTGATTAGGGCTGAATCCCAATTCTTCTTTTGACCCATTCCCCTTGCTCCCCCCCTTGTCCCTCCAGACAGAGGGGCAAGGGGAAGGGGTGAAAACATCCCCCTAAGAAACTGAACACCACTTGAGTACAGCTACATCATCAAACGTTGTTGCTAGCCGGCTGCCACGCCAGCAGAAGCGACAAGTCACAAGCATTCAACATGTGGTCGTCAAAAGCGATAGTTGCCATGGTTCTGGTGTTCGCTGTCCAAGGATTGTCACTTTTGAAAACATGTAAACAAATGCGTTACCATGGGGCAAATAATGTGGCACTAATGTCAAAGCTAATGTTTCAACGTAGCATCGCTATAGCTTATTTACATGACCGCTGATGGCAAAGTAACGATTCAAAAAACCTTTCACTTTAGAACCGGGTTGTGCAGAATAGCAACACAAAACACAAACACGACTGTCGTAAGTTAATAGATAATAAAAAATACCCACATTTGTGCCCCGCTTTGGTTGCTTGTTTGGCCATGTTTACCCCATGGTTGCAAGTGTGCTCCCAGGAAAATCTATGTTTGAAGGGCTGTTTGGCCCCGCCCCGAAAGCCCTACCCCTCCATCCAAAGGAGAAGTGGGAGACCCCGACCCCTCAGCTGAACACACAAAACGAAGCGGAAGTGCTAAGGGCTGGAATTGGGATTCAGCTTCAATCTATGTCTTCCTCGGAACATAAAACTGAATTCACACAATTCACTCATGTATCACAACTGGGAGAATATCCTACCAATACACTTGTGTTAAAAACGCAATAAGTGAACATACATCCAGTGTTGTTGAAAAGGGATGTTGGATACTGAGACGCCCTCACTGATGGTTAGAAAACAAAAAACTTTATGATGCTGGTCCTATGCAGCTTTGAATCTGCGAATCACATTGAGAGCCGCAGTCAAGAGGGAACCAATGATCCGCATCTCGCTGTTGTGTAAAAAATGATCGTGCTCACACACACACACACACACACAAAAAACACGATTCAGCAACAGTGGGAAATGGTGTGGTGACATTTTACAGCTGCAAAGAGGTGGAATGAGGTCAGAGCAGGTGACGGCTGCAGCATTGGTTTTGTGTCCCGTCGAAAGCAAGTAGTCGATATTCATTTCTTTTTACTGCGAGTATCCGTTTTTCCAGACCTTACGTAAGCCCTTAAATTTTTCACTCCCCTTTGGAAAGTCAGCGAGACTCACTTTATTCCTTTAAGTATTTTTGCAAATTTCTAAGCACCTCATACCTTGATTTCTCCCTGCCCACGCTGCCTTCTCAACCTTTCTCTGGGTCATTTTTCTGTCAGCGTCGTCACAGTTTCACCCACACACGGAATACGAATCTTTGTCGTGTTTCTCATGTTGTTTTCTAATTAGCTCCTCCCTCAGGCACATCTGTTTTCTCGCGGCCCCCCAGAGAATCATGTGGAGCCGTTACAGTCTCTCGGCGGAGTTCAAGGTAAATTCCAAACAGATGTGGTCAGGGTCTGCTGAGCGCCAAGCATTCGAGCCGTCAAGCGGTGGATGTCGCGCCCCTCCCCTCCTCCTCTTTAAGTTTTCGGCGAGAATCCATGAAAATCGGCTTGCAGGAACGTGCGCACTTTCACGAGGAATCCTGCCAGCGAGCGGGAGTGTCAAGGTGCTCGACTGTGAGTCACTTGCCTCCCTGAAGATGTGCAGCTTGGTTGCACTGTGAACGTTCCAACATTCTGAAATCCATTTGAAACCCTCCTTTTTTTGTTCCTGCTGCATTGGAGTCGCTCCCTGCCAAAAAACCCAATGTTTCTCCCTCAGCAGCATCTGGGGGATAGTGACTCATTGAGTCATGTCATTAGATAATGGATTTGGAGGAGTTGTTCAAATAAACACTGGATGTAAAATAGGGGCAGTTTTTCGTGGGGATACCGAGGGGATTTCCAGCGCTGCTGCGGGGCCCATCTGTGGTGGATCGAAGCGATGTCAGCGAGCCACTGACCCGTACAGCAGCTGCCCTGTCACAATATTGTTTTTAAAGGTAGAGCACAGCCGCCATCTGCAGCTTATTGCCCGTGGCGCTTAAACAAGATATTCAGTGCATGAAAAAAAGCAACAGCAAACACATCGGAATCCTTGAGCCAAGAGCGAGTCTGGACTTCATCATTTACTCATTATTGATCAGCTCGGTTCCCCAGTGATTATAGCAGTGTGTTGGGTTGGGTCATGTTTGTGTGTGTGTGGTTGTATCATAGTGCCTTCAGCCAAATGTGACTGCATTCAGCGATATTCATTCAGTGCGTTCGGTCATTAGATTTCGGCTGAATCCCAATTCCAGCTCTTAGCCCCTCTCCTTAGTTTATGGCGTTCACCTGAGTGGTCGGGGTCTCCCAATTCTCCTTTGGATGGAGGGCCCTTCATACAAACATTTTCCAGGAGCACACTAGCAACCAAGGGGTAGCAATGGTAATAGATCCAACCACAGGTGTTTACCTCTGAAATGCTCAGAAACACACCAAAGTTTGACACCTAAATCCACCAAGCTTGTTAGCTACTTAGCTCAGTTAACCTTCATTACAACAAAACCTCTTTTTCAATATATACATCCCCAAAACTGGTTCAGCAGCACTCGGACGTGTCGATTGTCAGATATCTTCTTCTTCTTATATTTCTGAGGCCTTGTCGTACACCAGAACCAGGCCAACCATCACAATTGACTGCAGCATGTTGACTGTATGTTTGTGACTTGTGGCTTCTGCTGACGTAGCACCAAGCTATTGACAACGTTTGATGATGTAGCAGTAGCCAAGTGGTGTCCCGTTTCTTAGGGGAATGTTTTCACCTCTTCCCTTTGCCACTCTGTTTGGAGGGACAAGGGGGAGACCAAGGGGAAGGGGTCAAGAGGAGAACTGGGATTCAGCCAACAAGACCAAGGCTCAATAAACAAAAAGTTGAAGCGTTCACGCCTTGTGCGGTTCAATCTGTGTTTTCAGTCTCTTGTGACCCATCATGGAACATTTTAGAGAAGAAGTGGAGCGTCCTGGCCCTCCTTTAAATACCCCCATTAAAGCTGCAGCCACAACGAGTTTGCATTCAAAAAAATCCTTGTCATATGCATCTGTCATGTGATTTGAAATATTTAAAACACACAACTGGAGCGCAGAGAGCTCGGCGATGTAAAAATCATGGAATGTTAAAGAGCTCTTCCTCTTTACACCTCCACATGAAGTTATCTGAACACATCCTTGGCTTTTATGCACACAAATTCCAGGAGATTCCAGGAGAAATTGACAGGAAACTTCTACATGGGACACAAGTGACCAATTTTACTGTCTGAAACGGAGCTTCGTCCACCTGGAGGCCACTGGAAGGTTGTGTTTTTTTTCATCATCTTGTTCTTCAAATGCTCCTGAGGGTCCCGGGTAGCTGCTCAGCGGTCTGGGGTTTTTGGATCACTGCAGCCACTTTGATACGCAGTTCATCCAAACCTCAGGCCTTGGAAGGTCATTCAAAGAGCTTCACATCAATTAGATTTGGCCCACACTGATGGTGGCGGCTGATCTTCTCACCAGGAGCAGTCATTGGTTCTGTGTCTCCTCAGTTACAAAAAGTGAAAATACAAACTTGGTCCATGAACAATTTTAATGAAGAAGGTTTTGTTTGTAATTTTCCCCTTGATGAATCTACAAGAAAGTCTTCATTTGGCAAAGAAAAAATATGAGGCGTCATCACTTTAAAGGATGGCAATGAGGCACTATTTTCCATGCGTGACTCTGCCCCCCCCCGCCCCCCCCACCCGGCTCTCGCAGCCGGCGCTAATGACTGTGTGTCCCCTCACTGCACTCCCCTCGTCCTCCCGTCATCGCATTGTCTCCCTCAGCCCATTTCCCGTCTGTCTGTGTGTAATTTCGGCAATAAACTGCCTTAAACGCTCCCGTATTTCTTCTGTATGAAATCCAAGTAATTGAGTAATCAATGACGGATGCAGCAGATACGCACACGCTGTTAGAGACAATAGAATACGGTTTTACAGGAACTGCATTTTACATGTCCGCTCGGCCTCAGGTTGATCCCCCCCTGCCCCTCTCTATTTATCCGTGCTGACCCCCCCTTCTGAGCCTGTGGCCATGCTCTATTGACAGGCGTGCTGTGGCAAGGCCCAGCTGAAAGGGCTTTTAGCTGCACACACATTTAGACCGTTTTGAAAAGAGGAGCTTGGCCTCTGTGGTTATCGCTGGCACAGTTAGAGGGGAGTGAATATAGATTTTATCCTTTCGAGGCCCCCCCCCCCACCCCATCCTGGTCTATTTATCTCTTTCATTCCCTCTCTCTCATTCTTTCTTTAACGCTCCCTCAACCTGTCCTTGCAATAATGACAGTAATTCATATTGGATTTCTCTATTCTCTGAGGGCGAGAGGAGGACGAGGCGTCTGAGGATGCAAGGCTGAGGAAGCAAGACTGCACAAACTCAGAACCAGACCCAGACCAAGACCACAGGGCAACAATCCCCGGACCCAGACCAAGACCATGAAAGAAAGATGATCACACAGCAGTACAGAGAGAGTTTTCTTTGTGAATATAAATACATTCAACAACAACTGATTTTCAAGAAAATATGTCTTTGTCTTGACGTGAGAAAGCTGAATCCATGTCTCTTGGTGTAAAGGCAGCTATTTCCACTCATTGGTTTGTTTCTCCAGCAAAACCAGATCTGGGTGGATTTGTCAGGTCAATGTGGCTTCTAAGTTGACTGAAATCACATGAAAACATTTGATAAGAAGGCAGATGATGCAACTTGGGGGAAATAATTAATCTACCAATGATTGACACTGATTGGTTCTTGGGCTCTAAAAACCTGCCAGTGGTGGTCTGAACCGCTCAGCCTGGATATTAAATCCAGAGGACACTCAGTCCCAGACCCAGACCCAGACCAGACCCATTAACAAGACCCTCCAGTCCAAGGCCCAGAACAGACCCACTGACAAGGCATTCCAGTCCCAGACCAGACCCATTAACAAGATCCTCCAGTCCAAGAACCAGACCACACCCACTGACAAGGCCTTCCAGACCCAGACCAGACCCATTAACAAGACCCTCCAGTCCAAGAACCAGACCACACCCACTGACAAGGCCTTCCAGACCCAGACCAGACCCATTAACAAGACCCTCCAGTCCAAGAACCAGACCAGACCCACTGACAAGGCCTTGCAGACGCAGCCCAGACCAAGACCTTCAAAAAGTGGTCTTGATACAGAGACCAGTCTTGAGTACTGCAACAATAGCAAGCGGAGACTGCTCAGAATAAAATCCCTGGAGGACGTGGAGACTGAAGAAGACATGAGGAAGATTTAAATGGCACAGTTTGGAGTGGATGAACTGTATTTGTCGGACTGATTCAGAAAAACAACAGCGGTAAATAGAAAAGTCTTGACTTGGAAGCAGAGAGTGATGGGGTCGTTGGGCGAGGGATGAGGGAAAAGTGGGATGAGCGTCACTGCGTCAGGGTCTTCATCCCCCCAAGACCTGCCAGTGTTGGTCCTGTCTGAGCATCACCCTTTTCGCTTTTTTCTTACAAAACAGCTTACAGTGCGCGGCTCGTCGTGGGCCGGGACAAAATGAATGAAGGCATCTGTTCGATAGCGGCAAAAAAGTGCATCCTCTTGCAACAGCGGGAGTGTATATGATGCAGGCGAGTTCGCTGATAGACAACATAAAGATAAAACTGTCAGGGGGAAATGACACGTAGGGGGAAGGATGGGAGGCAAATTGAGAGCGAGTCGGCGAGTAAAGGGAGGAAGCATCTGAATCTTGCGCCAGAGTGAGCAGACTTCACTCTGAGGCTCATCAATAACTTAGACATGATGGGAAATCTTTCACCGTGCCGTTTCCCCGCCTGGCCTCACAAGGCTTTGGGCAAAAGGCTCTCTTGTAACAACCCAGGAACTCCTTTTTGTTATTTATTTCCTGGGATCTCTGCTTGTTAAACACACGTGACCCATTACCAACAGTGTTCACTCCCCCCCCCCCCAACCTCAGTCCATATTGCTCCACAATGGCTGTTAATTGATCCATACATCACTGCTATTATTCTCACAGCTCGGGTGTCTGCAAAGAAAAAAAAAGAAAAAGAATAACAAATCAAAAAGTAATACGTTTGAGCCGGCTGGCGAGGAGATCAAGGAAACAACAGATTAAAAACAAGACAAATAAAGAGCCCGTAAACCTCCACCAAGGCTGCAACACAGCCCGCCTTAAGCTGATTTCTCAAAAGATCAGTTTGCAGTCTGTAAACGTCTCCTTGTTTTCCCTCCACAATGATGAAGAGTCCTTGAACTCCAGATCCAGATCGGAATGCGAATCCCCTCCCAGAATTTAGTGGGTTCCTCCCTGGGCCAGGTTACGTCAGCGCTGGGTTCCATCCACCACTTTTTTTTCCTTTAAATAAATGGAGCAGCCTGTTCAATCAGGCATTGAACAGTTTTGATGGTACTGTGTGTGTGCTCCGATCATCTCAAGACACACACCACACACATCATGATTGTGTCTCACCACCCATCTAGAATCTCGTTGTCCAAGCAAGAAATCTTGCATGATAAAACGTAATCTAACAAAAACCAGGATGTAGAAACAAAGCAACAACCGGAAAACACAACACGCAACATGGAGGAGGACACATGGTGGTCTTGGGACTGTTTCTAAGTCCACCGAACTCTCTGCTTTTTTTTGTCGGCCCCGACCCTTTTTTCGGAGCCGATGTTTGGGACAAATTCCCTCTGAAAACAATGCAGACCACCGGATCATCTTATAGGATCATCTCGGAAGACAGAAGATCATTTGGCGTTTGGTCGGCAAGGGGGAAAGTCGGGACAAAAGCAGCCCCATTATCTTTATGTGTGGACCCCGTTTTAGGCAACACCGAAAAGAACCGAGAAGAGCTTAATTGCAATTAAGGGCAACCTAGCAACAGCCTATTAGAGAGGAGCCTTCGAGTCGAGTTAGCAGGAGTGATCATATTGGAGTGGATGTCGGTACTCAGCTGTGACTGAGTGTAACTTGTTAGCGGGTAATTAGGTCAGCTTGTTACATCAAACAGCACAAACGCTCTTATGGACCCACAATCCTCTGCATGGTGCCAGACTGAGGCAGCAGCCTTGAAAAGCAGCTCAGCGTCTCAGAGCTGCAGGAGGAGGGGACGCAAACAAAGTGATCACAGCAACTGTCAGGTCGCCGGTTTGATTCCTCGCTGTTCATGTGTCCTTGAGTTTAAATATTGAGCATCCCACCGTGTAAATATTTACCACGCGTGATGCATTTGCTCTACCTTTTTTTTCCGGGTTATATTTAGCGGTGCTGTAAATAGTGAGAGCTGTGGCAGGGGAGGCAGAAAAACAGGCCAAACAATGAATAAAGGCAGTAAATGATATAAAAGGGGAGATGGATGATTCCCATTGACATCTGGCTGGGAAACACTCGGCAGCTAACAACCTTTTTTTTCCTTCTGTCGGCTCCCCACCAGATCGTTTTATTTTTGGCATTGGGGAGACGATGCAGGTCACAGCCAGCATGCAAACACACAAAGCCTTCCAGGGCCTGCTGTATTTCAGGCCGGCCTCCATCGTGACGCTCAGAACTGCTGCATGAGTTTACAGCGGCCGTCTCACCTCCACTCACCCGCTCTTCGACTTTCCCTCAGCACTTTTGAGATAATTATCGTATTGACCAGAATATAAGACTTTCTTTTTCAAGTCCCCTTTTTTGAAAAAAATACTTTTTTTGACAAAATCGAAGGCAAACAAGACAAAATAATTTTTTTGAAATACATGTTTGATATTACCAGCAATATGTCCTCATTGAAAGGCTTTTCTCTGACAGTGTGCATTTTTTGAGAACTGTCAGGGAAACACTGTGCGCTGATGAGCTCTTGCATCACACAGCCCAACTGCTCAATGAGGCAATGGCCCCGCCCACCCTGAGCCATGGTTCTGCTCTGAGGTTTCCTCTGTTAAAGGGAGTTTCTAGAAATGGGGGAGCGGGAGCGGTTGAAAGAGTTGCTCAGGGCGGAGCTGGTGGAGTGCGGCTGGAAGGATCAGCTGAGGGAACGCTGCAAAGACGTGATCCGAGAAAAGGGCCGGGAGCACGTCACGGTGGAGGACCTGGTCACAGAAAGCACAGCACAAGGCAGAGCGCTCGTTCCACACAGCGTGAAGAAAGAGCTCCTGCAGAGAATCCGGGTGCTTCTAGCTCAGCACGCCACCTTGTGAAGCGGACGACTTTCTTTTCTTTTTCTGTTTCTTCTAGAACAACAGTTATTACGGTATTAAGGTGACAAGCGCGAATAACCATGATGCACTCAGACAACACTTATTACGGTAGCTGCGTAAGAAGGGAGGGAGCATGAGGGAGCATCTTGCATGCAGACTAGAAGAGTTATTATGGTCGCCGGTCGTGCGCCGCCTTAAGAGAAGAAGAAGAAGAAGAGCAGAGCTGTGCTCGTCACAGCGTAAGCGTCCCAGTTTCTTCATTTCATCTTGATAACTTTTAATTCATTTTTATCTCCGAGCTGGAAATGTCCCCGGATTGCATTTCAGATATCTAAAAGAGGTATATACGATATTTGATCACTAGATGTCGCCTTGAGCTCCAGCATTTCAGACCAGAACAGAGGGGGGGGGGGTCCTCTCCACTCGTGTCAGCTTTGGCATTAGTAGCCGGAAGGGCCCTGTTAGCTTTAGCTTTAGCATCTGGTCGGGCTCTCAAAGCCAAAGCTGACTCTCGGCTTCTGTCTCTCAACATTTGAACTTTGGTTGGTAATGGAGTGTGTTTTCTTACTTTTCTTACTTACTCCACTACACTCCTGTGGTGCGAGGCGGGGGCGCAGTCAGAGCTCAGGACGCCCTGACTCCCGCACGACTTTTTATAGAAAGTAGTTGTTTCATGATATGGATTTAAAATAAGGTACACAGTTTGAAATATCATATCGAGCATCATTCAGAGCATGCTCTAGACCTGCTCTAGGTTATCATAGTGAAAACTGTTTCCTAAGAATTGGTGCGATACAAATTGAATTGAATTGCCACAGTAATTCCATTAATGGTTCAACAATAAAACAAACATAAATAAGCTCTGATGTTCAGAGATACCACAACAAATTATGGCATGAATGACCAACACACACATGCACGCACACACAGACACACAAATGCACACACAAACACACACACTCTCCTGTCAGCTGTTTATTTCATTTTGAGCATCATTTGAATGCGACTTTCCTTTACCTGCGAGTTTCTGGTCTTATTTGAACAGACCAAAATGTCTCTTTTTAGCCAATCACTTTCACTGTTCTCAAAGCTCCTGGAGTCAGCAGGGCAATCATCAAGTTTGTGGAAAAAGATGACAAACAGCGTCCGCCTGCATCTCTGCAAAGACACACACACACTGTGAAGGTGTTTTAAATCAACCGTGTTTGGGCCAAACACGAGCAATGACAACAGCAACTGTGTACCTGAATCCTTAATGAAATAAACATTAACTGATCACAGGCCATTTGAGTCAGTTTTATTTCGGTTTCATACATGTTAAGGTCTCCTTAGATGAAGGCAGAAAAACAACAAACATCCTGCTCTGGGTCAAGCTCAAGAAACACACGTTGAAGCACAGAACATCTTGTCTTGATGTTTTCTTGGTTCAGAAATGATGAAATTCCAAACATCTTCTTCCTGGCAGCCATGTTGGGCTAAAACCTTCCAACCTTCCAACCTTCCAACAGCAGCATGTCAGCTGGACCTCAATGATGGGCCCCAACCTGAGCGGGGGGCTGACGTTCTGGTAGTCTGGTACACTGAGGCCTCTTTGCGCCCTCAACACGCCCTGTTGCTGGCCTGTAAATTGCTTTATTGCTCTGTGACTGGCTGAAGGTTAACCTACATGTGACAGGTTGAAATGAGGGAGGGAATCCCATCATTATTTCTGGAAAGTGCAAAATGACAGTGTGGATTTGCGATTTGGAAGGAAGGTACGAGGCCTCTCAAGTCTGCATTTGTTTTAGGATTCTAGGACGATGAAAAAAGAAATCTGCACTGTGCTTTTTATTTTCAGCCTTTAGAAACCCTTCCCGACCTGTCAGTTGGAGAAAACTGAACTAAGCTGAGCATGAAATGTTGTTAAATTATCCTTATTGTTTTCTTTTCCCGTGTAAGTGGTCAGCATTCCGGCTGCAAAAACCCAAAGTACAATTTGGCTGCAGAGAACATGACTCACTTTGTAACATTGCAGATACGACGACAGAAGCAATCCAGGTCTGCCCCCCCCCCCCCGCCCCCCCCAGGCAGCGCCGTCACACAATGGCTGCCATAATGAGTAGTGTGCAAGCACGCTCATCATCATCATCATCATCATCATAGTCGGTTTGGCAGCTAATGATTGCGATGTTGGAGAATGTGAACATTGGCATATGTTCTGCCATCATCTAAACAGCCATTGTGCCCCCCCCCCATCACCATCACCATCACTCGCGTCCATCCGTACTGTCACAGCTGAGCGGCTTCTGCCCCCGTTAGTTCTGCCGAGCGGCGGCGGCGGCGTGGAGGAGTGGAGGAGTGGAGGAGTGCTGTCCACGGACTTTGTGAAGTTTGCGGTAATTAAAGCTGGATGGAGCCCTATCAAGTAAAGCGGCTTATGTTTAATACAGTCAGCCATGCAGACACGGGCCAGCGGCGCGCGGCCTCCGCTGCGGCGGGGGGGCGACACGGCACGCAGCCTTTCGCGCATAATCCCACCCAACGTATCCGCTTGAGAGCATGAGAGAGGGCGGGGGCGGGGGGGCGGGTGGGTTGTCACTCTTGGGCATTCAGCAAAGTTAAAAAGCATTTCATTGTGCGTGTGGATGCATGTGTGTGTGTGTGTGTGTGTGTGTAGGGGGACAGGGCAGTTGAAAAGGGATGGAGGGAGTTGCCAGGAGTGAGAGGGATTTAGTGTAAAGCAGATAGACTCTGCTGACAGACTCTATTGTGCGCGCGCTCTGTGGTGTGTGTGGATCACAGACTCTGTAAAACCAACACTGCAAGAAAAATAATCCCAGCACAAGACACAAACATGTGGTGCATGTCGGGAGGATGTACGTTCCTTTACTGCTTGATCCGAGGTTTGAACTTCCCAAACCGAACGGAAAATGAAATGATGACAGATCAAAGCAGGAGGCGCAGTGTGTGATTGTGTGTCTGTGTACGAAGAGAAAGTGAAGAGAGGAGGGATAACATTTCTAATCCAGCAGAATCCAGATTTTTACATCAAGCTCAACAAACTGTGCCCACTTGCACTTATCAGCAATGATATGACTGAAACTCTAACAGCGCACCAACAATTGTATAAGTGTTCAAAATGTGCGCATGCTCATATTCTAATATTCCCCCTGGTTCCTCCTTCTCTGAGGTGAACATGTGATGATGTCTCCTCCTATCAGGATCTCCACATATCAAAAGGAAGATGAATTAGTGTTGTGTTCATGTTCTATCAGCAAGGAATCTTGGTCTTTGGAGTCCAGGAACTCCTTGTAAACATGGCCAAAGGCGAGAGCAACACCACGCCACACTTTTGGAGTGAGGAGGAAACCAATCACTTCATCAGTGTGATGAAAGACACAAACATCCTGGC
>CAESWR010000101.1:548979-565877 GCA_903171835.1 Mullus surmuletus | reverse complement strand
GTGTGTGTGTGTGTGTGTGTGTGTGTGTGTGTGTGTGTGTGTGTGTGTGTGTCTGCTTACAAAGGTCTGTGTGTTTTAAATGTTTCTTTTTACATTGTGTTTCTTTTGTATTTTACCACTTATCGATCCCTAGATAAATGCTCTCTCTCATTTTGTCTGTGCGACTGTTGTACAGCTTAATGACAAAGTTTGATTTGGTGATTACTTATGGCTGCTACTTGTCGTGTAATGTTGCTTAAAACATACCCATCACAGTGAAAGAAGTAGCAAAAATTAAATAGACAGATTTGACCACATTGCCAGGGTGAACATACACAACATTAAAGCACTCCAGTATCAGGTGCAGCTGCAGGAGGGGAGCTGATGATGATGTCACACTGTGGTGATGACGGCTCACCACAGCTCGGCTTAAACAAAAGCAGAGCTGGTTGTTTTCTGCCTTTGTCCTGCTGCTGCCACAAGGCAGCGATTAGTGTTTGATTAAGCCGCCGGTGAGAGCAGTTAACACTCACTTCCTCACTGTGCCGCCGCAACAAACAGACAGAAGAAAGCCCACTGCTTAGGTGCTAAGGCAGTGTGTGTGTGTATGTGTGTAGCTGCAATGATCTGGCAGCTGGGATTCCCAGGGGAGGAATAGCTGCTGGATTACAGAATGAGAGAGGTGAGGGAAGGAAGTTTTTCCTTTATCAGCATCAACATGCACACGTGTATGCACACACACTCTCACACTCACACACCTGTCCGTCAGTGGAAAAGCCACTCAATAAAGCTGCTCTATCCACCAGAATCAGATTCAATCAATGAGACCTATTTGTGAAATCAGCAGAGCGGTAAAAGCTATCAGGGAGGAGCAAGAGGGAGGCGATGGAGGGGAGTGTGTGTGTGTGTGTGTGTGTGTGTGTGTGTGTGTGTGTGTGTGTGTAGAGATGAGCTAAAGCAGGTTAGCTTTAGCCCCCCACACCCACACACTTCCTGACAACCTTGTGATGCGGTCACCTGGTGCATGCCAAATCACTGTCATGCTTCGCAGTTTTCTGCATCTCTTAGATTCAAAACTTGTGTCCACATGTTGATGGAAACAAAGTGTGGCAAATACCGATTGTTACGGACAGCAGAGCTATGGAACGTGTGTGTGTGTGTGTGTGTGTGTGTGTGTGTGTGTGTGTGTGTGTGTGTGTAGAGATGAGCTAAAGCAGGTTAGCTTTAGCCCCCCACACCCACACACTTCCTGACAACCTTGTGATGCGGTCACCTGGTGCATGCCAAATCACTGTCATGCTTCGCAGTTTTCTGCATCTCTTAGATTCAAAACTTGTGTCCACATGTTGATGGAAACAAAGTGTGGCAAATACCGATTGTTACGGACAGCAGAGCTATGGAACGTGTGTGTGTGTGTGTGTGTGTGTGTGTGTGTGTGTGTGTGCAGAGTGGATGAGCATTTATAGAGCTCGGTTTCCACATGACATGGTGACTCCGGGCCCTTTCCTATTCATCTCACCCACTGATGAACACATCGGGCGCCTGGATTAGGTTGGATGAATTTGCTCTCGTCGACGGCGGCAACTGAGGGGGAGGTTTTCTTTTCTTTTTTTTCCCCCTTTCGCTTGAATCTGGCGCCGATCGTGCCGCTCGGCTCTGAGAGATGAATCGATGAGTGGAGAAAGACGGGGATGTGGGGAGGAACGGAGGAGTATCGCGAGGAGGAAAAGGGAAGAAGAAAGCGAGCGCACGCGTGAATGATGGTCTGTGAGCTGGTGGAGACGGAGAGACGCGCGGGAAGAAGAAAGGGATGGCTGGAGAAAACCAGACAAGAAAAGACGGACGGCGGAGTGAAAACCAATTTGTCTGCTCCCCAGTGGGCTGACACCGGCGGAGGCCTGCTTTCCTTCCTTGGCCTCGCCGCCAGTCATCGCAAACACACACACACACACACACACACACACACACACATCCATGTGTACATATCTGGGGCCGTGGAGGGGCCGGGGTCAGGCTTCCTCCAAACTACTCCAATTACCTCAGCAGTAAACACAGGCTGCCCTGGCCGCCTCTTGGGATGCAGGCAGAGCGAGAATGTGGAGAACCCAGAATGAGAGGGAGGGAAAATTTGGCCGATTGAGAGTGGAGGAGGAGGAGGAGGAGGAGCGAGGCAGGGAGGAGTGGATGACTTCATGTAGAGGGTGGAACTGCTCGTGGCAGCAGCTGGTTTTTCTCCCGTTCTCCTCCCTCCCTCCCTCGCTCACTCCCTTTTGGTTTCCTCCCAAACCAACATCTGGAGGAAAATGATTACCCTCGCCAGCCTGCCAAGATGACTTATCAATGATTCCACACTCTCTCCAGAAGAGCGGGGTTAAGGAGGAGGCAGTGGGCGCTCCGAATGAAGCCTCACAAAATTGCAGCGGGTGAAGGGACGAGTCTGATCGACTCTGAGGCAAAGTCAAAGTCACATGTGGAGATTTGCATATTCATGAGAGAATGATCAGACAGAACATCCAACAGGCAACCTAGAGCTGCACAGTATCAGAGGTGTCAAGAAACAAAGTACAAATACTTTGTTGCCTTACTTAAGGTGGGTATCTATACTTAAATGGAGTAATTATTTTTCAGGTGACTTTGAACTTCTACTCCTTACATATTCACGCAATTATCTGTACTTTCTACTCATATTTTAAAAATAGCCTCATTACTCCTACTTACTGTGTACAGACAACCACAGCAGGCTCATTGAGACTCAGCCTGCCCTGGTACATCTATTGCAGCATTGCAATACTTACTTTACATCAATGCAGCTGAAACATTTTAATGTAACATTATAGTCATGATGGCCTTTGGAAACGCGTGTTTTTGGGGAGATGGGCTACTGCACTATAAGCACTTGTGGCGCTGCCTAAGCTTTGGTCCTTGGCATCGCACTTTCACGTCGTTTTGAAACCAGCACTTTGACACTTGTACACAGTACAGACACACAGAAAAACAGCTGCTTTACATTTTTCAAGTTGTCTGCAGATAAAACATTGTGTGCAAACACATACAAGCTCTTCTGTCGTGAAAAGCTGCGTTAGTGTGTGAGAGAAGGTGCTTACGTCCCATTTCAAGTTCTAACACAGTTTTCCTTCCTCGCTCTTCCTCCGTGGATGTATCTGCCACAGGAATCAAATGCATTTCCCTTTTCCCCAAAGACAAACGACGCAATCTCCCAAAACTCTCCTCTTTGCCTGTCTCACACCTTCACGACGCTGCTGCAAAAGCCTCTTTATTTCCCTCTCCACTCCCGCTTGCTCCTCGACAGCTCTGTTAGCGACGTGCGCCATTAGCCATGCTAAACCACCAACACTCTCTCTCATTAGCATAGAGGCAAACCTGACTCCAGTCAGATTATTACAAACACATCATGGCCGCTCCTCCCCATTACTGTCAATCAGGCAGCTTACGGTGGTGGCACGTTACAAAGTCAGGAACTAAAGCTGCACTTTCGGCATCATAACAAAGCTCAAAGTTAGAAGATTTGCGTCTGCTGTGTGTGATGCTCCATCGGCGGCTGCTCGGGTGTTAGGATATCTTTGCAGAGGAGTATTAACTTAATTGCGGAGCCTGGTGTTCTCTCACCAAGGGGATGGGAGGCAGGCGGAGGCAGAGCAGGCCAGGCGCTGCCTCGTGGATCTATGGGGCTTACAGCAGACTTTGATTGTGCAAGAGAGGAGTAAAGTGGGCAGCCGTGGTTCTCTGTGCCGGCCTGTCAATATCAGCTGACACGCAGACCGAGTGCCACTGACAAGTGAAAGACGAAAACGAGAGCGGATGAGAAAAAAAAAAAGTGTTTTTGTAGCAGCATAGTTTTTGCGCTTCCATCAAAGCCTCCAATGGTGGTGCGGGGATGGTGGAGGTGTGTGTGTGTGTGTGTGCGTGCGTGCGTGCGTGCGTGCGTGCGTGCGTGCGTGCGTGCGGTGGTGGTGGGTAGCAGAAATTCTGAGTGATCTTGTTTATCCACTGAAACTGGGCTTCTATTCCATGTAACATAACAGCATTAAGAGCGGATTAAACTTCTTATAAATAACCTAGAAAAAATATATACAGATTTAACAACACGATTTACATGTGTTATTAGAGCCGGTCGGCCTGCGCTGGTCCCCACTAACAGATGATGTTACGGCTCCAGGCAGGACAGATTCAGCGCGTCCACGTCTGACCCAGCAAGCAGCTGTTTCCTCTGTATCACAAACATCATCTGCTCCGACCCTGAAAAACTAAAAACCCTTCCTTCAGTCCTCGGTTGCTGCTCCCAGGCCAAATTCCCAAATTCTTCACTCTAACTGTCCTCCGTTTCCTCTCCTCCCTCCACCCTTTTCTATTCTCTCCTCCACCCTTTTCCATTATCCCTCATTCCAGCGGCTGCCAGGCGCTGTATTGTTCTGTTGCTTGCTATCCTTTAATGCCCTCCAATCGAGCGGGGAATATCTTGAAGGGATTTGGCCAGGGATGATTTGGGAGCTTTAAATACTGCCGGGGGATTTGCATCAGATTCAGAGATCCTGACTCACAGCTGATCACTGGAGCCTTTTCCTAGAACAGGAATCTAGGCACCTCTGGCAAGCCATGGCACTCGACTTGGGAACCTTTTGGGGTGGATTTGGTGACGAGCATCCACCCCAACAACAGTCCAATATTTGGGATGCCTTCTTTGGTCTTTTTATGGCTCCATTCAAAGTCAGATTCTTGATCCAACTAGCTGAAACTATCAAACTCACTCCAAATCCAAACATCACAAGTGTGGCATTGAGAAACAGCAAAACATTTATTTTTTGTGATGCTGCATGTAAATCAAAAATTTACATATAAAGCTGACCTTTCTTTGTAGGAAATGCAATGCAAATGATGGATATAGTTCGATATTAAAGGAAGTAAAAAGTTGACATGAGTTTGACTGTGAGTCGAATGGAGGTGGACGGAGATAAACAGACTTGGGTTCGCTCAGAAAAACCTTTCCAGGCATGAGATACTGTGGAGGAGCTAAATGGAGCCGTCAGCATGGAGTCTGCTGGTGGGACTTGCAGAATGGGGTTTCAAATAACTCGGGCGATGGCTGGCAACGCATGAAGTCACACACTAGAGGAGCGGAAACTGACAGGCAGCCTTTGGGCTCTCTAAACGCTGAGCTCTACACAATCCTATTTTCCTGCCTAAACTTTGGGACACATGGTCACTGGAGAGGGAGAGATGAAAGCAGTGTGTGTGCGCGCATGTGTGTGTGTGTCTGTGTATAGATGATGAAGCTTGGCCCCAGTACGGCCCACGGGCAAGTCCACAAACTAATGTGGGTGGACGATGTATAAAGTGGCATGTGTGCAAGAGAGACAATGCGAGAGTCGGGATCAGCACAGAGACGTCTGCTCTAACTGTGACTTCCCGGCGATCCGCCCACGGGCCTGGGCCCACATGGAAACACGAGTGTGCGCACGCATACACAGACACGTTTGCATTTCCTTGACTGAATGTAAGGGGATTAAAGGGACCTTCAAAGCAAGGCAGAGATTGGCCGGGGGCCTGCAGGGTCCCCTCTGCCTGCCACCGGAGGGCCGGGCGGATTAAAACGGGCCGGGCCTCTCGGCGCGCCTTGTTACCGTCCTCCTCTTCCTGTGTATTGTATTAGGACACTCGAGAAACCCCCCGGAGGAGCCGGGCACAACCAGGTGGATTAGGAAGGAGGTTATTTTACAATGATGGAAGGGACCTGTGTGGTTAGGGGCCTCGCTCAATGTGTGTGTGAACTCAAATTAAAAGGACAGTGCAAGTGGCCAAAGCAATTTCGTAAGTGGTGCAGGGGGCCTGTGTACATTGAATGCACCTTCACTGGGGATCGGGGCCGACTTAAAAACCTAAATGGAAGTAACACGAGAAGAAAAGGGAATAATTCTCCACAGAGGGATGAAATGAAAGATGGATTAGCAACAGGATGATGTTTCAAGGAGGAAGAGGGAACGAGAGAGCTCACCGGGGAGCATTAAAGACCTGCTATTAATTGTGGCAGGACGAGGCTCTGGCTCCGACCGTAGTGATGTTCCAATCCAAATTGGAGAAAACGGCACCATCAAAGACAGCAGGTAGCGACGCCACAATTTCTTCGTCAGACGCAAGGGAAAAATGTAGTTTGATTTATCATGAAACCAAATCCATGCATTTGCCAGATATCATTATTAGTCTCACCGCAATCGAAAAAATGTAAGTCACGCTGCCCCAGTCTGTGTTTAATGTCATCATACAGGTGCAAGTAACCCAGCAGAAATAACGTGGGTGGGTACACCCCAGGGGAGATGCGCATGCACATAAAACTCCATCCACATTAAACACAATCACTCCCGTGAGCATAAAGCTGCTGCAATTAACGATTTGGTGTCAGTGTGCAGTTTATCTGATCAGTTATTTCCATGTGGGTTTTATGTGGGAGGCCGAGTGGTCAAACCTCAGTGCTGCTGCTGCTCAGTCACCGGGAGAGGGAATGAAAGAGGAGGGGGACAAGACGAAGAGAAGGTAGCCAGGCGAAGACAGGTTTTTCCCCCCAGGGGGACCGTTTCTTTGGGGATGGAACCACCTGTCTGCACCTCAGGAGAGCTATAAAGCTGGAGCTGAGGAGCGGCGGGCAGATGGAGGTGTGGAGAGGAGGCACAGCAGGAAGAACGCTGCGGGCCAAGACCAGATCAAGACCCTCCTGTCGGATTTGGGCTGACAAAAAGGAGCCGGCATATTAGCCAAGAGGCTCAATCCTTACTGAGTTTAATGCAGCAATAAAAAAAACAGACTAAAGGAATGTTGGACCAACGCGGTCTTTTCTGTGGCATTTTCTCTCCCCACAATCATTGGGGGGGGGGGGGAGCAAAACAAAACTGCAACTGTGCAAAATGCAACTGTGACTCGTCTGTTTTTTTGCCTCTAAGTGGGCGGAGTAGAGGGCTCCGTGGTTGATTAGCCACACTGCGGACAGACGCTGGCGGCCTACAGGACCCGGCCGACAAGGGCGATACTGGCCCAAGACGTTTTCTTCCCTCAATCAAGATGGAGAACATGAAACTTGACAGCAATAGCCTATCGCGCAATTAGAGAGGAAAGACAACACAGAAGCTAACAGGTAACATGGAAAGGACGACACACTGGACAGAAGAGGAGAGGACAAACTCACATATTTAAATATCAGTGCATTGGGGGAGAAACTAGTGGGCAGGGAAAGAATTGAGCTGGTTTTCCAGTGTAAAGAGAAAACAGGACGTGCAAAACTAGATGGGCACAGGACACAGCTGATAGTGACACACTCATCAATCAAATTACACACCCTGATCATTATTGAGGGAAGTGTCACAACAGCCACATATTTCCCGTGCTAAAACAGTTTAAATGGTCAATTCTAATTATCCACTTATCACCTCTGGATCATTAATCGGGGCAGAACACATCACAGTTGTGTGTGTTTGTCCGACCTCTTCTCTCTTGGCGACGTGCTCCGAGTGCGGCTTGAGTTTGAAGGCCGAGGAGGAGTGTGAGTCGTGTCGCGATGTCAAGATAGATGATGGCCAGAGCACCGACGAGGGGATGGCTGGGAGTGAGAGGACAGACTAGCCACAAGACCACCTCTGAACACACACACGAACACACACCCACACACTATATGGCGAAGTAAGAAAGCACTGAGGATAGAGGGGGAGTCGTATACACACGCCTGCCCATCTCACGTAGAGGTCACCGAGTCACGGAAGCCAATTAAAAAGATGATTAACATTCATGTGGGAGACGCCGCACGCAGGTGGGATGGCCTCGTCGCCTGAGTGCGCACGCACGGGCACGGGCACACACACACACACACACACACACACACACAATGGGAGCGGCGAATGGCGCCATCCGGCCTGTTGCGAGCGCAGCGTCCCAGGGGGTGCAGATCAGGAGGTTAATATGATCCAATCCGGCTCCTTCATTAGGTTGATGAAGGTAATAACGGCCTACGGGGAGAGAGGCTGCCAGGTTAGCTACAACCATCAACCTACTGCATCAGGCGAGGAATCCAAGCCGACGTGGGGAGGCTGGCGTGGCATGCAAAGGACTGCGGCTCAGATGGAGGATGACGGCGCTCCAGGATGGCCTTATATAATGGGTGTTTCAGCATACACCGCCTCTCTGAGAGGGAGCTCAAAACAAACGCCCAACCGTGTGTCCCCCAACTCATCGCATTTATGCGTACAAACAAAACACAGACCGAAGTTCTGGTATCTGATGGTTGGTGAGGACGTCCAGGGATTCGCTCGTCCCCCAAAGTCCCCCAGGCTGTTTTCACACTGGTCACACCATTAAAAACAGTTGCTTTGTTTGCACAGGTGAACACTTTCCAAACGCGTCAATAAATAATTTCATGAATTATCACCTGAATATAAAATCATTAGAGCGTTTTCACATGACAAAGGCACAAACATTTCCACTGAACACCCCTCTAATACTGGTCTTGATGGGAACCATTAAATCTTTGTGGGCTACTTCATGGGTCCCTGGGTCACACAGAGGGCTACCAGGTTTTACACACCCTTCTGAAATAACAAATTTGCTTTGACCTTTGAGTCCTTTGATAAGTGTAGGTGACCTTTGATCAGGGCTACAAGATGTTGATGAAACTGACATTGCAACTTTTTTTTTTTTTGCAATGTATACTGCGCAACGTTGGTGGCCCATGATTTCTATAAACTAGGCTGTGTTGTGGCGTGCCATCACACCTCAACTTCCTAATTACTGGGAGAGCTCGGCAGCCAGTTTCCCTCACCCCAGCTGCCTGGTGGGCGGAGTCAGACCGCAGCACAGACGGATGTGAGGGGTGTCAACCTTGTTGACTGTACGGTTTACACTTAAAGCAAGGTGGAATAGGTCTGGCCCAGCTGATGCAGCATTTAGACAACATTCAGGCAAAATGAGAAATTAAAACTTTTGTTCTTGCGGATATTGCAGAGCATCATGCATGACAGGGGACGCTGGGGGAGGGAGGATATTAAGAGTAAACAAAAGGAGCCTGGTACTGATAGGTAGACCTAAAAGAGAATAAACATCATTAATTGGAGAGGCAGCCATGGACGGATGCAGCCAGATGGTGTTTTGTACTCATTTGTCATACGCCGCTAACGGAGAGGAGTGTTAACTACAAAGAGAAGAAAAAATGGAAAAAGAGGTGCTCTTTTTTATCATACATTGGGTAGAATGTGGCTTTGAACAGACTGGGACTCCTGTGAAAGTCTCAGTATGCTTCTGCGCGATGGTCCTCCCTGCGTGGACCGGCACCTCCGCTGTCAGTCGGTT
Organism: Mullus surmuletus; assembly: GCA_903171835.1. Lineage (NCBI taxonomy): Eukaryota > Metazoa > Chordata > Actinopteri > Syngnathiformes > Mullidae > Mullus > Mullus surmuletus. The sequence goes on along the minus strand of CAESWR010000101.1, from coordinate 556,556 downwards.
CTGATGGCGCTGCCATGTCTGCACTCTGCCAAGCGGAAGCATACTGGCGAGTACAGACATAACACCCTGCAGATCACCAAACTTGGCGGCCATTGAGGTCCATCTGTCTGCCTTTTTTTTTGCAAATTTATCTACTGTATACTCCTCACTCAGAGGTGGTCCTCGGCAGAGACGGAGTGAAAGACAAAAACAAGACCGGGATGTGGAGAGTTTTAACAAAGGGATGAGCCGTGTTTCCGGGGTGAGGAACTGGCACAACCAGTTTAGTTTCCACAAAAACAAGTTAAACCAAACAACCTCTTTTGTGGTGCTAATGACTTCAAGGGATGACAGCAAAAGCATATCTGGGAAAATACTAAAAGTTAAGAAAAGCGACCGACACGTGGAGGCGGGCGGCGCGGCACAGCACGGCGTGGCGCAGCGGGGAGGGGAGGGCGGGGGAAGGGGGCTGCTGGGAGTCTGAGCTGCGGCAGCTTCGGGCTCCTGTTGAGCTGCAAATGGTGCGAAGTGCTGGAGGCCTCGGGTCTGCTCGGCACCACCAAAACTCGCTTTGTTCTCGCCAACGACAGTTTCATTCAGGCAGACAAGCAGCAGCGCTCTGAAAATCCAAAGCTAACCTGCACCAACCAGCTTTTTCCTTTTCCTTCTTCCTGTGAGCAGTTCTCATGACATTTTCTGCTTCTGTGATGCTGCTGACCAACGTGTGTGTGTGTGTGTGTTCAGAGATTCAAGGCTAAACTGTGTCCGTTGTTGGTGGTCCTTCACTCTGACTTCCAACACCATCTTTATAAAAAAGACGATCCTTTCCAAATATATGTGGAACACTAAGGGACATTAATATTATTCTTAATTCGGTCCTTGACTGAGGACATGTCCTCTGTGTGGACTCTGATGATCATCAGACAGAATCATCTGTCTGTCTGTCATTCTCCCAGAATCCCTTAAAGGCCTCCTTCTATGGGGTATTTGAAACAATTTCATTTAGTTGCCAGAGGCCCAAAACATTAAGTTTTTTTCCCGCAAATTCAGCTTTGGTACTTAATTCCAGCCCGTCTAAAAGTGTCTCTAGTGAGCTCTCCTGAGAACGGGCTGTTTCTGTGCCTGTACCTTTAAATGTCAATGAGCTGTGTTTGGCCACGCCCACTCCACGCTCCTATTGGGCAGGTATTCGTAGCGTACAATACACTGTTTTTTTACAGCAGAAACGCCGTCGTTCAACCGTACCTCACTAAAGCGGAATCAGACACAGAAGTAGAGGTTCCTGTTCTCGAACATGTTCAGATTCTGCGGCTGCAGCAGGGCGTTGGTTGGTTCATTTTTTTTTTTTTTTAAATCCCTTATTTTGATCATATGTGTTGTTTTAGTTGCTAGCATGTAGCTAAGGCTAGCTCCAGCAAATACTAAGGCTGATCTTCTGTGAGGGGCTGGTGGACAGCAGCCTCCACTCCAGCCGGGGGGAGTGGACAGAGACTTCCACCTCATGAGTCTGCAACTCTCAGCCTGTTCCACCCCACACCGACACTGAGACCAGATCCGCTCGTTTCAGCTCACAGTGGGCAAAAAACGGAGAAAGAAAGTAAATGAGGTGACAGAATTTTTTCATTTTTGGACCTCATACTCATGCTATGGGGACACATATGACTGTTAGAAAACCTTCAGAAAATGAATTTGGCTCGGATGGTGACCTTTAAAACAGAAGTAGTAACCTGAGGGAAACCACTGAGGATGAATTATAGGCATAACAATGTCCGGTGCAGGCGACTGTCAATCACCCACCCACAACCACACACAACTTATGCCGTATGCTAGTCGGCCTTCCTGCTGATCAGTCACAGATTTTAATAAGCCCTCAAACTGGCCGATACTCTCATACACAAACACACGCACACACACTCAACAAGACAACAAAACACCAAACCACTCGACCGCGCTGTAGAAACCAGTGTTTGGTTGGCTCGTCGACGGCTCAGTGTGGTGAAACAATCTGCTCTGCTTCTCATGAGGTCTAACAAAGGGAACATGTTAAATGCACCCTCACTCTCTCCTCTGCCGCTGCCTTTGCTCAACATTCTGTGCACTGTAATATAATTCAATATCATTTTTAATGCATCCCTCATGACGAACATAATTATTAGCAATTACAAAGATAATCAGCAATAAATCAGAGGAAGATGAATGCTGCTGTAGTGCAGGTCGCACTGCGATTCACATCAAACCCGGCGCCAGTAAAAGGCTGCTGTGGTGATTCACAGCTGATCCAGACCGTCTAAGTGCTTTCACAGAGTTCCGCATTGCAAACTCGGCCATCTGATGACGCCAGGTTAAAATCAGACGCCCTGAAGCCGAACCCTGATAAAGAGCTGCTGAGGTATCAGCGGCTCATGGAGGGCCTGATTCACTAACATCACAAATAAAGATGCGAAATCATGTGCAAATAGTCTGCGCGTGCCCTTTGTGGGCGTGTTTCTGGTGATCCACTGAGGACCAGCGTGTATGACAGCGGATGAATCAGCACTGAACAACATGACGTCGTCCTCGCCATAATAAGAGCAGCCAAACTGAGTCGTTTGCACCTGTCTGCCGGACGTGTTAAATATAGATGCTAAAATAACCCTCACACTTTCTGGGTTTGTAAATCAGACTTTGTGCGCAACACAACCCTGTTTGCATCGACTCCGCCCACAAGAGGAAACAACCTACACTCAATATTCATCAAGGCCACGGTGGCGCTGAATGGACAGTGTCTCTTCAACACCTTTGACAGATGCAGCCTTCAGTGTGCAGCTGTTGGTGGCTGCTGGGAAGTTTGGCCCCCAACCTTCAGGTCATCAGTCCCCGTTCGTCATAAACCGTGAGATGTTTCCTGCCTGCGAGTCGAGCTCCTAAAGGTGTGGGACAGGAGCCGGCTCAGCCCTGTTGGGGTTTATGAATGCAGCTCTGGAGGCATCTGAATGGAGGTGAGCTAAAGTGCAGTGGGGCACTGCTGCCGGCTCTGTTTGAGGGCCTTAACCGAAGACTCAAGAGATGAGCCCAGCATTTTATAGTCGGTGTTCAGTGCATGTGTGTGTGTGTGTGTGTGTGTGTGTGTGTGTGTGTGTGTGTGTGTGTGTGTGTGTGTGTGTGTGACTGAGTGAGGGCAGGATCAGTGGAGTAAATCCACACTTGAAAGAGTAGCTCCATCAGTAGCTCCCACCCATCTCTCTCCCTCCCTCCCTCCGTCTCTCTCATCCTGCCGATGTTCTCCTGCTCCCGGTTCACAGCAAGTTGAAAAGTTCACAGGACTAGTGAGCATATGAGCATCACTGGGGTGGGACTTAAGTGGGACCTCTATCGCCGCCCGTGGATGGAGGTCTCTGAGTAAGATGCATGTTGTGTTAATTCTACGAAAGGATTATGACTTTTTTTTTATGACACATTTGGTGCTGTAATAAAAGCTAATCAATGCTAAGCAAGTTGTGAAGGCTAGACAAGGTTCATAGCCAGTTTTTTCTTATCATCTACCTGCTACCTATCCAATCTAGCGCACACACGCTATTGGTAAGGTTTCAGTATTACATGTTGAATCAAGCTAAAAGTTAAGAGAGAACGTGATCGTGATTACTTTATCCGTTATTTTCCAGGATTATAACCTGACCTGAATTGACTTGAACTGACCTTACCTGATATGACCTGATCTGATCTATTCTGACCTTTCATCCTACCGAATCATCAAGCTGTAATTTGTGATCGTTCTATCAGTAAATTCTACAAAGACAATACGCTTCTGAGTTATATTCCCAAATGCACTAACCCTTTCGGAGGGCGAAGATCCGAACAATGTACTCACTGACAGTGTGTTACAGAACTGTCAATTATTGTTGCGCTGCACAGTTAAGCATCTAAATGAGACTTGATTGGGCAAGAATATTACATTTTTCGGTTACATTAATCAACAAAAAAAATGCCTTTTCTCTGTTTAAATAAGGTAACAGTAAAGTAGTAACTTCTATGGCTACGTTTACATGCAGTCAATAGCCTTTTCTAAGTGGAATATTAGCAAATACCAATTTAAACATCAATAACCCCTTTGAATAAGCGGAATATGCTAATGTTCCGGTTATAATTTGATCGGGATATCCCAATTGACTACAATGACCATGTAGAGAAATAACCCTGTTTGCTCAGGCATGGAAACGGCTTATTCCCAATGTTTCAATAAGCAAGTATGGACTTTAACCCCAATATTGACTGCATGGAAACGTAGCCACTGATACATCTTTCAAACTTGTGAGGGTTTAAAAACAAAAAAATATTAGGTCTAAATAAACATCTGTAAAGAGCCTGAAACCACCACATTTTACTCACCTCATATCACCTTTTCACAAATAACTTAAGAGTGTTTGCTTAAAAAGGGGGGAAAAGCGTGACCTCATTTTGTTTCCCGTGTGTTTTAATAACGGCGATTTTACAGGGAGAAGATGCCCTTCATTAGAACAAAGCCTACCCAGCACGGCCACATTTTAATCCAATTTAGTTTAGCATGATAAAGGGCATTACTTCCAGCCAGCCCCACTGCCCACCCACTCATGACATGTGTGCGTGTGCACAGTGACAGGAAAATACGCAGCCTGGGGGGGGGGCGTTGTGGTGAGATGATGCTGATGCAACAGACCAAAATGTAAACACTTTACTTCATCTTGAATAAACTATGCTGCTTCTTTTAATACTTTAATCTGCTATGGCCACATGGACTAAGAGGCGCTCATTTGTCAGACATTGACACAGTAAAACAGAAATGAATTTAAATGAGGAGTCTTGAACGACCCAGCTGGGATATTTGGAACGTATCACATCAGCAAAAAAAGGAGAGGAAACGGGAACAGAAAGAATGTAGGAATACAGTACATGATGGGGACATTTCCTCAGCGTTTGTAGGTGAATTCGATGGGCTCGGAATAACACAGCACGCAGTGTCTATCTAATGGAATGATCTTTTCATTATGTTTAAAAGAACAAAGTTGCTTTGCATGAGGAGGAATGGCCTCTGGTGGGCAGCGGTGGGCCATTAATTAGCTCCATAAAACTCGTATTTGAATTGCGGGTGGGGTGAAACTTTTTTCATGAGCGAGATTTCATTAGTGTCTGGAAAGAGCTACAAGCTACTTTCTCATGTTTGAGGAATAAAAAGAAAAAAATGAAAAAGAAGGCGAGCCTCTCCTTAACCCGGCGAACGGCTCAGGTGCTGAATTACCTGACAATCTTTAACCCTCAAGTGTTCCTGGGGACGTTTTTTTGACCATTTGGAAGGGCAATATCCCCCAAAAATATTTGACATGTATCTTTCAGGCTGAAACTGATAAACTGACTCAAGACTGACTCATTTAAAGTTGGAAAAAAATATCAATATATGATATTTTTCTATCAGGCTTCTGAAGAAGAAGCTTTTTGTCCCCAGGACCCAAAAGAGAATTTACTATAAAAATCTGTCACTGCAGAAAATATGAATATAGAATGCCTCAAATCTAATGTTGATGCTAATCATTGATCCATCTGATGCTCTAATAATAATAATAATGATAATAACAACAATAATAATAACAATAATAAAATCCCCCTTAATTGCATTTTATGAAATTATTTTAGTTTTTGTATTTTCTTCCGATTCAAATAATGTGGAGTTATGTGGAAAAAAATGGCATGGCATGGTTAAAATCCTCCCATGTAATTGCTTGATATATATATTTGAGGATGAAATTGATTAAAGAGATTAACACATTTAAAGTGGAAAAAAATGAATATATGTTATTTTTATAGGAGTTTTTAGGGGGGAGATGTTTTTCATCGTGAGGGACAATTGAGAAAGTTTTTTTCAGGAAAGCTTAAGGATTAACCCAGGGAACGACTCAGGTGCGAAATCACAAGATCATCTTTAATGCCGTCGCCGGGCTGCGGGACACAGGGACGTTTGTACCAGAGTGAAAGAGCTATTTTTGTGGCACTCCATTCAGATGACTGTTGGCTGCAGTGAGCCGTCATTGACTTAAAAAGACCCCGACGGGGGGATTGTGGTGGATGAGTCTACATGTGTGTTAGCGGTGACTCATTCTACACGGCTCTTCAGAACGCAGCCGCTTCCGAAGTTGCCCCCCATCCCCCCACACTCTCCGTCAAGTTTGTGAGCGCACACATATTTGCTTGTGTTGAGCGCATGTATGTTTAAGTGTGTCAACATGTCTCCGTGTGTACATACCGGAGTGGAGACCTGGAACAGAAACAAATCGAGTGCCTGGAGAAGTAACAGGCAGGCTGGATGGAGACAAGCAATCCTCAAACAAAAGGGACATGAAGTGGAGTGATTTCCACACCAGCGGGCTCGGCTAAGACCTCGCTCAGACGGAGAGGGATAACCTATCATTCTCGACAGGATGCTCCTGCGTGACAGCAGCCTCCGCGGTGGTCAATGACGGAGGCAGCCTCTCATCAGATAGGGCGCTCGCTCCGCAGGCAGATTAGCCTCTTTGTGCACCGCGCAGATATGCCGATGCCACCTTTGTTGTCAAATAATGGACCGGGAAAAAGTGTTTCTGCAGATTGTTATGTTGTCGGAGTGAAGGTGACCTTTGACCTTTTCTTTACAAAACTCCACAGCGCTATCTATCAGACACGAATGTAAAAGCTTTTGCATAATTTCCCCATGATGTAACCTCGCTACATGTCACCTCCAGTCAGAGATGGTAAACAGTGTGTGTTGCCGAGTTATAAAACTGGCACCAGCTCTGCACACCGCCGGGCCTCGTGTGCTGCCACCTGAGGGGAAATCTGGGCCTTCAGCTGCCCTGCCCACCTGGTCGCAGGAGTTGCGAAGGGGAAAATAGCCATTGCATGCCAAAAAAGCTTCCATTGGCCACCATCAGTGGAGCAGTGCGTGAGGAAGTTGGAGCAGGGGGGGGCGGAGATGAAATGTGGCGGTCACAGGAGGTGCGTGCGGCTAGCTGCCTTTTCCGACTCGAGTGGGGGCACAGCCAACCTGTTCCTGTGGTCTATATTTGGTAGTAAACAGGATGCGAGCAGCGGGACAAGAGTGCTGGTGCCATATGTGGCCCCATTATCATGTTGTTGGGATGAAAATAGCTGAGCATGGAAGGGCCTCTCTTGGCGTTGGTGAACCTCAATCAGGAGGAGCAAACACACCCATCAGCGTGCTCTCTGCGTGTGTTTCTGCGTGGTCAGTACTCACTGCAGGTACGAGCAGCTTCTTGACCTCCTCCACCGCTCTCCTCATCTTGATTTCAGCTCTGGCCTGCGTGTCTTCCACTGTGATCAGGACGTGAAGGTCTTCGTTTAGGTGTTCCCAGTTTGGCTTCCCTCTGTTCTGCTCCTCCTAGCCGGGGAAAGAAAGGAAGAAAAAACAAGAGAGTCTGAGTGAATTTGACAGTGTGGGTGTGTTGGAGCACCGCCGGTGCAGTAAGTAAGCGTATCAGAGGAAGTGGAGGTGAGAGGCAGGCAGGAACAGAGTGTGTGTGTGTGTGTGTGTGTGTGTGTGTGTGTGTGTGTGTGTGTGTGTGTGTGTGTGTGTGTGTGTGTGTGTGTGTGTGTGT
>CAESWR010000101.1:534522-546360 GCA_903171835.1 Mullus surmuletus | reverse complement strand
AGACCTGATACATTTCGCAAGGAATTAACTATTTACAAAGGGGCACAGAGCTGGATTCATAATTAACCTGAGTTGTAGATGCAAAGGGGCGGAGGACGGAGACATGCACGTTTGTATTATTATTATTATTATTGTTTTTATTATTATCATCATCATCATTATTATTACTATTATTATAATTATCATCATTATTATTATTATTACGATCATTATTACTATCCCCACTTAACTTGCTGGCGTCTCAGCTGCCCAGAGTAAATATACGATGGGAGAGATTTTGGGGAGGAGACAGCAACCCAAATTACAAACTTTGGTCACATGACCCGTAAATATTGTGCGGCAGGATACAGGACGGCCACAATTGATGGGAGGATCCCAGGTTGATACAAAGCTGCTGCCACGACCAGCAGAAGACACCAAGGCTTCTGTAATGTGTCAATTATCTAATACACTACCCATAATGCATTGCTTCAGTCTTTTTAAGGTGTCCAACCTCCCTCCAAAAAATCGACTATATTAATCACTGACACAACATGCTTTTGTGTGTGTGTGTGTTTGTGCACGTTCACTAAAGCTCTGGCAGGATTATGATTGCTTCAAGATTGTAGTCAAAGCAAGCTGAGAGAAGAGAACCCAAGTACACACACACACCCACCCACACACACACACACACCTCACACCCACCATGACTGCCTGTGAAAAAAAGGTCAGTGTGTGCCCTCTGAGAGAAAGTGACAGCATGACAAACAGGAGGAATGAAAGTGGGAGGGGCAGAGTGGGTGAGAAAACACAGAGTAGGTGAGGCGAGTGCTGAAGTGGTGTGTGTGTGTGTGTGTGTGTGTGTGTGTGTGTGTGTGTGTGTGTGTGTGTGTGTGTGTGTGTGTGTGTGTGTGTGGGGGGGGGGGCTTTGAGGAGGTCTTCATGACCCTCAGAATCCAAACCACTTATACCCCTCAGCCTTAATGGTCTGGACAGAATATGGAGCAAAATAAAGCGTCCGGATGCCACATGGAGAAGAAACGTCTAAGAATAGGATGAGGGAGCCTGCTGCGACTGCCATCGTCTGTCCAACACCTGTCTGCCCGCAAGCCTTCACACCCCAAAGCTCCAGCCCGATGAGTTTTATGGCCAGGGCTCTCCAGAGCTGATACCACGTGCAGAAGCCACAGAAATAGCCTGTCCTTTGCCAGCGACCCCGCAGCCCTCCATGTTTCCATAGGTTGTCAGATGAGGCTGTTGGAGCTGCTTTGGGCCGCTCCCTCCAGTTGGCATTTTATTGATCCTGCCGTGTTGGGATCCACGTCAACTCAGGGGGAGGTCAGGCCAGTGTGACCTCTAGAGATGGTGCAAATCTGGTGCAGTGCTCAAGAACACGTGGCTAGGTGCGGAGGTGCAAAGACAAAGACGTTAGTCCTTGGCCGGATTTGGCCACAGGATTTTGCACTATGTGGTGACATGGGATCTTATCTTAGAAAACTCGAGCATTCCTGGGCAGAGGTCAAGGCAACTGAGGCTAAATGCCAGCAGGTCAAACAGGTGCAGGAGTCAAGTGTGGGGGCATGGAAGGACAAGAGAGGCCGGGCAGCGTGGCTAATGAGGCGGGAGCGCCACACAAATCACAGCTTTTCTAAATGTCTTTGTTTGCATCGGACTGAAGACAGACAGAGGGGGCAGAAAATAAAGACATGGCGCTGCGTTTCTCACAGAAACCACAGCTCACTCGAAATGTTAGCGAAGCCGGCCAGAGCTTTCTGTTGAACCAGCTCGAGTAATCAGAGAGAAAACAGAGTCAGCCTAATGTTTTAAACCAATGGTAGCCGATGGCTGAATCAAGTTCATCGTATTGATCGCGGCGCTCAGTGGTTCTTAAGCAAGAAAACTGAAGGGGGGGGGGGGACAATGTTAACTGGATAGCAGGAGTTGCAAGCCTGGGGTCTAATCTGCTCTGCCAAGCAACCACGCTGATGTCACTATTTTAGCTATTATGTGTTTGCACCGTCAGCAAAAAGCCAAATAAGCGCAAACTGGTTTGTCGGGGAGCCAGAGGACACCTTCAGTGTCCCTCAACCTCAAACAGCTGTCTGATAACTGTGATATCGCGCTGTGCGGGGGACAAAACACAATTAGGGAATTGTTTTCCTGAAAGGGAGAAGGGAGGTAAATCCTTATTATCCTTGTACGCCGCTCGATCCAATGTACCTGTAATTTAATTGCTATTGTTCCTGTGGTTTTGCATCAGACGCGAAACCACAGGGACACAAGCTGCCACGTTAGATGAAGGTTTGATAGGATGAAGCTTCGTGAAGAGGATTTTCTCCCCTCACGCTGTTTGTACAATAATCATCCAAAAAACGACACGCTCCACACGCGTCATTCCCTCGGGCAGCTTGGAAAGACGAGGCTAGATTTAAAACCAAGCTAAGAATAAGACATGGAGTGTAAGAGGCCGTGACGAGGGCTGAGTATCGTGTAGCGAGTCCTCAGTGGGATCAGTTTGTGATCTGTCCCGTCCAAACACTCAAGAGCGTCCAGGAATGTACATGCACTCGATCACAGTGCAATCTGGGGACAGGTTACACTTGTCCTCTTCCGTCCGTTGCGCCTCAAACTACTCATGGTAAACATGGAGAAACACACACACTCAAGCAGGGTTTGGTGACTTCATCATTCTTGGAAATGGAAAAAATTATTGGCTTTATGATGCGATCGCTCCTCTCGTCTCTCCTCTCTTTGTGGCTGGTGAATGAGAGTGGGTGTGTAAAATAAAGGCGGATCGGATTATTCTGTTTTCATTTCACAATTGTTTGATCTTAGTTAAAATGCTGTTATACTACAACATTTGCGGCCCACAGAGGTGCCCTCAAGTGTTATCTTTAACTATGAATAGACACAAAAGAAACAATCGGCAAAGCTTAAAAAGGGGACAGACTTTCATAAATAGCTTTCGATTAGAGAGACAGTAGGAGATGCCTCTAAATCATCAATATTTCACACACAGGATAAAAGGAAAAGCTTTATCCAGGTGAGGGGTGACTTAAGCCGTGTATTTAACACTGGCTGAATAAAAACTGATCAGTTTTGTGTCCGTTCATGTTGAACAAAAAGCCACAGCTACGCGTCGTCGCTAATCATGAGCATTAGTGCGTTTCTCCCTTCACACGCCTCCTTCCAGCTCATTTTCTACTTCTTTTCTTGCCATTGTTCGTTTTCCCAAGCACCCCCCCCCCCCACACGGTGTAGCTCCACTGAGCCGGCTCCCCGTCAGGCAGCGCGGCCCAGGAGGGAGCAAACGGCTGAATTATTGACAGCATAAAAACGCCGCCGCTAATGGATCCTGAATAAACACGCCAGCTAAGCTGCTGCTGCCGCTTCTTCAGCTGCCGCAGGGCGCCCGCCTGAAAATACTGAGGTTGAAAACGCGGAAACTGGAGGAGACGGCTGTAGCTGTGGCTGTGTCTGTGCCGCGTCCACAGCTAAGACGCATGGAGGGGCAGAGAGTGTGAGAGAGTGTGTGTGTGTGTGTGTGTGTGTGTGTGTGTGTGTGTGTGCGTGTGCGTGTGCGTGCGTGCGGCTCTTGGTCAATCAGTCAATCCGCCAGATGGAAATATTTCAACTCTCACATGGATTGTTGCGAAAATTGCAACTGACATTTAAGATTACAACAGCTGAGAGCCCACTGGTCTAAGTTAAAGCAACACTATGCAACTATTCTAAGCAACTGTTTTGCAGCAGAGACAGCAGGCGACTGCGAGATGCTGGTACACACCAGCTCTACTGGATACCTGAAAAGATGCAGCAATCCTTAGAAACCTTCATAACACTTAGGCTGAATCCCAGTTCTCCTTTTGACCCCTTCCCCTTCGTCTACCCCTTGTCCCTCAAAAATGAGTGGCATAGGGAATGGGTGAAAACATTCCCCCAAGAAACGGGTAACCACTTGACGTCATCAAACGCTGTCATCAGCCAGCTGCTACGTCAGCAGAAGCGATTAGTTACAGTCAATGTGCCGTCATCAATAGCGATAGTTGCCATGGTTGTGGTGTACGACAAGGCACAGAAACATAGGAAGAAGATATCTTCGACACATATGAGTGCTGCTGGACGAGTTTTTGGTATGTACATATTGAAAAGTTGTGTGTTGTAATGAAGGTTAACAGAGCTAATCAATGCTAGCTAACAAGCTTAGTGGATTTAGGTGTCAAACTTTGTTTATGAGCATGTCAGAGATAAACACCTATGGTTAGCTCTATTACCATCCCTACCCCTTGGTTGCTAGTGTGCTCCTGGAAAATCTTTGTTTCAAGGGCCGTTTGGCCCCGCCCCTCAGCCTTACCCCTCCATCCAAAGGAGAATTGGGAGACCCCGACCACTCAGGTGAACACGCAAAACTAAGGGGAGGGGCTAAGAGCTGGAATTGGGATTCAGCATGAGTCAAAACTGTCAACTGGCTGAGAACGAATCACTATGCGGTCCACTAACACAAAAGGTGCAATATTTAGCCAAGTCCAGCCGCACAGTTTCATTACGGGTTTGACCAAAAATTATTTTTAGCATCTTTAAGAAAGTACTCAACAATGCATGACTGATCGCACATCTGTGGCTAAAGAAACTGTCAGTGGCATTTGATATTGTGTCGGGCCCGAGCGGAATTGTTATCGAGCAGCTGCTTAAATGCCACGAGAGAGCCAAGTTTGCACTGCGCTTGCTAACTTTCCAGTGACATTGAGATGACAGAATAAAGGACAGCCCAAGAGTGTGCAGTGTTATGTAATATACATGTTAAATAGTTTGCCACCTTCCTGACTCCAGACGAGTGGAGTGGCCATGAGAACTTTTTGTGAAATATTTCAAAAGGTAGTAGTGACTCCCGGATGTAACTCTACGTCAAAACACTGCAAATACATTAGCATCAGCCCTCCTCAAGCCAAACCTGTGTATCTCTACTCAGTGTGATTTTTATAAAGCATTTCGGCATTTGTGGAATCAGACTGGTAGCAGTGTGTGGGATTTATAGAGTGGTGAGGCATAATAACTGAGAACAGGCTGCGTAAAAGTGCCTCAAGCTTTTATATGGATGTTTATTGGGCATCATTTAGCACTGCGAACACACAAAGCCTTTGACAGGTTCAGTCACGAGTCCATACAGGGAGAGCAAACATCGCTCATTTGCTCACACACACACACACACACACACACACACACACACACACACACACACACACACACTAATGTTAGCCATTAAGAGTTCCTTAAAAAAGAATTGTCAATGGTCCCTCAGGACGAAACCCCCCGCCCCCAATATACTAATTTGACACTTTAAATGATTCAATCTTTTTAATCAACTTCAACCTGACATATATATATATACACACACGCATATATATATATATATATATATATATATATATATATCACATACTATTATTTGGGAGGATTTCAGCCATTTAAAAGCCAGTTTGTTTATGTAACTCCACAGTATTTTCATTGAAAATAATTACAGAAATTCAAATAATTTCCATAAAATGCAATTCGTGAAGCATTTAATTAATATTCATATTAATATTATTATTAGAGCCTCAGATGTGTCAATGATTCACAGCAAAATTTAATTTGAGGCATTTTCTCTGCAGTCAAAGTGGCTTGAATTTAAAAAGTGGTCTTGACAAAATACATCCCCTGGAACTCTTAAGGGTTAAAATAGCAATAGATTATGAGGGTACTCAAAAATCAATGTAATCAGAAAAAGCTCTCTTCAAAAACGGTACACAAGTGAGTTTGGGGGTATTTCCATGCTCAAGCGTGTCCGCTCTATTTAAAAGCTTCAGAATCAAATTCCAAAGAGATCCATTGCAAGCGTCTTCATTTTGTTCTATAATAATGAACACACTTCGAAAGGAAAGAACAATGAGAGAGGAATTAAAACACGAAAAAAAGAAAAAGGGAGGGAAACGTGGGCCCCGCAGGCAAACTGGAGCTGCTCAGATTGTGACTCAGCTCCAAATGTGTTTACATCCATGTGCATGGAGTGTATAACAATGCACTTTGGAGTGTGTGTATGACGGAGAAGGTGATCGCAATACTGAGATTAACTGTGTTTCCTCTGATGTGTGTGAATAAATCATAATAAAGCAGCACTGGAGGACAGAAGGACAGAATGTCTGCAGGATGGCTGATGCCACCATCTGATGCTGAGGCGCTGATCTGCCACATCGACTCAATTTGCTGAATAAAAAAAAAAAAAGAACACAAACCGAGAGGCTCTGACTTTGACTTTTAGGGTGCAAGGACACCCTGATGTACAGCTGATTTAAGAACTGTGCAGCCAGAAACAAGAACACACTTTTTCACAAGATCTTCGCAGTCTGGAATTTCAAAATCCTCGAATATGGCCGAAAAAAAACACATTGTGCAAAAGACTAATTTGGAGAGAAAAAAAACGTTCAGATCTACAATCTCAACATCTACAGACACATATTTGCCTTTTACACCCCGACCTCAGCGCAGAGGTCCAGAAATAGAGGCTGCCCCCTGGCCTCGCCCGTCTGCTTTACAACAGCCTTCTGCACTTTCCACTGCACAGCATTTCGCAAACGGATCCGATGTCAGGACGGAGCTGCTGTGCATCAACCCAGCGCGCTTCGGTCTCCTGTTTCTTAAGAGCCAGTGGGAAGTTCTTTGTGCGACAGCAGTTCCACAAAGTTTAGGATTATTGTGTAACATCTCAATTCACATGCCTGCAGTCAGTGACCTTAAGTGGGCCTGCTGGTCTATTTGACTGGTTAACCTGCCAACTGAAGGCTGTGAAAATAAAAATGGATAAAAATGTAAAAAAAAAACAAAAAAAAAAACAACAACACAAAGTCCACAGATGCGCTTACCTTTTTTTTGTCTCTCATTGAGCTCTTTCCTCGCACCATGATTTTGCATCCCGTCTCTGCTTCCAGCTGTTTGGCTGTGAGTCCCCGCGGGCCGAGAATTCTCCCCACAAAGTTATACTGCAAATTGAAGAAAAGAAGAGATTAGTAAGGTTCAAAATTCATCATTTCTCATCACCAGAATGTGCCATTTTATTCCTTGACCCCTAGAAGAGAAGGTGATCCAGGGTCACTTTTAATTAGCACTTTTAATGACAGAAATTGCTCATTTTTGCCATGAAAGGTCTTTTCGCTCTTCACCACAATCACAACTCTGTTTCAAACACAAATATTATGATGGACGACGAGTGCGTTGAGAAGAAACTGGAGGAGGATGACACTGGCTGTGTTTACATGCAGTCAAATAAGCCTTTTCTAACTGGAATATAAGCACAAACATGGTTGCCCGTATGTATACGTGAACATAGGCGTAATTTCTGGGGGGATGGGGCATTGCAACCCACCCAATAACAAGCCATCTTAATGACTGGTAATGAATATAAACAATTACAAACTTTAATTTAGCAGGAAAAATTAATAGAGATGTTTTTTACGAGAGCGGCGCGGACAGAGCGAACCAGAACCTCAACCTCACAGCAGCTGATCAGGCTGCCCGCTGAGGCGAGACATTGCTGCTGTTC
Organism: Mullus surmuletus; assembly: GCA_903171835.1. NCBI lineage: Eukaryota > Metazoa > Chordata > Actinopteri > Syngnathiformes > Mullidae > Mullus > Mullus surmuletus. The sequence goes on along the minus strand of CAESWR010000101.1, from coordinate 538,805 downwards.
AAACTTGTTCAGATGCCCGATCAGACGTGAATGCTTTGATCGTCTTGTCCGTTCCGTCCTTTTTTGGTAAATCGGTCACATAAAAGTGGCCTCGGTGGAGGAGCTAAGGTCCAGAAAGGTTCGGTACCGGCACCGCACCATCACTGGGCCACGGCCGCAGTACGGGCGAGCGCCATCCCTGGGAAGGGTCGCTGCGTTTCCCCGGGATGCGAGTGTCCGGAGGCTCCGGCGAACATCCAGACGCCGCCGCATCCCCCACGGAGAATGATGTGACAGACAGACAGAGGGTCTCTGCATGGAGAAACGCTGCCTCCTTATTTATGCTCAGCAGACGCATGTTGGTAATGGCGGTCTTTATTTACTTCCTGAGTTTGGCGCTTCAAGGTGGTGACGTACGAGAGAGAAAAAAACAGGCACGGAGCTCTCACAGCGGGAGGTCAGAGCCGCGACTGCTGGCGATGTGAAAGTCGCCAGCATTGATTTGAATTTGAATACAAAAAGTCAAAAAAAGCAACATCAAAATGACCCCTATCATGATTTCCTATCATGTTCACAAAGCACTCTCCTGTGGTCAATAAACACAATCCCGTTAATTTCACATGAGGAATTAAAATGATCAACACATGTGAGACACCCAATAAAAAGCGAGCACAGGACGAGCCAACTTCAGTCATTATATGTCGTTTTTACACTGTAGAATAACTGCCTCGCTCTACATTATCCTTCTCACACACACACACACGCATACGTGCAATGCACATGATTAGTAAAATTTTAAGCGTAATCAGACCCCCCCCAATGTTCAACTCAAAGTAACACCCTTGTACAGGAATAACCCTGTTTGCTCACACATTTAAATGGGTTATTACCAATGTTTCAGTTACCGTAATATGGACCTCAATATTGACTGCTTGGAAACGTAGGCACCGATGGAGGAGGGGAGTTGAGAGGTGACGTTTTTTTTCCCCCTTTATCACTTATCGAGACCCCCTTTCACTGGTTAGTGGTTTTGAGGCTTTATACCAAAAGGCAACGTATTTACAGACATAATCCTCTCCACTTCAAACTGGCTGCCAATGGGATAAAGGGAACATGCGTTGAAATAATCCATCACAATTTTTCTTTTTTTCATCCAATATAACATAAGGGAGGTGGGTGGGGGGCAGTAGCTTGTGCAGGCAGAGAGCATGATGGGTAAGTGATCCCTGACACTATTAGGATGATATTTTTACTCTGGCGACATCTCCAGACCTAAAATATTCAAATACTCATTCGCACGGTCTAAATTTTCCGTGACACACAGAAGCACGACAGTTCGTCTCTGGAGCCCGTGACGACGAGCCCCGACACAGATACATTAAATTCTTAAAGCTCAGTCACATCTGCTTTGGCACGCCGGCGCCCCGATGCCTCTGCACAATCCAACGGGCCATCAGAGGCGTCACAGCCAATTAGAGATGGGCCGCAAATGTAATGTGATGTTGGTGCATTTTGCCTAAACTACATAAACAAACACCAGGAGACGGAGGAGGCGGCGCCTCAAAAAAAACTCCCAGGCTGTTGTTGTCCCTCGTCCCCACCTCTGCAGCCCGGCCCGGGGGCGCCACTCGCTGTGGCCAGGCTGCGGAGGCGGATGAGGGACGATAACAGCGTGGGACGAACATGTAGCTGCACGGACGGGATGAGCGTCTTCCTCCTGTCACAGGGCGACTGCCTGCTTGGTGAACTCTCGTCAATGAAACTATTGGAGGAGGGGGAGGGGCCGGGGAGGGGTTATCAGAGTATGGAAGGATGTCAAGGCACCTGCCTGTCCTCAGAGGTCTGCCACCGACAATGCACAGAATACTGATGCTTAGTTGCATGAACGCATAAGCAAATCCCCTGCCCCCACACACACACAAACGCTTGCATGCACACACACCCCTCAAGGAAGCGCAGGAGAGAGCTGTCCGTCTGCATCACAGCACCCGCTGCAGACGCGGCCGAACCCCGAAGCTTTAGGGCAGGCGCCGCTTCTCCGGTCTTCCAACACAAACACAAACACACGTCCAAGCAGTCGTTGCCGAGCTGCAGTGACAACGTCCGGGGAAGGCGAGCGGGGGGGCAGGACCTTCAAAACAAAACAAGATGCACCTCGGAGGTTCGAGGAGTCAAAAATGGCCGTGTTAGAGCGTAACTGAGCGTAAGAGATTCAGACTCCGTGAATAAATTAAATACATACATCTATGCAGAGAGAGAGCAAGTCGGCAGACTGCGGACTGTGGAAGAGGTGTGGAGGTGGAGGGATGTGAGAGACTCTACATCTCCATGTTTATGTGTTTTCTCTACTTTGTTGGCAGTGGCTCTTTTCATTCTCGTGCTGGATGAGTAAAGCAGCGTCTTATCTCACTCTGTTGCCACAAGCGCCCTCCCGACCACGTGGTGAATATGTTAAATTTCACTTGGCACAGAGCGAGGGGTCAGCGGGGGCGAGGAGGCGATGTGCAGAGAGAAAAGGTTAAAACCATAATGAGCACGAGAGGCTCCTTTGTTTTTCCTCCGATGTCTCGAACAGCTAAAGATTCAGTGAGGGTTGAAGCAGGTAGTTAAACAAGTAAGCCAGATTTTACCCGCCCCGGGTTTGGTAGTCTTTGATAGCCTGTGGGCGTCAGCTGGTGTCGAATTTGTTTTTAACGACGACGCTAATAATATTAATAAATAATAAATAATTAAGACTGTTGGAAAGTCTGATTGGTCACCTTTACAATGAGGTACAACTTAAGGATTGTGCATTCGTGGACTGAGCAACACAGCAAAACTATTAGTAAGAGGGGAGAAATGCTTCACCGTTTCAGAACTTTTTTGAGGAGTCTATAGATTCAAATAAAACAAAGCAGCGTCAACTTCTTAACTTCTGGACGTGTGTTTGAAAAGGTGACCTCCGTTTTAAAGCTATACTGATGCAGACGATGAGGAACTTAACCTGCCAGAAGCTGTAGACCCGCAAGCCAGGCCAGGAGGCAGGGTGCTGGTGGCGCCCTCTTTGGCCACTACGCAAAATGCACCTCCACTTCTTCTAACAAACTATTTCCATCTAATAAAAAATGGAATTTGCCAAATCCACGCACACACACACACATCCACTCTGCCGGCTCCCTGGATCGGAAAAAAGAGAAGCACAATGATGCCGCAGCTTTGCTTCCTTCTGAAGTGAGAAAACACTCAAATTCATGGGTTTAAAAAAAAAGTTACCAAGTGAAGCTGTGATATTTCTAATCAATAAATATATTTCCATGCTGCTGCAGGATCCCCTCCATGAGTCACAGAGGAGGAATGGGCCTTTGTGGGCTCGGCAGCTCGGCAGCTCGGCAGCTCGGCTCGGTATAACCAAACACTCCATCTGGTGAACAGATTACAGGAAAGAACAAGCAGCGGGACCTCGGCGGACTGACTCCTCCCCTCTCTCCTGTCTCACACTCATTTTATCATTTCTTTTTTTCTAAATTTTTCAGAAAATACTGAAAAAGTGTTTGTCACATACACACACATACACACAGACACATGCGCACACACACACACACAAAGCCCCCTTCAGGACAAGGGCTTACACTGACATTAAAGGGACTTTGTTTAGCCGCAGTTATCGCGACTCCACAGGCGGGTTATGCTGTGTGCATATCTACGTCTCTGCCTCTGCGTGTTTATGAATGTGTGTGTGCGTGTGTAAATGCAACATATGGGGGTGAACGGGGAGACACCCAGAGCTGATTGTCGCATGTATGTGTGTGTGTGCCTTGCGGTTTGTTTTTGTGTGATCAGCTATGAAACAACAGCAGTTCCACCAACAATGCTCAGAGAAGCAGAACAATTGTTCCTTTGACAGTGTTTGTTTGCGGTGGTGGGGAGACAGGAAATGAGATCACGCTGTGGGCTCCGGCTGCGTGCGCGGAGGGCTTATCGGAGAGCCGGGCCGGGTCAGGACGAGAATACCAATCACTTATTAGCCGGGCCTCGCCGGGCTTATGGAAATGAGGAGCGGGTTCATTCCATGCAATGTATCAAAGCGAGGTGGAATTTGCGGCGATACCAGACGCCGCCGTCTCTCCTTCGCTCTCTATCTGGCCTCATCTCCTCCAGCCTCCTCCCGCTCGCTCGATTCTGATGCTTTCATCGCGCTACAAAGCGTTGATGGCAGCCCGCTCACACCAGAGGAATGGCCTGACCATTTATCCCCTCTTTTACCTCAGATACCTTCAGCCCCATTCAACTTAAAATATCAGTATTTGAAGGCTTTGGGGAGGCTG
>CAESWR010000101.1:517066-531301 GCA_903171835.1 Mullus surmuletus | reverse complement strand
AGTAGGAAGATGCTAAATAACATTCAGTCTCTTGTGCAGTTAAGCATTGTTTAATCAGTGGATGGCCGCCCCTCGACAGAGCCTCGGCATCACGCCGGCGGAGCTTTGCAGCCCCGCTGTGGACAGAAGCAGGCGAAGGCCATCTCATTTAGATTGCTCATGTCTGGCCGACACCCAATCCTTTTAGCAGAGCACTGCACTGCATTGCATCAGCTAATTGGCCATCAGCTCTTTCCTTTACGTTTTGTCGTCATTGGCAGACAAAAATCCTGTTGTATTGATTGATGGGTGCTTCATGTGGACGAGCGACGGGAAAGAGAATGAAAAATACGCTAAATTAAAATGACAATTAAACAGCTCAAAATTGCATGTGGGTGCTGTATGTTTTGTCAGTGCTTCATCCCATTATCTATTATTCAAGCGTATGGACTGATTTAATCTTGCACATGAGGTTCTGGACACATCTCCATGTATCTACCAGAGATCGACGCCGACAAAAACGACATTTGTGCAAGACGAACATAGTCTCGCCTCCAATGTTTTCGAAGCACACGTCAACGTTAATATTTGACAAAAGGGGGAAGAAAGACAGCAAATCAATAATGGCGAGGTCTGCTGCTAGCAGACGTGCAGTGTGGAATGCTCGCGCCGGGTCCCTGGCGGTGCCTTTGATCTCTGTGTGGTTAACCCGTTTCCTTTGTCCTTCCTTCTCTGTTTTCACCCTCCCCACGCATCTCTGCTGACAGCCTGCGCAGACAGAGCGAGCAGCGCAGACACTGAGTGTGCACTTTGTAATCAAGTACACGCAGGGCGGCTTTTAATGCACATATGACGGGTTACACGCTCGGAGAGCAAACCAAGTCCTCCCCATTTAGATTATCGCTGAAACAACCCTCCTCGCCAAATAGTTTAGCAAACAAAAACATCCGTTCATCAAATTATCAACGCAACACAGGACCGGCGAGTGAGAGATATCGCAATCCGCACCCCTGCAGCGAGCCGGGCCGAGGTGCGAGCCGGTAGGTTTCCAGGACTGGTAATGAGTTAAGGGGGTCAGGAGGATATCAGGGACTGGCGTGATAAGAGATGACAACCTCATGGGAACCAGCTTAATGACTTTCCCTTTGCAGAGAAGCGGCTGATTTGGCCGAGCAATTTTTGCTGCAGTGGAGCGGTCGGGTCCAGGACGCCCAGCGCGCTCACACCACCACCGCATCCTCTTTTTTTTTTTTTGTCCTTATGTGCCCGTGAAGCACCACGAGAGAGTGAAGCAATATCTTACACATTCTCAATGACCTGACAAAAGGTATCACATGTGATTTTAGCCATTTCAGGCTTCTTTCTTAAACCATTTTTCAGCCGTCAAAATAAATAAAACAGGTAAAGCTGCATCTTTAATTGGTGTCTGAGAATAGGGTGCCGAGAACGTGCTTTTTGAAGCTGACAAAAAGACACTTTCGGCGTTCAAAAGGAATAATTTAGCCTCAAAGCAGCGGCTAATGATCAACAAATACAAACTTGTGAGGAATCAAACATCCTTTTTCCTCCGGGAATGTTTAGATAGGAAAAAACAGGTGGAGTGGAAGAAGGGAGATTGGCTGGTATGACGATTTAAATGGATTCCATTACTGAGGTAAACAAGCAAAATTGTCATGGCAACCAACAAAATAGCCGACAAACACAAACGCAGCAGAAACAGCAACAGCAGATCTGTCATAGTGATGATTTCCTCCAAGCCCTCACCAAAGCTCACGTCGATCTCAGGGTCCTAATGTGGGGTCGAGGAAGCGAAGGTGTTGAGCGTTCCCACAATCCACCTGGGCATTGTTAGCAACCGCACGTGCACAGGGAGCACAGAGGAGAACAGAGGCGCGTTTAAAAGACCCGTCACACATCCCGCCAGCCGCCTGAAGGTCAACGGAAATGACATGCTGAGCTGTCAGCGGCCCGCCTCTCCACGTGTGTGTGGGTGTGTACAAGTGCGTGCTCGGCAGCGGAGCGGGCACAACCGATAGCATTTAATTGAAGGTTGAAGTTATCAGATAGCCCGCGACTCAGCTGCCAGTCTAGATGCAGCCACGGCGACGCTTCACGGCGCTCCGCATCACTGACGGCATCAGGAAACGGCTGACTTTGAAGAACAGTGAAGGCAGACGGCGCGATAGAGACACAAAAAACATTTACAGGAAGATGTGGGGCGCGCGGGCAAAATACACACACACACACACACTCACTCACTCACACAGACACAGGAGAAGGACACACTTAAGGGAATTAGAGCAGAAGCACGCTGGCACGGCGAGTTATTCTGGTGGTAGTGACAAGCTGCACTGCATCCAGGCAGCAGGACAATCTAATTATCTGCTGGTGGAAGCAGAGCAGAGGACATGCAGGTGAGCCCTGTGGAATGAGTATGACATCAGTGTGAGGATACAGCGGGTGATGGTGAGAGGGGCAGGAGAGAGGAAGGGAAAGAAACAGAGAAACAGAATCAGCGATGACAAATCTTCTGTGACAGCTGACTTGTCACCACGAAAGCAAAACAGAAATCGTGCCATCGTTGTCTGCTTTTTGGATGAACCTCCGATGATGTCAAACACACAGACACCTTTAAGATGGGGGAGTGGGGGTGTCCTTGTAAATCAAATGGAAATGTAAGAGGGGAAAATATTCTGTGGTCTAATAACCGTCATTGCGGTTTCCTCCCTTTTTAGTGTCAGACAGGAGCAGATACGAAGTGACATTTTTCTTTCCTTCCTTCCTTCCTTCATCCTCTCTTACCCGCTACATCATCCGTCCCTTCGCCCTCCGACACTAAACGTTTGCACTCGTCTCCGCTGACAGAGAACAAACTGGATCGGGGAAAATACTGCGAGTTCACCCCATGTACTCAGACTAGCAGAGCAAGTACAGTTTACCAGGAGCTGACAGCGCCAGCTCCTTGCTCCCAAACTGATGTCAGGTTTCCTTCCCTCCCTCCCATTAAGACCATTTACTACATCGACTATCACCTGATAGTTCATGGTACAATTACTGTCAGAGAAATAACAAAGCAACATAGTACACCAACTAACCAAAACGTACAATATAAAATGTCAATAATCCCATCAGAACTAAACAGTGGCTAAACTGTATATTAGCAACAACCGTGTTGCACGCGGCCTTGTAAACACCAATAACCCATATAAATAGGCGGAATATGCTCATATTCTGGTTTTTAAAAACAGGAATATTCCCCCTGTTCCTCCTTTTCTAAGGCGAATATTTGATCATGTATACATACGCCTATAGGGATATCACCATCAAAAGGAACATGAATTTGTGTTGTTCTATTGGCAATGGAGTAGTGTCAAGTACTGGTGGTTGGTCAGTACCAGCATCGAAGCGCAAAAGAAGACAACTGCTAACTGGGCTGTCCATTATTCACTGTTCGGTTGTTTTTTTGGATACAGGAAGAAGCGGAAATGACGCACATTGCGTCGTGACATTCTCGGTCCGTCTCTGGTTTGACCAGGATATCCCAATAGGAATAATCCGGTTTGCTCATACATGTTAACTGGTTATTCTGAATGTTTCAGTAAAAGAATACCTTAACCTGAATATTGACAGCATGGAAAGGTAGTGACTGAAGCACATGTGCTCTGTGATCAATAAACACCCACAACAGGCTTCTCCTTTTGGGGAAAAATGGTGTAAATGCGTCATAGTTGAGTATTTCTCTCAGAGAAACTACATTAAGGCTGCATGACCTCGTCCTCTACCTGGACTTCAAACATTAATAATACACTTTGATATATCGTTTAGCTGAAATATTCAGTCTTCCTGTGGTCTTTATAAAATATCTGCATGCTATGAGAGTGCGGTGGGTTCGGGGTCCCTCCTCTATCCTGTATACTTTCTAAGAATAGGAGGCAGGAGTGGAGAAAATAATCCCATTTAGACCCACTGCTGATTTCCCCTGGTTCCTATCACCGCATCTATATATAACAAAGCTTTTTGGCATTTTCTCTTTTCCTGTAGACTTAATGACCACCCTTAGTGGAAGGGGTGTACATGTGGACCAAAATAGTTTGGGAAAAAAGGAAAAGCCCAGGTGAAATATGTGGCGTCTCTACTCCACCATGTTGCACAATTTGTCTGTGGCCGCACGCTCTCGTGTGCATGTTGCTAAGTGTGTAAATTTGTCTAGTAAGGTCATCAGTGAGTCATCTCTGCCACCAGGGGGAAGCCTAATTAATTTAGTAGCTTTCCTGGCAGCTCGTAAACACAATGCTGAGTTACAGCCCAGCTCGGCTAGGCAGCCAGCAGAGGGAACACGGGGGTCACCCGAGGATGCTGCACTTTTAATAGCCTGTGTGAGGCCCTGTGTGTGTGTGTGTGTGTGTGTGTGTGTGTGTGTGTGTGTGTGTGTGTGTGTGTGTGTGTGTGTGTGTGTGTGTGTGTGTGTGTGTGTGTGTGTGTGTGTGTGTGAGAGCCCAGTCACTCAGCTGCACTCCTTAAAGCCAAAGGTGGCGTCCCCTCTCACACACACCTGTTCCCAAATGCCGCTCGGCCGTCATTAGGAATGTGTGCAGCCGTTTACAACACCAGCACAATGGCCGAGCCACTGGGAAATTATGTCAGGACCGATGGATTAGACGGTTTCTTCTGTTAAAGGGAGTTTTCCTGTCACTAGCTCATTATGCGATTATTGGGTCACTGTAAATACACAAAGCAAATTGTGCAGAGCGTGGGTAAGACCAGCTATAGGGATAAAACAAATTGAATTAACAAGAAATGTAATTGAAATTAACAGCCAACACTAATTTGCTGACCAATAAATCTTTTGGTTCTTTAGCTGAAGGATCTTTCCACTCTGCACGGAAACGTAATGTTTGCATCTTACAGTCAACAATGGGCTTAAGGTCCATATTCGGGTTACAGAAAAATTGGGAATAAGCTGCTTCCATGCGTGAGCAAACAGGGTTCTTCCTGTATCCATGGTGATTGTAATCAATGTTGATATCCCGATCAAAGCAGCCACGCACAGAGAACGTCTGGACTTTCTGCTCTCCTTTTTGTGGATCTGTCTATCCGGCTACTTTCTAGCGTCTCCAAATGCCAGGATGTCCAAAAGTGTGACGTGGTGTTGCTCTTGCATTTGGCCATGTTTAGTTTGGATTCCAAAGACCAAGATTCCTTGCAAAAATAACATGCACAGAACACAAATTCATGTGATGTCCTGATAGACGAATACATGATCAAATATTCACCTTAGAAAAGGAGGAACCCAGAGGGAATATTTGGGTTTTTAAAAAACGGAATACGAGCATATTCTGCTCATTCAAATGGGTTATTGGTGTTTACATGGCCGCGCACAACTGGGTTATTGTTAATATTCTGCTTAGAAAAGGCTTATTGACTGCATGTAAACGTTTAGTGTTTAGTTCCAATGGGATTATTGACATTTTTTGGGGACTTTTTTTCGGTCCTTTTTAACCCACTAACTGGTTAGCCATTGGTGCAGATTCCCCTGACAATCTGTGACATAGAATTGCTCAACATTTTTTCCAAACCTCACTGTTAGAACCCAGGGTGATTAACTGGTGCCCCCCCCCAAATATCTTTAGCCCACTGCATAAAACTATGTGGCTAAGGGGGGGGGGACTGCAGGGCCTTAAAGAGTAGAGGGTGGGAGAGAGACGGGGGGAGGTTTGGTTGCATTGGTGTGTGCTCTGATGCGGCAGGGCGGGTCAGCTGGAGCAAAGCCTATCTGAGCAGGTCCCTGCTCCAGGTCCCTGCTGCCTTTTGTCAATTTTGTCAGGGGAAAATGCCGCCCACGCCTGGCTGAGCCCCGCCCACGCTCGTACATGTCTTATTCTTCGTCGCCTCCCTCCATTCACATCCTCAGCGCGAGCCACCAGGATTACCAGGAGAAACGTCACTCCCTCAAGATGTTACACAGCCTTTCTTGTGTGTGCCGGAGATTACCATGGCAACGGGAAGGCGACAGACCAAGCGGGGTCACGGACCTGCCCCATGAAAGTGCCTTGTCGCAGTTTAGACGTTTTTCAAATCGTATGTGTCACTCTTCTTCATACGCTCCCATGTTTTCCTCAACTTTGCCATCGTTCACTCCCTCTCAGTTCATTCCTGCTTATGTGTCGCCTCCTCCCCAAAAAGCACAGCGAATGCTCTGTGTTTTCTGGAGACCAGGAGCATTTTCAGCAGCACTCGGACGGAGCAGTGGCACCTGAACTGTTTGCTATTCTGGGGACATATCATCTGTGTGTGTGCCAAAAAACAAAGAAAGTGAGGATGAAAAGGCTAATTCCTAGAAGCACGGTTCAGCTGAGGTGACCAAACTGGAACATATCCACAAATATCGACAATGCGTTTTAAATCGTGTTTCCTGCTGGACAGTCTCTTGGGGGGGGGGGGGGTGGCAAACTGGCTGAATATGGATTCATACTGTCAATGAAGGCATCCAAAAGAGCAAAAAAGGGCTGCACACTTTAGAACTACATCGCAAGAGATGCCAGATGAGCAGCTAGCTGGAATAAAATGCTAATCTGATTATCTTTGATTAGCCCACCACGTCCCTGCAGACCAGGAACACTCTGGTGAGAACTCATCTTAAACTTGATTATTTAATCTTTTAGTTGAATCTCATCTATTTTGGCTTGAGTAGAAAATAATAAAAAGTAAATGTCAGGTTTTCATTGTAATCATGGATCATTACAAACGCACAGTTCTTTTTGAAAGTAGAACTTGGTCACGTAATGAGAAAATTAATGAAAAAAAATCAGATTCTTTCTATCATCTAATCACAGCCCTCAATTCACAGCCAAACCCCACTAACGAAAAGGAAAAGTGTTCGCTGAAGGAGAATAATGAGTTTGTACGACCCTCAGACACTGCTGGACTACCAGAATCTGTTACTCCATAACAAAATGTGAGTGATGATTGCAGATATATTCCAAAGAACTAAAAAAAAACAACGTTAGCGCAGATTTGTTTTTGTTTTCTTAAATTAAATATAATATTAAGTAAGTATATGTGAAGAGTGCATTGCTGTTTGGAAATTTTATTTTTAAATGACTTATAATAATTCACTTGATGCTCCATGATGAGCACCTGAACGCTGTTTGTTACCATATTGCCAACCGTGGGAAAACAAGAGGAAGTAACAAGGAAGTAGTAAAAGTAGGAAAGACGGAATGCTCTGCAGACCTGACATTTCTCCTCAAAGAACATCGTAGATTCACAAAATTCTCCCTGCAAACCAGCGCTGACATAAACTCACCACTAGTTGGTGCCACACACACCTGTTCTTACACACTGCTGCTTTAGGTAGAAATGACAGACTTCTGGTCTGCAGCTTCCAGAATCACAGTCGTCCTTTAAATCAACAAACAATGCGTTGAGGCGGTGATAGAGCGTGTAAAGCAGCTACTTACGTCCGGGTACTCTTTGACAGGCACAAACAGTTTTTCCTGCAGGTGGACGATGGGTCCCAGCGGCTCGGGCAGCTCCAGCGGGTGTCTGTCCACAAGGCCATTCACTGTGTCGCTGTACATGTCTTTGCGCACTCTGTTGATTTCTGAAAGACAAAGAAGTAAAAAGCCCCATGGTCAGCAAACAGCCTACTGTGTGTGTGTATGTGTCTGTGTGTGTGATATATGGCTGTCAGAGTGAGCTTTGACTTCCGGGCAAAGGCTTAATGTTGCATATAAATCTGAAGTGAGATTTGTCGATTCCTTTGAGCAACGTTTGTTTTTTCGTGAACAAACACTTGGTCCACCTGCGAAAGCCTCGGAAGAAAAAATAAAATAAAAGACTTGAATGTACGATGATCAGCGTGAGCTGGTTAGGATGTCCTATTTGAACCACTTTTTTTTTTTGTCCATTTCTACTTAATGCATCTGCGATCAAATGGATCACTGCCAACAAATCAACTTAAAAAAGTTAAAGCTGCATGCACGCACACAGACGCATAAATACAGCGCCATTTACGTAACGGATGAACTAATGGGCCTTCCTCGATCCTTCATACACACACTTTCCCCAATACTAGGTAAAAACACACACACTGTTCCTCCCGCCCGTGTGTGTTTGTGTAATTTCCATAACTCTTTACTAACGCACAATATTACAATATTCACACACTCTTGACAGCTCACAAAAAGACGACTCGCATGTTCGCTGTGGAATTGGTTTATGGGGATTTCCTGCCGGGCTGAGAACGTGTTTTCTCTGGACACTGCTGATGGCAGGGTGACAGATGTGTGATTGATGGGCCAACACACACTTACGAGTGTGCACGTAAACATCTGGCCCGCAGCTGTGTGGACAACACCTGCGGGACATGATGGAATTGTACAAACACGACGACAGAGGAGCAACCGGAGCCCGGAGCGTCTCCCTCCCAAATCATATGAGCTCACCACCCAGAGGTCACACACACACACACACACACACACACACACACACACACACACACACACACACACACACACACACACACACACACACACACACACACACACACACACACACACACACACACACACACACACACAGAACTCTTGTGTGTTCCAGGATTTGGTCACAAATCCACGTTTTTCTGTGTTCCTCATGTGAGCTGATATAGAAACATTTATCATTGGAGCACCGAGCTTCCTGGGCGCATGTTTGAGTGAGTGAGTTTGGAGTTATTCTGTGTCTTCATTTGATGATAAACAAATAAAGTGAATGATAAAAGTAAAAGAAATAATTAACGTTATTCAGTGACTCCCACACACTGAGAAATAACTTGCTCTAAAACCTTTAATGAAGTCACACAAAATTGTATTAAATAGTCCATTTGTTGTAAACATAAACAACTACTGAGAGATGAATAACCACTAACAAACTGAATTAATGTAATTCCCATTTGTGAACGAATATTCACAATGCACACAAATTCAAATTTTATCGAACTGGCTCATCCGAGTTGATCTGAGGTGGGAAACAGTGCGGCTTATTGAAGAGCTTGCTCGCAGGCATGTGTATACAAATCACCATAAACTCTACAGTGAGGAGAAGCCAGACACAATCACAGCTTCTAACTAAAGCTTCGTGGACGCCGCGCCACGTCATGCCACGCCACACCACGTCACGCGCCGCATCCAAAGCGTCTGTTTTTCTTTCAAATAACAAGAGAATATCAGGAAAAAAAGGATTGGTGCACATGTGATAATGCTTCCCAACAACACCCCCCTCCCCCCTCCTCTTTCTAATTCTATTTCCTCTCGCTGAAATGTCACATTAACATAAGGGGGCCGCGCCGGGCCATCAGCGCAGACGGGCGGCATTTGACAACCTCTAATTTCAGCGCGGCAAGTCTTTTCTGAAGCGCTGCGCTCACCTAAAAATTACCCCCTGCCTCGCGCCGCCGACAAAATCATTTGTCTGGCTGTCCACCTCTGCAGAAAAAGGCTGATTTTGTACGAACGACAAGTGAAAGAGAGAGAGCGAAAGAGCAGGTGGGGGGTGGGGGGATAATCAACCTGAAGACGAGGGTAGATCATCAAGCGAGATCTTTTCTTAAACTTTGGCATCAGATGGCGGAAATGTGGGATGTGAACGACAGCAGTTGTGTGAGGAACGACAGAGCAGAGAGAGAGAGAGAGAGAGGGAGAGGGAGAGGGAGAGGGAGAGGGAGAGATCAACATAGAGAGAAAGACAGAGAGAGAGAGAGAGGGAGAGGGAGAGATCAACATAGAGAGAAAGACAGAGAGAGAGAGAGAGAAAGGGAGACCCTGTTCCTCCCCTTGAGCCATCGCTTAGCTTCACGCCGGTGTGTCATCTACAACCTGACTCAGCAAACACAAACACACACAACACACAACACACACACACACACACACACACACAGGAAGAGATTCTAATATCGCTGTTCTTTTTTACCCGGACATCTGTCAGGGAGAAACAACAAAAATCGACCTTGAAAGTGGTTGGAGGGAGATTGGAAGACAGTTTGATGAGACAAAGACGGAGGAATGAGGGGGAATTATACCCTCAGTGCTGAGCTAGCACTGCGCGCCATGTTTCTCTCGGATCCCTCCACCCAACGCCCGCTAAAACACTTTTCATTTTGTGTGTCTCTGCCTCACTCGTTTCTCTCAACTTTTCCTTTGAAATCAGCAGAGAGAAATAGAAAAAGATCCATCTTCCCTTTGCAAGCAAACGTAAAAGAGGATCTGTTCTTCACCTTCTCTGTGATCTCGCCATAGAAGCTATACGAAAAGAAGGAAGGCGTGGCCACTGAAGAGCTGACTGAAAAAAATAGGTGGCGATGAGTCGGGAATCAAAGAGCTGTCAGGGGATCAGACTTGGTTGAGGAGCCCCGGCTTAAAAACAATGTCTGTTTGAAAGGAGAAAGACAGAGTTGGAGAGACAGAGACAGACAGAGGGACTGAGCGGTCCCCGAGTCTCTATAGCCGGTCCCTGCCGGTCCGTCACGGTCATCACCCACCGCCTCCATCAGTACTCTGGCAGCCGGACTGAACGAAAGTTGCAACGTCTCGCGGTACTTAAATAGTGAGATGATGCACCACAATACGGCATCATTTGTACAAACAAAACAAAGGAGTATCTTAGGAGCTGGTCTGTGTGTTTAGGTTGGGGGGGGGGGGACTGTGGCTGAGAAAAGTTTGATTCAGTCCCCTTGTTGGCTACCAAAAGCATGATTGCACACAAAGTTATTTGTTATATTAAACTACTACTACTAGTATTGTTCTTATTGTCATCATCATCATTATTATTATTACGGTTAGTAGTAGTCGCGGTAATATCATTTATTAGTAGTAGCAGGATTATGAGTTAACCATCTTAATGGCAACATCCCAAAGCCTTTTTCACTGGTACCAGAGCTTCACTGGGGAGGAATCTTCTTTTTTGTTTTTCTTTTTTCTAAAATGCAGCAACTCCTGTGATCTAACATGATCTAATGAATGTAAACACAGCATGAGGACAAACCTGGGAATGGAGGGGAGGAGAGGAGAGATCAAAGACAAAGAGGTACCAGAGCGGCTGCAGAGGGAGGAAAGAGAGGGAGAGAGAGCGAGAATCAAAAACAATGGACGGCCCGGGCGCTGAGATTTTAAAAAGGTAAATCTGCAGCGGGTTAAAATCTGCGAAGGTCGTTTGGCTCGACCCGGCTCCGCTCGGGAGTGGGACCTATTAAGGGGCGCCGAAAATAGCCGCACTGCATAACTGCTTTGTCCTCAACACCTCACAGCCACATTTCCTGTGACCACGCAGAGCACATCTGCCCGCTCCCCTGTATGTGTGTGTGCGTGTGTGTGTTGGTGGTGGTGGTGAGAAAAATAATGGATAATGGGGGCGTAATCTGCGTGCCTGGCCGGGAAAAGCCACTCTGGCCATCTTGGTGTGTGGACCGATCATATCTTCAATTCAATTCGAAAAACTTTATTTGTCCGCAGGAGGCAATTAAATGCACATTGTTAAAGTCTCTTTGGAAAAGTGAACAAGTGTTATCTAATGTAATGGACGTTATCCAATTGAACTGAACTTTGAACTTGAGTTAGAGCAATCTTATTTGATTTAAAGTCACAACAACAAGTTGTAACTGTTAAATTATGCGTTGAGTCCTTTAATATTTAGAGATTAAGGCCCTGGAGAAACTTGAAAGGTTTGTGAAATTTAGCAGTTAAAAGCAATTCCATCAAAGAACCGTCATAAGGAGCACAGATCCGGTCAGTATGTAGTTAACTGCTATTATTTGTTAGCTTGGATACTTTGATAGTCAGTTTGAGGTATTTGAGTATGATGTGTTGTTGATGATGATTCCTTGATTGATTAATATTCAATAAGTCAGATTTGATTCATGTGGTTTCTTGATGTATTATGCATTTTATTGTATCTATTAATGTGTTTCAGTTTTATAAACTGTGTTTTGGATCTAGTAAAATAAGACAAAGACAAACACGAGTTGTAATGGTGCGCTTCACGTGCTCCCTGACGTGCCATTTCGGAGGGATATCCGAACACACACAGAGCAGCAAATAAACAATGGAAACACAAACCAAAGACGAGAAAACAGGCTAATGTCAAACTGTTAAAATATTAAATCCAGGAAATTAACAATACTACCAGAAAGAAATACTAATATATAATACTACTAATTGCTGAAATACTGAAATACAAAAGATTCGGAGTACTGGGGACCAGCATGATGGCTGCAAATTAGCATGAGATAAAGTGCATATCTGGCACCTGAAACAGATCCAGTCCAACACCAATTAATCTGAAAGCCAAAACGATCAAACGATCAAACTCTGCAGAGACTCCGCCGGCTCACAATCAGCCCTGTTCTTTCATTTGCCGGCCCGCACATGAACACATGAATGATTTAAACAGGTGATGTTGCTGGAGGAGGTGATACGTCGGCAGCCGGGATAAATATAGACACGAAAAAAAAAATCTGGCTGTCGCAGCCAAAAAATGTGCCTAAATGTGCCATCGTCGAGCGACACGAGACTGAGGGCGGGGAACACAGCTTTTCACTTTAAAGCTACGCACTTTAGTGATCACAAGGACTGGATAGCCACCGCCAGCTAAAGGATTCAGGCGTTTAATGCGTTTTTGCCCTTTATTCACTTTATCCACACTCCACTTCAACAGTTGAGGGGTTCTACGGCCGGCGAGTGAAAGCAGGAAGTTTCAGCTAAAGCGGAGAGCGGGAGGAGGGGGAGGCACAGTGGTGGGAGTGACTGAGCCATGAAAACGTATGCATTTCTGGTTCTTATCGTCAACTCACAGCTGCCTCTCTCTGCAACCCCCACCCACCCCTAGTCTTTTCTGAGGATTTTTCTCCCCCTCCTCGCGCTTCTGCATTATTTTTACTTTGCAATCTTTGATATAACAGAGGGCCTACGCCGTGCCTTCCTTTTGATGTTGGCGCACAAACTATTTCCGTGCCATTAATGAGCGTGATGTACAATCAGCATCGTTAACAACAGCATGTGTAGCTCAGCTCCTACAAGGGAGCCTGAGAATATCGGGGAAAAACATTCATTCATCTGCTCTGATGTCAGTACACCTTGGATTCAGAGTGGGGCTGCACAAATTAGACTAGAAATATTATTTTTTACACAATACACTATCAATATTCCAGGCCCCAACAGCAGTCCTCCCTCCAACCATAGGAGGGCGCTGCAGCTTCCAGAGGTAGACAGTAAATGGGGGCAGGCCTTACTGTACAGAAAACCAACGTTGTAGAAATGCTGTCATTGTAGAGATGTTGGAGGGATTTTTCCAATTTCAGGGAATCATATTTCGGTCAATTTAAAAGTAAAAATTACATTAAATTACTTTGCCATTTTAGGTCAGTGAGTCAATGGACACATTATCGCGTATGGTTGCATGAAATAATCCAGTCTTTAACACTGACTTTGTTTTCTTTATCGTGTTTGTGCACTCAGGAGTCAAAATCAAAATTAATTAAAATAATTTGAGAAATCAAAGATCTATATAATGATGGGCCCGCCTGTTTCATCTAAGTGATACGCAAACAGTTGTATCATCAGCACTACTGTTACTCTCTCATCTCTGATGTTCAGTATTGAGCATTTGGAATATGTAACAAGGATAGTTATCACTATCGACTGAGTTTTGTCTCATTAGAGCCAAACTCACACACACACACACACACATCGGAGCCCCACTGATGACATATTTGTAATAAGTGAGGCAACGATAACTCTGAGGATTTGGGGATTATTTTCTTTTTAAAAACAAATTCTATGTAGCCGGTTGTGTTCCTGCACACGCTGCAACTGTAAAATTCACATCAGAGCAATACATACAGTATCAGCGTTTCTCGGGTGACTCATCCTGAACCCTGACTTAATGCGGATGTAACAGTGAGCCCCCCTGCAGACGGGGGGGTCTAAATGGCTCAAGACAGAAATGACGGTGCGCTTTGCTGGCAGCCGCGGGGGGAGATTTATGCTGCATGTCGGGGATCCTCCCGAGGCCGGCCGGGTGAAAAGCTTCAGTGTCAGGTCTTTAAGTAGATAGGCCACTAAATAAACGACGGGTGTAACAAGGTTTCTGGCCTCCCTCGTCTCTGAAGAAGGCATTAAAAAAAAAAGAAAGAAAAAGCCATAAAACACACACCCACACACAAGTGGGCTTGCCTCTCGTGGGAGAAAAAAAAACAAAACAAGACAGAGGGCTCTTTTGGCC
>CAESWR010000101.1:429501-470379 GCA_903171835.1 Mullus surmuletus | reverse complement strand
GTGTGTGTGTGTGTGTGTGTGTTTGTGTGTCTGTTTGTGTGTGAGCCATAAGCTCAAGGAGCAGGAGAGCCATGTGTCACAGGGGTGTGTGTGAGTGTGCGTGTGTGTGTGTGTGTGTGTGTGAGTAGATGGTACTGCTGGAAAAGGCCTGTGCTTAACAGCAGGGCTCTAATTAAAAGGGTCTCACAGTTGGACACCAGGCAGGCCTCTCATAAAGAGACTCACACTCCGGCAGAGAGGTGGCAGAGCCGGTGTGTGTGTGTGTGTGTGTGTGTGTGTGTGTGTGTGTGTATGTGTCAGTGAAGGAGAGGTTGCAGACAGTCGCGTCTCTGCTGCATTCGTGCTCATCCTGATTGCTGCATGGAAACACACATCTGTAATGTTTTCTATGACAAGGACAGAAAATGTGTGTGGAGGGACAGAGGGAAGCGTGATGGTCGGGTGAGAGGGGAGGAATATTCTGAAGCTTTAAACAAAACACCCCCACCAAAACCAGAGGGGTCAAAACTATCCACATTCATTACTCAGGTAGAGGTACAGATGCTCGGGTTTAAAAAGTCTCCTGTAGAAGGTGAAGTATCCATTCAAGCTTTTTACTCAAGTAAAAGTGGAAAAGTACTAGTTTCAAAACTATTCAGAACTGCTTAAAGCATAAAAGTCAAGGTAATGTAAGGGGGGAAAATGTAATAAAGGACCAAAGCTTATCTATGCTTATCTATGCCCATTGAAAATGAAGGCATTTTAGTACAATGCAAATACATGAAAGGACCACATGTGAACTCCTGAGCATTAACGTGTTTCATGGAGCAGAAGATATGATGACTAGTTGCCTATAAGTATTGGAATGGTGAAAAACTTCAGAGGCAGCTTATCAATATCCTTTATTGGAATGTAAATGTCCATCCAAGCTGAGCTGCAGGAATCTGTGAGGGCAACGGAGGGAAGAGAACAAAACTGGACACGAACATGTGTGTACCAGGGCAGGCTGAGTGTCAGTGAGCCTGCTGTGGTTGGCACAGTGAGTGGGAGTAACAAGGCTATTTTTAAAATGTAAGGAGTAGAAAGTGCAGATGATTGTATGAAAATGTAAGGAGTAGAAAGTACAGATGATTGCGTGAAAAGTAGTGAGAAGTCGCCCGAAAAATAATTACTGCAGTATAGATAGTATAGTCTGAATTTCTACTTAGGTAAAGTAACAAAGTATTTGCACTTCCTTACTCGACACCTCTGACCAAAACATCACGAAACGTGAAACATTATGTCTCTGTTTCCCTCTCTCTGTTTTTTGTCTTTCTGTCTTTCTTTCTTAGGTTCTGAGCGACTGTGGGAAGAAGCCCCGCCCCCGCTAATTACGGCCGCCTTGTGCCCGACACACTTCTCCCACTCGCCTGCTGTGGCTGTTTGTGCTGCCGCCTAAACTTTAGACAAACTTCTTAGCGGCCGGCGGTTCAGCCGAGGTCAGACGCTGCCGATCGAACCACCTCCGCCACGTCTTTTGTGGTGAAACAACCATGTTGAGACGTGACCCGGAGTCTGCAAACAGCTGTCTGAGGGGGCGTGGCCAAGCAAATAGGAGCCTCTTGCTAATTGGACGAGTTAAATTCAGCCCTGCTCTATTGACCGCTTTGACAAACTGTAATGTAGTGAAGGCGTCCCGGTGTCTGATGGGAAAATGGGGCAGATAAGTGTGTAGTGGTGATTCTGGAGTAGATTCCTGTTCGATGCTCACGCACGCTGGGGCTGAGAATGTACAAAAGTAGTATGTAGCTGACGTAAGTTAGGCAGCCATGTGGTACCATCTAAGGTTGGGAAGCTGGAGTCCTCCCCTCTCATAAGGCTGGTATAACCATTTCAAACAAAGTCTTGCTTTCCTGTTATTCCAAATGAATTGGCTGAACAATTCATTTAATTTGTTATAGAACAAAGCTGGCAATGGCAGTGGAACTGTTTGGAAACAGTACAAAAATGTTGGCAAAATTGTCATTTTTTAAATATTAATTCTACCCATGGTCTGACCATCGATTTAACGCTTCTGTAACTTGGTCCACAAGGGGGTCATAATTAACTGGGATGATTTTATTCAATTCTGGAGAAATTCTAACACCTAAATATTTAAAAAAATATTTAAAACCTTGTGTAAATTGCAAATGGAGTACTTATAGTGGGATTTTTCCTCTCTTCTTCATTAAGTAACATTAAGACTGAATGAGAATGTTCCAAAGTTTTCTATTAGTCTCACCACTTTGGGAATACTGTTCTTTAAATCAGACAGAAGAAATATAATATCATCTGCAAATAAAGAGATGAGAAGATCTCTCCCTCCAATTCCAATGCCTGATATTCCTGTATGAGCTCTTGCTGCAATGGCCAATGGTTCTATTGCTAATGTGAAAAGGAGAGGTGATAGAGGGAAGCCCTGTCTGGTTGATCGCTGTAAGTTACAGGATACTGATATATTGTTATTAGTTAGAATTTGTGCAGCAGGATTCGTGTACAGTAGTCGAATCCATCGGAGGAAAGTTTCACCAAATCCATATCTGTGGAGTAATCTCAGGAGGTAATTCCACTCGATTCTGTCAAAGGCTTGCCATGCAGACAGTGCTGTCTCCTCAGTATTGTTTTTGCGATATAATACATATAGTTTATTTACTAATATTATGATAGCCCTGTCTTTTTCCAACAAACCCTTGTTGATCATCAGTCTCCAATCTGGGTATATTTTATTTATCTATTTACTTACTAATACCGGCTCTACTCTACTCTACTTGGCATGATATCTGGTGTGTTCCAACAAATCCACTGCATTATATTACCCACTCAGGGTAGCTGGTTGTCGTAGCGACACAGATGTGACGTGGCCATAATGTGGTCCCAGCTGTAGCCGCCAGCTAACACCATGTTTGAAGTGAACGCGATCCGCACAATGCCATGGCAACAAATGCCACTGCTGCGTTGCTACAACTTATTTGGTGTCGGTCAACACGGACAGCCGCTGCTAGCCGCCACTGGCTAATGGAATCACGGCACCAGAGCGGCGTCCTCCGGTAAGGCCAGATCAGAGTTTCTAATCGGTCCTGCCTAGATAAACTGAAAGGAAGAAAGAAGGAAGGAAGGAAGGAAGGAAGGGAGGAAGGAAGGAAGGAAGGAAGGAAGGAGGGCAGGATCCCTCCTTCCTTCCCTCCTTCCTCCCTGCTTTCCATCTCAACCTTTGTGTGTAATCAATAGCAGCATCTCAGCTTCCCACATCTCACCGCGCTGCAGCTTCAGTCACTTTACATTACACACACACACACACACACACACACACACACACACGCAGGCGGGCGGGCATGGATATCAACATGGGGGTGGGAGCATAGAAGTGAAGCAATAGGCTTATAGTCAGCAGTAGTTTATTAAACCCGTAACCTCTGCAGCAGCCGCGCTCAGCCTGCCCGTGTTTACCGAAGTCTAACCTTTGCTGTAGGTCACCGATCTCATTTTCCACGTGTTCATCCGGCCCGGCCGCGCCGTCTATAGGCCGCCCGCCACTCGCTGCCATTTCAACCCCTTGAAAGTTGGATAACAAAGCAGCCAAGCGGCGTGCCAGGTGGAGGAAAATGTGTCAAGGTCGGATTGCGCAGCAGAAAGTAAGATGGGTGGAGTGTGAAGACAAAGACGTGACCTACTGAGGAAGCTTCAGAGGTGCAGCCGAGTTAAAGCTGTTAGACTCCATCGATCGGCCTCCCCGGCTTACCACTCGACATCTGTACATAGGTATACAGGAATTGAATTCCAATTCCACACTTCCGCTAAAATCCTGCCGTGTTTCTGGTGGGATTCTGGCCCCCATCGACGTCAGGTGGGAGAATCGCTCTCCACACCTCACAAAACCTCTTCTGTCCTCATTTCTTTTTCAATTAGCCGACGAGACCTCGCCACGACCGAGAGCAATATCAGTTTGCAGCGTTTAGTCACGGCGTTAATGCACAAAGAGGGCTCATCTTAGATGATGGATCAATGCTATTTTCCGAGCTGTTACCACGTCCATTATTGTTTCAATTACCAGCGTTCAGATAATGGTTCTCCCCGGCCCATCCCATCCAGCTGGAGCCTCGTACGTGTGTTTGTGGATCATCTCCACAATGCTCGTCAGTGGTCTGAAGAAGGAAGGAGTCGTTCCTTGTTGTGCTTGGAGAACATCACGGCAATGGTGGATTTTTTTCTATTTTCCAATCAGATGTGGCTTTGTTTAGTGAACACGAGGAGGCGTGAGCTGCTGGTTGTGATAAACCTTCCCTGAGGCCGGCTGAAGCAGAAGGCGAGAAAGGGTGTGGGGGGGGTTGAGTGGGGGGGGTTGGGAGCAACACGAAGCGGGCCATGACCACATCAGGATCGACTTGCCTCTGCTTGCTGCGATCACCGAGGAACCGGCTTCGGGAGTTGGGAGGAAGAAGATGAAATTGGAGATGGGAAAGGGGTCACGGCACAAAGTTTTGTGGGTTCTGATTCAGTTCGAATTAATCGAAGGGGCCTTTCATCTTTCTTGCAGAACTTGTATTTTTGAGCAAATTAAATTTGAACCTGGAAAGTGTTCCACTGAAGTAAGGCCTGAATTATTCCAACCTTTGGACGCTGATTCAGCTGCTTGCTGAGCATAGGCATCAAATCTCTCATCACTTCTACATTTAGATGAGTTACTTTTAGAAATGTAATATTTTGAATATGTATTTTTAATGCCTTGCAATTGTGTGTGTGTTTAAATGACTGAGTGTCATTGCAGAGTACAGAGCACAAACACTGGGCAAATACATACATAAAGTTCCCTCCGACCATGACACACTCTGAAAACAGGTGGTCGCAGGTGTGAACGCACTCACCACGCATGCAGGACACATTTGATACTGGATCCCCAAACCACGTCCGGAGGTGGGCTGAGCCACACATGGGGGGCAGCACCGCCCCTCGACTGACATCTCATGTTAAGCATCCGCTGCCGTCATCGGCCACAATCATCCGCCGCCAGCATCCACCGCCATCATCGGTCATCATCATCGGCCACCATCACCCACCACCAGCATCCATCACCATCATCCACCACCATCATCCGCCGCCATCATCGGCCACAACCATCCATCACCAGCATCTACCACTATCATCCACCACCATCATCCAAAACCATCATCTGCTGCTATCATCCACTGCCATCCCCCACCACTATCATCCACCACCATTATCCACCACCATCATCCACTACCATCATCTACCACTATCATCCACTGCCATCCTCCACCACTATCATCCACCGTCATCATTCATTGCTATCATCCACCGTCGTCATCAATCGCCATCATCCGCCGCCATCATCCACCAGCATCATTGGACACCATCCTCCGTTGCATCATGGGCCACAATCATCCGCCGCCAGCATCCATCGCCATCATTCATCATCATAGAAGTTAAAGAATTGTTGCGTTGCATTTTTTCAGAAAAGAGTCTTTTACAGACGGTGAAACACGACTGTAGGATCGCTTGTGAGTGCTGACTACTTTGGGGAAAGCCTGTCGGAGGCAGGACTTTCTGAAACTGGATTTGAGTCGAGCAGCGAGACTGCCGTTTTGCTAGCTATTAGCGTCAGAACGCCGACGAGCATTTTCATCCGCTCTAACGAGAGTGAGGCTGGATTTTTTTTCTTTTTCGTCGTGTTTTCTCGTTTCGTGTGTCATCTCATGGGACCAGAGGTAATCAATGATAGTTGGACACGACTACCATTCAGTTTTGTGAATTGTAAAATGTCAAAATGTACTCCTTATTACTTTTTGAAGGGAATCGTGTTTGCACGGACTGCCACCATTGTTTTCCGGTGCGCCGTTCCACCTACAGCGAGATCGGTAAGCATGTTCATGGTTGCCAGTGACGGATTTTTTGTTTTGTACTGTGTAACATACTGAGTAAATTGTATAGTGTGTGTGATTTGAATATGTGCATGAGGGAGAACTCATGTGAATGTAGGAACTATACTGTTTATTGAAATTGGTAAATTCAAAATGTATTGACTACTGAAATATTGTGTGGAAAAAAAACTGCATTTCCATTGATATGACATGATTAATGTTAAAAACAACAAACCATTGTGTTACAGATTCCATGTTAAAAAGAGAAATATCTGATGCTGTAATGAGAAAAGAAAAGATGGAAGAACAACCACCACCAAATCGGATACAAAAACAACAACACAGCTGCAGCTCCCTCTTTCTCTTCATAATTACCAAAAGAAAACTGGATAGCACCAATGAGGAGCATCAACAAAATCAGCCTTGATGTGGAAGATGAAAAAAGTTGTGAGAAAGTAGCAGACAGGGGAGGAGCAACAGCTGAGAAAGCTGCGACAGAAGGTCATAAATCGTGAAGAGACAAAGAAGGTGATGCCCACAGCTCCCCCAACTGAGGCTTCAATGCAGCAGCAGCAACAGCCACCACCACCACCATTTGTACACATGACACCACCCACATACTATGTACAGCCCAGCCCACAGTGGGGGCCCACCTTCTTGGGGGGACTGCGGGGGAAGAGGACGACTCCCAGATGAGATTCAGCGAAGGAGGTGCCTACAGGACTGTACCAAATGTTTGCTTTATTTGTGGAGCTCAAGCCCATGTCACAAAGACCGCCCACATATGAAGCACCAAGAGGCAAAAGGCCCAGACAAATCCTCATTCTGACTTTATGGAAGAGTGCTGCTCTCAATACCCTGATAAAAGCCAGCCCACTCACCAACACTGTCCCAAAATTCTGAAGATGATTTAATGGTGCTGAAGATTGACAACATCCTGATCCCACTCATGGTCGACACTGGTGCCACTATTCCATTCCCGATCATTGGAATGGTGCCCCTTTGATAAAAAAATGAAGGATTGTGGGCTTCTCTGAGGACTCCAATGGACAGTAATTATCCAACCCCATGACTGTGAATGTTGGCTTTATGAACCCAACTGAATGCCAAACTTTCCTGCAACAGCAACAGATTTGTGTTACTGCTGCAAAGAATGGTGATTCAGTTGCACAAGGACAAACGGGATGCACAAAAAACCTGTCAGCACTTGCAAATGTAGTCGAAAAAAACTTGCACATCTGGTCATGCATCACTCACTGCAGATTCACATGGCACGTGGCACGTGGCATACCTACAAGGTACAAACTTTTCATTATCATCAAAAAGACGACACAAAAGCCACATTGATCCAACAGAATATTTCATATACCAAGGCGTCAACATGGTGACAGGACTTCCATACATGCAAGAGGTTCATCATCCACCGCCATCATCCACCACCATCATCCACTGCCACCATCTCCCACCATCATCCGCTGGCAGCATCCCCTGCCGTCATCCATCACCAGCCTCCATCGCTATCATCCACTGCCATCATCAACCGCTATCATCCACCACCAGCAACCAATGCCATCATCCACCGCCATCATCCACTGCTACCATCCACCACCAGCATCCACTGCCGTCATCCATCACCAGCCTCCACCGCTATCATCCACTGCTATCATCCACCGCTATCATCCACCACCATCAGCCGCCGTCATCATCCACCACCAGCATCCACTGCCGTCATCCACCACCATCATCGCCCACCACTGCCATCATCCACTGCCATCATGCACCACCATCATCATCCACCGCCACCATCGCCCACCATCATCCGCTGCCACCATCCACTGCCGTCATCCATCACCAGCCTCCACCGCTATCATCCACCACCAGCATCCAACGCCATCATCCACCAACTCTGAGTGGGTCAGTCAGGTACTAAATTCCCAGCCACCTTTTTGCCCCAGTTTGGCCCTGGTTACAGTCACAGCGTGGTTAGCAAGTCAATAGCAAGATCAACCACTGACATGATGAATGAAAGCTGATTACTTTGTGATAATCGTGATACTGTCATTGTTACACAAAGAAAAGCATTTCCCTGACTGGCAGAAAGAAGCGATATCAAAGTGAAACGAAGAGAAAACAAATCAGAGTGTTTAGCGGTGAGGCGCCACAGAGGAGCCGGCCTTCCCCGCTCCTCGGCTACAGGGAGAGTGTCAGCGCTGTCAGGTGTGAGTCAATGCCGTCAGACGCGATCTCATTACGCCAGCTTACCTCAAGGTTAGCGGTGGGCTGCTGGCGAGGCACAAAATCGATCTGCACCAGGGACAGGCGCTAAAGGCCACTCTGGCGTGTTGTGCGCACACCCGGACACGAGCCAAACACGCGCTGTGCTTTGAAATGCAAACGGCGGAGACACGAACATACAGAGGCTGCTGTGAGGCTGCTGTGAGGCTGCGCTGGGTCCAGATGAACACACTGCAGGGAATTACACCGCTCACACCTCAAAAAGAGCTTTTTATTTTACTTTATTTATATACATTCAATAAATCCGGGATGAATCTGTCAATTTTCCAAAAATCCAAGCCTGGGTTGGGAAAAAATGTCCTATAGAAATGGTACCAATGACTTTAAATGGCCTGAAACAAGCTCCTTGACACATTCTGGGGGAACAATTTTGGCCTCAACACTGTCAAATATTCCAAAAATCCAAGTATGGGTTGGAAAAAAATGTCCTATAGAAACAGTTCCAATCAAGTCCAAATGGCCTGAAACATGTTGTTAGACACATACTGGGGGAACAATTTCTGCCTCAACACTGTAACATTTTCAACAAATCTAAGTCTGAATTGGAAAAAATGTGCAAAACCTCCCTGAATTATTGTGCAGGGAGCACATGGCCCCGGGCCCTCGCTTCACATCCAAACAGCAGCGAGAGCCGAGGGCCTCGAATCCCGTTGCCTGTAATTACGAGAGAAATCAGAGACGACAGCAGAATTCAGAAGCTCGGGACACATTTCAGATGCTTCAGACAAACATCAGCATCTACGTCACAGAGCGGCATGTAGAGACCACTCGATCCACATCAGAGCAAGTCACAATATTCACACACACACACACACACAGTTTTTCAGGGTTACTGGGGACCAATGTTCTAATCATCACCTGCGGGAACCACCCTTTCTAGAGGTGTTAAAGGTGTGAAAAAAATTCAGCACACACACACACACAAACCAAACTCCAAAATGAATATGTGAATGGGCTCAGCCTGGTTTGTGACCTTCAGTGAGCGAAGCAACAGGTGATGGATGAATATTCATGAGGAGCAGCTCGGCTGGTGGAGGAAGCAGGTGTCCACACAGGGGGATCGCGGAGCCTCGCGAAGACCAGCCGCTCATTTACACTTTACATCTTAATAGCCAATGAGAGCACGTGTTGCACTTGCTATGAGGAAACTGCTATATTTCCTTCTATTTTCTATTATTATTGTTATTTTAGTGTGTGTATGTGTGTGTGTGTGTGTGTGTTGTGGATACTTTTGAATAAAACATTGTGGCACATCTTGGACGCACCGTGGCTCTATGTGTTTCACTAAAACCTACACACCAAACATTTGGGCGCAAAGTGTATTCACGGCCGACTACTCTGAATAAACAGATTACTGCAAGAGGAGGTCATGTGGAGCGTACAAGACATAAAAAAAAAAGAATTGAATTGATCAGTCAAATATGGGAGGGAGAATCTAATTTAGGTGGAAGTGCAATTTCATTGGAGAGCAAATAAATGGAATTATATTTTATCAGATTTATACGTTGGGAACAAACATGACAGCAGAGCAATTTTCTCCTGAGAAAGGGAATAACAAGTACAAATACTATCTTCCTGAAAACGGTTAAATCAGTCATCTTCACGATATTTTTTTATTTTTAACTAACGTGGAATTCTCGTATTTCATTTGCAAACAACCTTATTACTTGAGTAATTGGTGGGAACTTCTAAGCATTTGTTTTGCTTTAATGCACATATGCACATGCTTATATTTCTGTGTCCCCTTAAAGAATCAATCAATAACTGTGAGATTATACTTTTATTATTTGTGTACACATTGGAGTCTGCATTTTCCACTTTGAGGTAAAAATAGAATCTGCTTCTTTTTTTAAACGTGTGTTGGTGCAGCCAGGCGACTCTGAGCTTTATCTGAGGAGCTGAGATGCGTTGACGATAAATGTATGAATCGGGTTGAAAAGTGATGAATGGGAGATGAAGGAGACAACCAGCGCGGTGCGGCTGTGAAGCTCCGCTGCTCACATACGCACTCAGAGGCGAGACAAAGAGCCGCGCGATTGGATGACACAGAAACATGTGACTTCAAATCCGGAGGCCTCGGACAACACCTGAAACTACAGAGAGGGACGATAACACGGGCCGCCGAGGGTGGAACCCAACCAGAGGAGCCGTAAAGTCCAGATGGAGGGTCCAGTGGGTTTCATGTGGAAAAACTGACAAGAATGGCAGGATGGAGGGAGAGAGCGAGGGAAGAAGAGGAGGAGTGGGAGCGAGGGAGGAGGTGGAGCGATGAGGCAAACTCAGAGCAATTCCATTTGTCCCCGTCACTCCTCAGAGGGGGAACATTTGAAGTGACATGCTAATTTACGGCGCTGACAAATCAAAGTCCCTCACTGATATTATCCTAAAGCGAGCTGAGGAGCCTCTGCACACCTTCTTTTTTTTTTTTTGCAAGTCACTGAAGGAACCAGGATGGTGCTTCAGAACTCAGAGGAAGGAGGCGGAGCTTCACACGCACTCTATTATCTCCCCTCACCAAAAACAGTGTCATTAGTGCACTGCGTGAAAATCCTGGCACACGCTTGCCTGCCCACACACACACACACGTGTACACACACACACACACATGGTGACACACAGCTACGTCCATAGGCAGCGATGGTCCGTGTGCCTGGCTAATAAAATCACTTTAGTCTTCATATCCACTTTAGCCTTGGAAGCTGCCATCGATGGAAGGACAGACAAACACTCGCACACACACACACACACACACACGTAGAGGAATGAGCTGTGAGCGGTCCAGCCCTTCCATTAGCCTAATGAAGTGGCTCCCTAAGATGGATGACATGACATCACCTCCGCCACCAATCACAATATCACCCCTAGAAATCCTTCCACTAAAAGCCCCACCCGTCCCCCGATCCGTCCCCTTCCCCAATGCTTACTGCACCAAATGGACGATGAGCATTCAGGACCCGCTCGGCCCCCCTCTCCGGACTTTTATTGGCCTGGTTATTTATCTCTTTAATGCAATTGGCTGGAGTGGATGCCTACGGAGGCGGATGACTATTAAATCAGGGCGGGCCGGGGCAGCGGCGTGATTACAAGAACTTTGGTTCAACAATGACAATGGCGGACAGGGGGGCTGCATGTCTGCATCTAAAGCAGGAGCGGGCGGGTGGGCGGGCCTAGTGAGGGCCAAATAAAAGACGAGACTCAGGCTGAATCCAAAGTCTCCTCTTGACCCCTTCCCCTTGGTCTCCCCTTTGTCCCTCCAAATGGATTGTCAAGGGGAAGGGGTGAAAACATTCCCTAAGAAACGGAACAACACTTGTCTACCGCTACATCATCAAACATGTTGCTAGCCGGCTGCTACTTCAGCAGAAGTCACCAGTCACAAACAGGCAACATGCTGTGGTCAATAGCAATAGTTGTTATTCGACTCAGAAATATCCGACACATCCGACTGCT
This sequence comes from Mullus surmuletus, assembly GCA_903171835.1. Classification (NCBI taxonomy): domain Eukaryota; kingdom Metazoa; phylum Chordata; class Actinopteri; order Syngnathiformes; family Mullidae; genus Mullus; species Mullus surmuletus. The sequence continues at coordinate 458,761 of CAESWR010000101.1, read as the reverse complement.
GCTGGACCAGTTTTAGGTATGTATTGAAATAGATGCTTGTTGTAATGAAGGTTAAGTGAGCTAATCAATGCTAGCTAACAAGCTTAGTGGATTAAATCTTTGGTGTGTTTTCACATTGAGCATTCAAGAGGTAAACACCTATGGTTAGACCTCTTCCCATCCTTACCCCTTGGTTGCTGTTTGCCCCCCCCCCTCAGCCCTACACCTCCATCCAAAGGAGAACTGGGAAACCCCTCACGTGAATGCACAAAACTAAGGGGAGGGGCTAAGCGCTGCAATTGGGATTCAGCCTGAGATGAGAATTTCTTAATTATTACTCTATTAGTTGTTTGCTCCATCTCTCTGCTTCCAGGATCTGTGAAAATATTCAGTTAATTGTCTCAGAGGAGTCAGAATATTCACATGTTCCTCTTATAATTTATTACTAAACTGAATGATTTGTTACTGAGAGTCTCCAGGTAGCCGTGCAGTTGTTGGACAGTGGTGATGCGTCTGATGTGACGCCACAGACCTCAGGCTACGCCGCCCCCGCCCCCCCCCACCAGGAGGACAAAATAAGTGTTTATGGGTGGACGGACCTGCATCCGTAAACAGTGGGTGTTTTACAGGCGGCGGTGCAGCTCGAGGGCCTGTCAAGGTTTACGAGGTCCCGGGTCCTTTACACAGGAGTGTTTAAGTGCGTTATTTACATAAAGCAGACCGAGGTGACCGTCTTGAGCGGTTCTCACTCCGGGATGCCGGCGTTTAAATGCTGATAAGCTGCCCTCGGCCGGCCCTGAGAGAATGATGAATGACAGCAAAAGAGTAATTATTTCTCCCTCGATTTAGAGGTCCAGATTTTTCTTTCTTTGAAACCACTGCCTGCCATTAGCCGTCCACCCATCTGGAAAATGTGAAAATGCTGGAAGTTTCAACCCACACGGGAGCTCAGCAGCGAGCTGTGGAAGCTCACCAATATACGGCGGAAGTGTGGTGGAAACCTAAACGCGAGAGCTTCCTGTGTGTTTAGCTTCATCATCCACCTAAACGGCATCTTTGCTCCTTACAAACGTATATTTCCACAAACCCCCCCTGTGCAGCAGACTTTTAAAAGGGCGGCTTTAGCGTCTCCATGGCAATAAGGAAAAGGGCGTTTAGTGTAGCAACGTCCTGTGCACGCAGTGTTGTTCAGCTTGTGAGGTTTTAAAAACCGGAATACGAGCATATTCTGCTCATTCAAATGGGTTATTGGTGTTTACATGGCCGCGGACAACCGGTTATTGCTGATATTACACTTTATTGACTGCATGGAAAAGTAGCCAGTGTGGCTCCCTTCCTATCGCCCAGCTAATGTGCCCCTTCTTCTCCAAGCCCCCTCCCCACAAACTCTGCAACAAAATGCAGCCTCGGACGCACAGCTGCCCAGCTGAGCAGCTTGCCGTGTTTATTTTGCATGTGTCACCTTTACATTCTGTTTAATGTCCAGTCCAAACAGAAGCAGCAGAAACTGGAAGCATTGGAGAATAGCTGCAGGGGGGAAGGGAGGTGGTTGGGTGGGAGCGTGTGTGTGTGTGTGTGTGTGGGGGGGGGGCATTTAGATGTGCTGGGACAGCAGTACCACCCTGATGTGAGTCATAGGACACACTGTCAGCAGCCATCCAACATCACATAGTGACTCATTACGCTGGAGGAGGAGAGATGACAACAGCAGCCATGATCAAGGAGGATGGAAGCGGCGCATCAGCGGGCGACAGTCGGAGAGAAGGCCGTCATCAGTGGCCGTCATGGTGGCGCCGCACCCCTCTGACGGATGATCGCATGAAAATTTGCAAACATACATTTTTTCCCCCTGAGCTCCGACAGTCGGTTTCCCCCCGCTGTGATCCATCGCGCTCGTCATTGGTGGTGAGCGAGTGATTCTCCAAAAAGAAAATACATGTTTGAGCCCCCTCGTGGCCACAATTATTATGCCTCCTAATCAAATGTGTGACAGACGACACGGCGGACTGATGGAAAAGTTGGTCAATCTGAGTGTTGAAGGTTGGGAACCTCACGTTAGTGAAGTTAAAGTGACACGGGGCGACATCTCATTATCCATCCTCATATTTTACTGTTTATTGACTGATAATATGAAATCCGAATAATCCATTCTACAACTTGATGTGGTTTTGTTAAACACGCCCCACAATTGTAATGCTCACGTGATTTTAAATACATCTGCCCCCTCACACTTCTTTATTTGATGCTCACCTGCTCCACAGACAGAGCTCTGAAATACATTTTCAATCCTGCTAACATTGAACCAGCGGAAACATTGAGCCTCAAATGTTTTATCACAAGTAGATAAAATGGGACTTACATCCACCGCTTCTTTACGGAAACCTGCCACAGCTTTACAAGGAAGTGCAACAGTCAAGACTACTTTGGGATTACATTAGAAAAAAAGCACCACCTGGTACAGTATGTTGGCAGAGGAGGCGAATTCAGACCATATGCCAGAGCAAAAGCAGTTTTTTGCAAAATGATGGAAATACACAGTGATTGGTGTGTTTTGGTGTTTTCTTTCTTTTTTTCGTATCATCAATCTGGAAATGTGCTGAAAATCGTACATATTTTCCCCAAATCTACTATAGACTGGCTAACTTTGTCAGTGGACAAGAGTGGAGTTGATAAATTGATTATTTGATAAATGTATGTATGTATTCATTGATTCAGGGGGTTTGATGACCGTTGTTCACATATTAATGAATGAAACCCATCTGACATCGACCACACCTCTCCACCCAGGTCAGCATCTGTCTGCCTGCACGCACTCACATCCACACTCCCTCTGCTGCGCCGGCCCGCTCGTCTTGGCGCAGCGCGGTCTACCGTATTGGCAAACGTGCGCACTGAGCCTCGCGCTGGCTCGAACACCAGATGGACTCGCCATTTGCGCCTCGATTCACTTGCGGCGTCTACGAAAATAGAGCCCAAACACTGTATTAGTCTCCACACACCGACAGGTTTTATTCTAAAAGGTTGAAGGTCAGAGGTTCCGCTCGTTAAGGCTGATGTTTGTGTCGGCGTGCGCTCAGTGGGCCGCGGCCTGCCCCCCCCACGCCCCCCCAGCCAAGTGGGAAGCGGCGCCATTAGCTCGGCAAAGAGGAACCATTTATTTGGCTCTTTTCTCCGCTGCAGCTGTATTATCTGCCCTGATGCTATTTTGTCTAAAAGCAGGCAAAGCGCCGGAGCGACGGGAAGGCGGGGGGGGGGGGGGGGGGGGGGGGGGGGGGGGGGGGGGGAGCGAGGGGGAGTGGGCGAGGTGGGGTGGCGTGGAGCGGGGGGATGAATGATGGGCTCCGAGACATGGCCAGTTTTGCTTCGCTGACAAACTGGGGCACGAGCTGCAGGGATGGAACAAAGAGAGGGAGCAGGGGTGGAGGCAGGGCGGGCGGGCGGGCGGGAGGCGATGCAGGAGCGGCTCGCCAGAGGACACAATTTACAGCACCTGTTGGCTCTGATTGATCAAAGGCAAAGAGGAGAGAGGGTAATGGTGTGTGTGGCCTGACACGGTCTGGACTGATGGGGTGGAAGGGAGGCTTGGAGAAGAGGGAAAGATGGAGCGCGTGAGCTGGATATTTGGATGTACACCGAGGAGGATAATAAATACAGAGAGAAGAGAAGAGACAGAGAGGGAATCAAGACAAAGACAGAGACGAAATAAAGAGAAAAGGTCACTGAGGCAGGAAGGTGTGAGGGGACGGGGGGAATATATATTTGTCCCCTGATGGGAGTGTGTTCGGAGTCCATCTGTGGAGAAATGAGATCAGTGGCCGACTTAGAGATGGAGGAAGACTCGGCTGCTCTGCGGCTCACACACCCTCACACACCCTCACACACCCTCACCCTCACACACACACACACACACACCCTCACACACCCTCACACACCCTCACCCTCACACACACACGCCCTCACACACGCTCACACACCCACTACCCAGACTCCTCCTCCTCGCTTTCTACTCGCACACGACCTGCACACGCTGTGTGTGTGTGTGTGTGTGTGTGTGTGTGTGTGAGAGCTCACGTGTGCAAGCCTTATTACCTAGGCTCATGTCCCACTCCACCTCTCCATCAAATGACTGGGCCAGTCTCTCTCTCAGACTTTCTCTTCCACTCCCCCCCCCCCCCCCCCCCCCCCCCCCCCCCGCACTATCTCTTTTTCTCCATCCCAGCTGAGACCACAGAGGAATCTCCTCATAGAATCACCCACTAAATCATCTATCCAACAAACAGACACCTTGGCAAACACCCTTACTGGGAGCTTTCATTTCCAATCTAAACACAGAGGACCGAGGGTGTGTGTGGGTGTGTGTGTGTGTGTGTGTGTGTGTGTGTGTGTGTGTGTGTGTGTGTGTGTGTGTGTGTGTGTGTGTGTGTGTGTGTGTGTGTGCGTGGGTGTGTGTGTGTGTGTGTGTACATGAGCATCTGTGTGTGCGGGGACGGAGCCAGCGTTCCTCTGCCGTTCAGCAGCAGAGATGATTGCATCTTTACACATTTGTTTTCATCAGTTTTCAAATTAGTCGTTGGCTGAGTTTGGGCGACGCCTGAAACTTGTTTAAAACTGAGGCGTGTGTGAACATCAGTCGCTTCATGTAATCACAAGTAATCACCGGCGACTGCATCACAAGCTCTTCAATTGTGAAAAAACCCTGATAAATGAGGCCTCTTGTTTGTTGGCCGGCAGGATGTTTGAAAACGTTTTCAGCAGGTTTTGGATATTTGGCAGGAAAAATGACCAAATCAGCATCGTGAGAGAAGCGGCCTTCCAGATCTCTATTTTTATTTTTTCACTTTGGATGCTGATTGGATCCACTTCGGATTGAGCCTGCATGCTGTTTGGAATGTGCGACTGGAACTGTTATTTTCGGTCAGTCACTTTGTCAGTCAGATAGATCAGTTTTTGGTGCTGGGGCCCAGTGAGATTTGGCATTGGCCTCCCAGGGCCCAGTGCCCCCCACACACACACACACACCTGCTACTACCTCCGCCGCCCATAGATAAGAACTTGTTATTATACATCTATGTGAGTATCTTTTATTGCATCATTCTTGATTTTTGATCAGCTCAGCGCAGCTCGAGCGGCAGAGGAAGTTGGATGCAGCTACAAAATAAAACACCCGCTTACTTTTCAAACTAAGCCGAACAAGTTTTCAGGTTGTGTGTTCGTCGCTGTGGAAAATCATCGGCCAGTACAACAACTAAACCACAGTAATTTTTTTCATGGCAACCACTTTCCAAAAACGACATTAATGCTTCCTGTCATTCAGAATCACTGGAATATAGAATCGTCAGAGACGTGTGCGCTGCCACGTCGTCTGGTTGCCGCGATCGCACAGTACCTGCACACACACGCACACACACACACTATGATCAGACAGCGTTTTCGCATGATATAGACATAAAATCGCCACTAAACAGACCAGCTCCTCTGACACTGGTCTTGATGGGAACCATCAGCTCTGGGTTTGCGGTTCTCTTTATACAAACTGTGCCGTATTGTGGTGCGCCATCTCACATTGACTATTTCGTTACAGTGAGACCCCAGCACTCCCTCTGAACTTTGCAACCCTTACTGGGCCGACTGGGCCGAGCTCTCATACTTCTGAGGTATCATCATGTTCTACAGCCACTCCCACTTTGAGCGCCCGCGTGGGAATTACCAGATGGGGAGTTTTGGCCGCGATGCTGAAACAGCTTTGCAGTCCAGCAATGTTACATTGGAATAGTGCCAAATGTGTCATACAGTATCCCTTTTACAGTTGAAATGGAAGCAGCCAGCTCATTTAGACGGAGTCACTTGGTTGGTTTAGCAGATGTAAATGTTTAGTAAGAACTCCTCTGCAGGGAGCGGCCGCTTTTAAACTGCCACAAAAGCCTTTCTGTTGCTGCGCTGACGTCGCCTGCATCCACCAGAGCACTCCATAACCTGGCTAATTCCTGACGTAAGCACCTGGCTCCTGCTCTGTAAGCTCTTGCCTGTGTGTGCATGTGTGTGTGTGTGTGTCCAGTGTGGCCGCGATCACTTTCATCTCATACACAGATGACCGCAGAAACCGCAGGCGGAGCTGTAACGTTGCACTCAAACCCAATAAACTGACACACAACACGCTCCCGTATATACACTACGCTGATACAGACGAAGGGGGAAACAGACCCCGGGCGGCTGACGTGTGTGTGTGTGTGTGTGTGTTTGTGTATGTGTGTGTGTGTGTGCGGGGGGGGTTAGACTGGACCAGAGGCTGCTGTGGAGGGAAGAAACAGCAGGAAGAGATGAAACACGTGAGGAGAGCAGAGGAGGAGTTGTCTTACACATCACACACACACACACACACACACACACACACAGTGGCATACATAGACTTTTTGAAGAAAACCATTGCCATTTTATGCATTCCAGGGTAGTTTAACACCATATTGCATGCGTTTTTGCCGCCCAAAGAGGGAATTTGTATATGTTTTGACCATCCAAGAGGGCAGTTTAGTGTGTTTTGCCAACCAGGGGGAAACTTAAGCACATGTTTTTGTCTCCAAAGAGGGCACTTTAGTGTGCGGTTTTGCCACCACACAAGAGGGCATTTTATCATGTTTTAGCCAGCCTGGAGGGCAGTTTCTTGTGTCACACGGTGACAGCGGGTCTGACAGAAAGCAGCTCGGACATCAGGCCGGACCGTCACTTTTGTATGCGCGAGGTGAGAAGGAAGGAAGGCATCAGATGTATTATTGAGCTCACCAAAGCTCTTCCTCCCCCTCACTTTCCTCCAGTTTCAGAGCAATCAACCATTGGCTGTGATCGTACACGCTCGCTTGGAGTGGAAACTTTCCTCTTGATCTATGTTTCATGTCTCGACTCGGGTGCGCGAGGCGGTGCCAGGCAGAGCAACCGGCACTGCGGCACACGAGCGACGTCGCAAAATCGTCGGTGGCCTGATGAGGACGAGGAGGAGAGAGGAGTTAATTAACCACCAGAGTCTCATTTTCTCTTTATAACACTCATTTAAGCTGTGACTCTCCGTGTGTGTGTGTATGTGTGTGTGCGTGTGTGTGTGTGTCCTTTCCTATCACTTATCTGCACGGATGTATGGCGTTTGTTGGCGATGGTCTGCCGAGCGTGCAGGTCTGCAGCTCACAAACAGACTCAACTGGACAATTAGTCGATTTGAAAGGCGAGATATTTTGTCATCTTGAGGAATCTGGTTTGTGTTTGTGATCTTGGCTGCGAAGCGTGCTCTCTGCGGTTTGAAGTATTGATTTGAAGGTTTTGAGCAAAATCTGAAGTGCTGTTTCAAAAGAGTTGTTTATCTCCGAGTGCCGACTGTCAGAATAGCAAACCATTATTCGCCTGATCAATGCGTCTGCTGACAGAGAATCGCTCTACAAAAACGTTCTGATAATTAAGCCTGGTTTCTAAGCAAACCCCCAGGTCATAGTCATGACGTGGGCGTCTCAGAGTAGAAGAAGGCCAAACTGGCTGAGCTTCACGCTCCTCGTCCACCTGATTACCTGCAAGATGAACTTGAGTTGGAGCTGTTGTTGCAACAAAGAGCAATTTCCCCTTGGGGATTAATAAAGGAATTCTGATTCTGATTCTGAACATGGACATCAAAGCATCGCACTTTTAACAGTGGCGTGCGAGTGTTTGAATGGCAAGGGCGGAAATAAAGAAAAGGGCATCTATAGCGTGTTCTCGCCACTGAAGAGGGCACCTCAATGTGTTTCAACCACCCAAGAGGGCAATTTAGTGTTTGATTCCACAAAAGAGGGCAGTTTATGTGTTTTGCCAACCAGGGGGTCACTTCGGCACACGTTTCTGCCTCCCAAGAGAGCCTTTTGTCATGTTTTTTCAACCCAAGACGGCGGTTATGTGTGTTTTACCAATAAGGAGGGCACTTAAATACACTTTTTTGTCTCCAAAGAGTGCAGTTTATCATGTTTTCCAGAAAAGAAGGAAGTTTAGTGTGTTTTGGCACACTAAACCAGGAGACCACTTTAGCCTGTGTTTTTGCCTCCAAAGAGGGCACGTTGGCGTGCGTTTTTCAACAATTGGAAACTCGAGTGCAGAGTGCAGAGTTGTAGTATGGAGTAGTGAATGGAGCAAGTGCTTCTGGGAGATGAAGTCATTTGGTTGTTTCTCTGCTGTGATCCTCCTCAGCCTCATATCTGACTTGAGCAGAGAAATTGGAGCAACATTTTTGACTGTTTTCTGGTTTCACTGAAGAATTAGTCAATGAATTGATCAACTAACGAGCAGATTCAATGATAATGAATGTGATCCTTTATTCCACTCACATACAAACTACAAAATAGTTTGAGTCAATAGAGTTTGAGTCAATACTTGTTGTTGTTGTAAGTTTAATATCCAAGGTTTTTTCTTTTTATTGAGATTATCTGAAGTGCACTAATCTTTAGGGAACAAAGAATTCGACTTCCTTGCCCGAGAGAGAGGGACGGCGTTGAGTCGATTAGTCATTTGCAGGGAAGATCATTTATATTAATAACAAGCGCGAGTGCGCCTGCAGCCGTGCCTCCGCTCGTGTTCCTGTGATGAATGCTTTATTGGTTGGTGTCCAATCTTTCCTGAATATTCATTATTAGTATACATATAGATTTTATGCAGTCATGGGTTTCATTCCCAATAGCAATTCCCTTTAATCTATATCAGAGTGGTGCAAAATAATTAAAAGCATGGAAACGTTGACATATTTATGTGAAGTTACACACTTGAGTGCAGTATTTTTCCATAGGAATTTGGTTCCTGAGTGCCACATTGATCGAACTCAGAACAACAGACAGAACAGAGAAACTTCCTCTCGCCTACGTAGTCTTAGAAATGAGCCAATAGAGAAAGTATCGTTACTCAGAGCCACCGCAGTGATGGCGGTCGCAGTGATCCTCCTCCTGCTCTCTATCTCGGAGTCTCAGCTGTTCTCCTCTGCCCTGAGGAGGGAGGTTACGCCGCTCCTCTGCTGCTGCCCAATCAGACGCGAGATAGAGCCTTGAACTGCGTGGCCCGCGGGCCTCGTCTGGATCTGGCAGAGGGACGGCTGGATGCAGGTCTGAGTCAGATAGAGGCGAGCGGCAGAAGCACGGGGTGAAGTACGAGGAGGGCATGGAGAGAAGCCAGTCAAAAAGTTCTGATACATGCCCCTTGAATAATCGAGGCCCGAATCAATTTGTTCAACGTCCGAGAGGAGCGAGCGGACTACAGAGGAATGCGGGAGTGGGAGGTCGCTCCGTGCGCATCCGAGTCCTATCTCAGACAAACACATACAGCCAGAGTGGCCCGACTCCACCAAGGCCGCCGGGAGGGACACACACACACACACACACACACACACACACACTGAGAGTTTGCCTTTTTTTTTATTCATTTGAAAATGTATGCAATTCAAATGCAAATAAATGTCCATATTTTTTCCCCCAATGGTTATTTCTGAGTTCCTACATCTGGAAGCGACTCTTTTGATTTGAAAAAGTCTCAACACATTTCCACTCCATGCGATTGATAAACATTCCGTTCTAAAACTGCCGGCAATAAAAACACTGCTGTGATGACCTCCCGGTTTTACACAAAATGTTAAAACTTTTGGACTCCAGTTCGTCCCCAAAGTATTTGATGAGGTTTGGAGGTCATGCTAGGCCCATTGTGTAAACGCACACGAGCCAAAATGAGTGAAAAACATCTCAAGATGATATAACGTGTCTGCTGTCCCTCTCAGCCAAGGGAGGACTGGCCCTTTTTTTCCCCCTGGTTGACCGGTGGGTCAGTGGGCGGGTACAGGCTTTTGATGCAGTTGGGCTGCTATCATCCACCTCCGTCATCCACCACTGTCGTCCACCTCCATCGTCCACTTCCATCATCCACCTCCGTCATCCACCTCCGTCATCCACCACTGTCGTCCACCTCCATCGTCCACCTCCGTCATCCACCTCCGTCATCCACCACTGTCGTCCACCTCCATCGTCCACTTCCATCATCCACCTCCGTCATCCACCACCGCTATCCACCACCATCATCCACCTCCATCATCCACCACTGTCATCCACCTCCTTCATCCGCCTCCATCATCCAGCACCATCATCCACCTCCTTCATCCAACACCGTCATCCACCTCCATCATCCACCTCCATCATCCACCACTGTCGTCCACCTCCTTCATCCACCTCCATCATCCACCACCATCATCCACCTCCTTCATCCACCACCGTTATCCACCTCCATCATCCACCTCCGTCATCCACCACCGTCATCCACCTCCATCATCCACCTGCGTCATCCACCACTGTCGTCCACCTCCATCGTCCACTTCCATCATCCACCTCCGTCATCCACCACCGCTATCCACCTCCATCATCCACCACTGTCATCCACCTCCTTCATCCACCTCCATCATCCACCTCCATCATCCACCACCGTCATCCACCTCCTTCATCCACCTCCATCATCCGCCACCGTCATCCACCTCCTTCATCCACCACCGTCATCCACCTTCTTCATCCACCTCCATCATCCACCTCCATCATCCACCTCCGTCATCTACCACTGTCGTCCACCTCCATCGTCCACTTCCATCATCCACCACTATCATCCACCACTGTCATCCACCACCATCATCCACCTCCATCAACCACCATCGTCATCCACCTCCATCATCCACCTCAATCATCCACCTCCATCAACCACCACCATCATCCACCATCCACTGCCAGCATTCGCTGCTACCATTCACCACTATCATCCACTACCATCATCCATCCGCCGCAACACTAAAGCAGTGCTGCACTGAGTGAAAAGCTGAGTTTGCTTTCAAAACAGGTAGATGTTTTGTCATTCATCACTGATGAGACTTCAATCTCACGTCTCCTGAGATGCCCTCAAAGACCCACCTAAGTCATCGCTGGGACGGAAACTCCAGCAGGACGGTCAGCTGAAGTGTTTGGTCAAATGTTTTATTGTTTTCGTGATTTGTTCAGAGAAATAACTGTTGCGTTCATCTAATCGCCCTGATGATTGTCAGCAACTGGAAGTTCTTTGGTTTGCGTCTGTTTGATGTTGAATGAATGAGGCGCTGAGCAAAGGTTGTTTAGTCTCCCAGGAGTTTCCTGCAGTAACTCTGTACTTTACAGTGCTGGACTTTCTTTCAAGGTTTCTGGTTGTGATTTTCACGACTTATCTATTTATTTTTCACCACAGTTCTTTTGTTCAGTGGATATATGAGTGAGCACTCTGTGTCTTTACAGCAGCAAGACAATATTTAACCCTAACACACTTTAAATGGGTCAATCTTTTTAATCAACTTCAGGATGAATATGTCAAATATTACTGGTTGTTTTTATTTTTGCCAGTTTGTTTACATAAGTCCACAGTATTTACATGTTGTCCCGGTCGTCTGTTTTTGGCATATCTCGAAACTTAAAATAAAAAATTATCACAGAAAAAGGAGTTTCCCAAAGCTGTAAATGAATCCGTGCGAGTTGTCTGCGAGGGAACGAGGCGGCGACCTTCCTCTCTGAACTCAGCCAGGGAAAGCAGAACACTCAGCTGTAGAGAAGACCTGTGGGCGGCACCCATGTGCACAGGCCACGCAAAGCCCTCCTCTGTCGTCGTCGTCGTTTTTGTTTCTCATTTGTTTTTAATTTCTGTCTATTATATTTTGCTCATCTGCTGCCATGGAGAGAGTTTGGGTAGGCCAAGTGTGTGTGTGTGTGTGTGTGTGTGTGTTTATGTTGGGGGGGGTGGGGGGGTGGGGGGGTTACAAATGCTGGCCTAACAAGATTAGCAAGTATCTGTTTTCTCACATTGACAAATTAATTTCCGTACAAATTAAATGAAGGAGCCCTCCCTTGATAATTTGCAGGGAAATTGAAGATGGTTTTGAGGAATGAAATAAAACAACAAGTCTGCTAAGGAAAAAAAATCTAATTACTTTGGTGAGGAAAATAAAGGTAGGTTAATAAATTAGGAGGAAGTAAATCTGGGCAGCCAGACTCCCGTATAGTCTATGAAATTGAATAATGTGCAGCAGAAATGCGCATGTGTGAGGAGCCCGACGGAGCTCCAGAGAAACAAACAGAAACAGAAAAACAGCCTTTTCCATTACATGTGTTGATGATGTGCTAGTTTCCTGTGGGCGATGACGAGGCAGAAGTACAGACAATAATCAAAGTGTGGCGGAGGGTACGAGACGGAGGACGGGGACGGGGGTGGGGGGCTTGGGCGGGGGAATAAACAGCCCGCAGACAGACAAAAAAGAGACGGATGGATGAAGAAGAGAGGAGTGTGAGTGGCAGCGGCGGCGCGGAGCTGTCTGAGCCGCGGCTGCTCACATCCGCTGACATTTACAGAGCGACCGATCACTCCTCGCCATCCTCCTCTTGAAAAGTTCAAACGACGAACACGGATCCACAGAGGAGACGCTCCGCCGTGCGGATCAACGCACCGGCTGGCGGCCCTCTGTAGGCCACGGCGCCGCAGCCTCCGCGTGTCACGGCTGTCACTCTGCATCCTCGTCTCCTCGCCGTCTGCACCTCCACAACATGGAGCGCCGCAGACAGAAGAAGAAGAAGAAGAAAAGCCCGTGTGATGCAGGTCCTGGCAGTCAATAAATGGGAACTCACGGGAAATTTACAAAAATTAAAGGGGAATAGAGTTGGGGAAATCAGATATGCAGATGATTGAGGCCACGCCCCCTACACGCGCCATGCTTTCCTCCATCTTGCGGATTACATAAAGTCAAGTAAGTTTTGATAATATTATCTGTGTAAATATATTTGATCTACGGTAGTAATGTTTAGCCTGCAAATATTGAATGAAAAAGTAGTCATACGAGAGCCCCTCACTCGCACCCAGCGCTGCCGCCCCTCACCCGCACCGCCGCCCCTCACCCGCACCCAGCGCCGCCGCCCCTCACCCGCACCCAGCGCGGCCGCCCCTCATCCGCACCCAGTACTCACTGTGTCCACTGACCCCCCCCCCGTCATTATGACAGCGTTTGTTTGTGTGTGTTACTGTGTGTTAATTGTTAATATGTGTCACTGCTTATTCAGTCCTCCTTATGAGGAAAGCTTGTTGACACAATATTATCTTGTAATCAAACACAAGATATTAAAATCTATTTCTGGAGCCGTTCTCAAAAATGTATCTTTATATAATATAACAAGGTCTGATTAAAAAAGACGAGCTTTATTTTGCAGTGGTTTTGTTTGGAGAGTTAATTACACATTAAAGAATCTGCTGTAACTGTAACTGATGTGATAATCAGAAAACCTCTTACAATTTCCCCGAGGGAACCTGCCTAAAGGGATCAATAGTTCTATCTATCTGTATCTTCACTTTTATATATCTTATATTTTATATACGATTTTGAAAAGTTATCATTGGAGGAAGGCCCTGATGCTTATCTCAAGTAGTTTACGGTCGGCGGCTGGACTTTTCACACAGCAGGCGAGTCGAGCCGAGCTGTAAATTTGTGGCTTGCGAGGTCAGTTGTCCCGGGACCAAATGCTGCCACAACCCTTTCACAGTGCTGGAAAGACCCGACACGTCCTGGGAAAATGCCGGATTTTCGTGCAGTGTGAAAGGGGCTTCTGAGGCAGAAACTTGTTACACAGGAGAGCCGAAGAATCTCCACCAGAAATAAGAACTGAAGAAGCTTCTTGGATGAGAGGCAGAAGGTCTTCACTTGCAAGAGGTGAGTGCAGTTTCCTCCCTTATAACTACTTGAGACATACGATGACCCGGAAAGCTGAGAATATCCACAAATATAAGACTGAGGCCTGACTCAGGAGGCCGCGTGTGGTCACAGACCTCATTCCTCACATTCCTCAATCACAGGAAGCCGCGTGTAATCACACACCACGGTGGCATCGCGTCGCTCCTCGCTGGATCCAGGTTAAACGAGGAAAGCAGCAACCCTGGCGCCTTCTTACCGCCGACACTGTGTAATCCGTATGTAAGGAGCGCTCCTGAATGAACTTCCACCAACGTCTGTGTTTTTTCCGGTTTCCCAAAGAAAGAGAAATTAATGTGATTTGGGCTTTTGGCTGGAATGTGTTTGAGGAGGCGGAGGCTTGCGTGTCTTCCCTCTGTAAGAAGCGCGAGATAATACGACCATGAGTAATGCGCTTAGTTGTATTATTAGTATGTCAACACTGCAGTGGCATCGGCCTCCCCTCATACTGGTCCGACTGGGAACCACAAATCCATTCAGGCTCTGGGTAACAGGGCTTATTGATCATTTTGAGCTACAAATGTTTTTTTATTCGTCTTCAGAGACTGATCCACCCTCACTTCCCACAATTCCACTTAGTCAGCTGCTTTTTAAAGAAAGTCGCGAGGTAACTGACGAAGAGTTTGGTGCATCATAGGCAGGAAAAAAAACAGTGTTCGCTTCTTGTTTTAAGTGTTTGATTGAAAAGTCAAGAGGCCCAATTCAGAAGTGTCAGGGATATTGGAAACTTGAGTTAACAGACTTCATATTATCTGCTATTAAGTCGCTGCCAAAGCTTTGAAAAGAGCATCAGTATGTTTTATTGTGCGAGCACTTTTCATTGGAACATCCTTTTCATTTTCCCTGCAGTCTCGCTTCAGCCAGAGCGGTGAAGAGCACTCATTATCTGCATGCAACCACATCAAAATTACTTTTAAATCTGATTTGTTACAAGGTATTTGAGCATCAAGGCCAGACAACAAAACGGGTGTAATTTTGCAACATTTGCTGATTATCTGTGACTGCCGTGCTTGAACTGGCCGGGTTAGTGGCCTCCCCGGCACACACGCGGCCCGAGCGAATCCGCCCGCAGAGATGACGATCGGCCTGCCCTCTTCATCACCTCTTAATCAGAGTGTTGGCACTGACTGCCCAGAATTGGATCAACCCCGGTGACCCCTGCTGCTGCTTCCCCTCTCGAGGTCAGCCGCACATCACTGCACTGTCTCGGAGGCGGCGGCACGCTCGCTCAAATGAAATCTTATTTCTCCCCCTCGTTCGCTCGCTCGCACCCCCCACTTCCTGTCTCTCTCTTTGTCTTTATCTCCTTCTGGCTGGCTGCATTAACCTGAGCGTGATCTTTCACTGTGTGACCGGAGTTACTGAAGCTTTCTCTTTATTCTGAGAACTGCTGCTTTAATAACAAATGTTGCTTTGAGACTGAATATTTTTGTGATATATCAATAACAATACTGAAGATGAATCATTCAAGCCCCTGCCTGCATCTCTTTTAACGTCTATAAAAATGTCCCCCGCGCTCACTGCCCCCCCTCGAAAAACGCTCGAAAACCCGAAGAACACAAAAAACACACAGAACCCAAGTGAACCAAAGAAAACTCCCAGAACAAAAGAAGAAGGCACGGAAACTCACATAACTAAAAGCTGCAGGATGCAAGAAAACCTGCAGAACACACAAAAAGATTATGATTAGTTTTTGTGATTAGTTCTGGCTGCCAAATGCAGCCCACATCAGCTGATGATCAGCTGACTGCAGGTAAAACATGTGATTGGCAGGCCTCACTAGTCCCATCCCGACCCCCCAGCTTCCTACTCAGAGTTATTCAGTGTCGTTGTGCGCCGGTGCTGCAGGTTTTGTTGATGATGCGGAGTGGAGGCCCCGCCCCAATGCAGCGAGCTTCCATGTACGCTCGTGGAAGGTCAGTGGGCCCAGAACAGAACCATCCTGGGGTCCTGACTGACCACAGGTGTGTCACCAACCCACCAACAATCAGTCCTCGGGATGCAGAAGCATATTTTTACTTACTGATTTCATTCCAAAAAGACACGAGAAGTTGTTTCTGTCATAGATCAACCTCTGAGGTGCCGTTTCCAGAAAAAAAAATCCCCCAAAACTACAGAGACCGATTGTGAAATTGTTAAAAATTAAAAAGGATTAGCGATAACGAAGGCCGACGCCTCTTTGGCTGAATGGCGACAGCTGGAGGGAGGGTCAGTGTTTGCTTCTCTGCCAGACCCGACCTTCAACCTCCAAATCCAAACGGGAACACATGAATCAACAAATGATGTCAGTGGGCCGGCGTGGCCGTCCACTGGAAACCTGACACGAGAACTCTGGAGATGACAAAGTACAAATACTTCCTTACCTTACTTAAGTAGAAATCTTAACTGGAGCAATTATTTTCACCCGACCTTTTACTTCTACTCCTTACATTTTCATGCAATTATCTGCACTTTCTGTTCCTTAACTTTGGAAAATAGTCTTGTTACTCCCATTAATTATTAATTAATAAAGGCTATTGATAACATGCCTGTGAGGTTTGACTTTTTGCACCATTCCAATACTTATAAGCAACTCCATCAAACACATGTCCGTGCTCAGTAGGTCACTCAATGGGCATCAATGCAGCTCAAACATGTTAATATAACATTATAGCCATGATGGCCTTTAGAAACATGTGTTTTTGGGGAGGTGGCGCCACCTAAGCTTTTGTCCTTAATGGCATTTTTTCCCCTTACATTACTTCTACTTTTATACTTTAAGTCATTTTGAAACAAGTACTTTAAAATTTTTACTTGAGTAATGAATGTGAAATGAATGTGAATACTTTTGTCCCCACTGACACTCACCCCCGATGGCTCTTTTTTCTCAAGTGCTTTGAGAAAAAGTAGTTCTCCAGAACCTCAAGAAGGATCAAGCTGCCCACACACTCCAGCCAGTGTTGAAAACGGGCCGGTCCAGTGAGGATGTTGCCCCCCAGGCCTGCGCTGAGCCCCCACCTCCAGGTCTCACCTTAGATTGTTGGGAAAACGTAACACACTCACCATGACCCTGCAACTGGATATGCTGCCTAACAAACCCCCCCCCGGCCCCCCCACAGGGCTGCATGTGCTGCACTTTTTTGTTCATGTTTGCTATGAGGACAACAAACAATGAGACTTTACATCACCAAGAAAGCCACAAAGCTGCCGAATGCACAGAAAATAATCTTCTAATTGGTCATTTTGGAGATGAAACTGTGGCATCCAAACACCCCAGCGAGTCTCAGCAGAACTGAGCTTTACTCTTTTACCTCCTGTAAATCTGCATCACAGAGAAGCTGTCATAGTCGGAGTAGTAGCAGAAACAAAGCAAACCTCCCGTCTCAGCTTCCTGTCGGCTTTCACAGAGTTACAGCAGTGATCGCATCGGGATACAATCTCATGGGACAGCGTTTGCACCTGGCATTAATGTGCATTTTCAGTGTCCACATAGAGATCCGATCACATCTTTGCGCGGGAAATTTCAATAAACAAACAAGAAGAAAAAAAATCATTTGTCTAATTTGTCGATTGTCTGCTCTTTTTTTGGCGTTGGGAAGCGGCAGAAGAAGAGTCCAATGACGAGCAAAACAGAGGAGGATGCTCATTTCGTCCTGCTGTGGCCAGAAACATCACTGTCCAGAGGAGCATCTGCTGCAGACTGCTGGGAGAGCACTGTGATGGAGTGCGTTTACACCTGTTCTTTCATGTGTTCATGCTCTATCCCGTTGGTTTGGGGATAGAGCTGATAGGATCACAGTCCTATCAGCCAAAACGCACGCTAATGGCAGCTGAAAGGGGGCTCCACAGCGAGCAGAGCCTGGCTGGTGAACACGGTCCAGCTTCAGGCCTCTGCACAACCTGCTGCGCTACAAGCAGACTACAGAACAGCTTCTGTCCTCAGGCTGTGAGGCTCCTTACCTCCTCGTCTGCATTTCAATATCAAAAAAAGTGTATTAGTCTGCTTTACGTACAGAATGTTGAAGTTGTCTCATTACAAAAACTTGCAGTAAAACAGTGGAAAAAACAAATGTTGGAAAGGGTGATTTGGTTCCATTTCAGTTGCAATTTCTTTTGCTTGTGTAACCAGGCATTTCCACGTCATGTTCTAAATAGTATTTCCACTACTGTTTAATACAGATTTCCTTTTTAAATTAAAGTAGACACACGCACGCGGAAAAGAAAACAAGGTGGTGAAAAGTTGCAATGCGACTTACAAGAATCGGCTTGCTGTTGGCTAAATAAATGAATACATTCTTTTCTTGTATTTTATTTTCTTTCCCGCAGGCCTGAAGACTTTTCAGTGTGTTGACATCGAGGGTGTCAACACACTGTCAACTACGTGCTCATGCTGCGTGTCTGTGGATCCACTTGGCTGGAACTTGGGAACTAAAACTTGACAAACACAAACCTTGTTATTAAAGCGAGACTCCGCGCCAAAATGTAGAGTCACATGATGGAGATGCCCCCTACAAAAGAGCCGAGTCCCCACAATGCACCTGTGCACATAGTGTCCCCACAACAAGACATACAAATGCTCATAATACACACACACTTACACTGCTTATGTCACATAGCAACACACACACACAAACACACGGTGTCAAGATACAAAGGCACCCATGTGTGAATGCCCTGCATGCTTTCACTTTCCTGAATTTCATTGCATGTTTGGAGCATCTTGCGTGTGTGTGAGTGTGGGTGTATGTGTGTGTGTGTGTTTGTGGAATCTGTGTGTTTGTGGGCTTCCGTGTTCAGGTGCACATGTTAGGAATGAAATCCCTCATGACTCTGCACATGGAGCGAACCAATTTCACCAAACACACACACACACACACACACACACACATACGCATGCACGCACATACACACACGCACACACGTGCACACACACACACACACACACACACACAAACGATGCCAAGATAGTAAGATAGTATATTCATCGCTTGTGTGTGTGTGTTTTTGGTAGATTGGATTCACTTATGGGTTCAGTTATGAGCATTTGTATATGTCTTTTGTGGGGGCACACATGTGTGTGCACAGGTGCATTGTGGGAACTCACTTGTCTTTTAGGGTACATCTCCATAATGTGACTCCAAATTTTGGAGCAGGGGCTTTAACCACACACACATGCACATGCATACAGAATATTGGATCCAGCTTTCTTGACTTCCATTTTAGAGCCACATCCAATATGTTGGCGGACGCTCCGCTCCTGAATCATTCCCCTCAGGTGTGTAAGCTCTTCATTAAAGCTGTGGCAATCAGAGGGGAGAAAGTACTGCTCCTCGTAAAGAGAATAGATTACTTCCCCATCTTTCACAGAAAGCTGTTTGCTGGAGACGACACTCTCCTCCATTTTCATTAGCTGCTTGACTACCATATATTCTCCATATAATTGAGGTTGAAACCTTCTGCACTGTAATGGGGCTTTCCATAACAGTCTTTTAAAAGTGAAAGCCTGCCATCCTTGGGCACTGTGTGATATTCACTGTGTGTTATGGAGTGTGTGTATGTAGGCAGACTGTGAGTGTGTGTGTCTGTGTGTGTGTGTGTGATTGTGCTGCTATCAAACAAATCACCTCTTGTCATCTCCTCCTAATGCTACTTTCCCAAAGGCGGCTTTTGAATAAACAAAAGCTTGCCCCCACTTTTTGGAAGGCGCTATCAGAGATTAGGAATAAAAATCTCTGCCTCGCTTTCTTCGGAAGATGAAGACTTTCTCCTCACAACGAGGGGCTCGACATGGCCACGTAGTTGTTATGCGGCGCTCGCTCCAATTTGGGTGGATTTGTGAAATAAACAATCGTTTTAAATTTCTTTTACAGGCTTGTTTAAATGCATGAGAATTCTCCTTATCATTATTTCCTTTTACTTCTTTTATGTCGCTTTTATGTTTCCTCCTTTAATGATGTTTTGCTGTGGTTTTCAAGATAAGATGTTTGTGCAAAAACAAGATTATAACGTTTTGGATTGTTTTATGAACTGCCAGGCGTGCAGCCCCGACAGCAGGCAGTAATTCTCTGGCCGGAAATTTTAGAAAAGTTCTTCCCTTTGATGAATCCCCACAGTTACTTATCTGTGAGCGGAACATTAGGAGAGTTTAACACACAAGACCAGGCCTCACCTCAACTAGTTGCCTTAAATTAACAAACCGGCGAGGTTCTGCTGTTTGAAATGAGGAAGAAGCAAAGTGTGTGATAAGTTGCACGATGGAGAGACAACACAAGAGGAGCAGCTCCGTGTCATCTTCAATTCACCTCAGTTCCTCAATCAGACGGAACATCTGAGGAGCCGACATCTGAGGGAGTCTTAAGCTGATGAAAGGCGGCAATCGGGAATGAGACTTGAAGTAAAGTCACGGCGGTCAATGTTAAATGAAAGGTAAATTACTGGGAGACATTTAAACAGCTAATGAAACATTTTGAAAGGAAATTAAGAGTATGAGGAGTGTGTGTGTGTGTGTGTGTGTGTGCGTGTGTGCGTGTGTGTGTGTGTGTGTGTGCATGCGCACGTGTGTGTGAGAGCCACTGTTTTGCATGTCTGGGTGTCAGACACACAAATAGATATTTTCCAAAATCAGGCCCTATGTTCCCACAGCTGCCACATTTCAAAGATTTTTTCCAAAATTAGGCCCAGTGCTTCCACAGTTCCCACATCTAGATTGTGTTTTTTTCTCCAAATTAGGCCCTGTGTTCCTACATTTCAACGTTTTTTCTCCAAAATTAGGCCCTGTGTTCCCACATTTCAGTGTGTTGCCGTTTGTCATTTTCATTCATGTCATTCATTCATGTATATAAAGAGAAATGTAGGAACACAGGACCTCATTTTGAAAATGTCCTAGAAATTCACACACTGGTGAGACCATTGGGCGGTGGGACCATAGGGCTGACCCCCCCCCCCCCCCAACCAGTGCAGCATGTCAAGCAAACCCTCCAGCTTCCGCCCTGCCTCCTTCTTCTCGCAGCCTGTTAGTCGAGCTCGCACCATCAAACCTTCTGTCAGCGTGGACAAGTCGGCCCCTCAAACTCGGCAGGGTGATTTGTGGCAGCGCGTAAATTGAAAGTTGTGGTCGGAGTCAAAGCAGAGTCATAAATAGGAGGGAGGAGAGGGCGTCAGCTATCTGCTAGATTCAGGCGTTGGCGTCGGGCGGGGGTTCAGGATTGATGGAGGCCAGCAGCATCACATGGATGAGGAAAGCATTCTTAATAACTATCTCGTCAAACACATCACTCTGCTCACTCCCACAGTCGATGTGTAAAATAACTAAGTGATGAGGCAACAGGGAGGACAGGGTGAGGCGGCCGGGGGGGGATGGGTTTAGTACTTGGACATGCAGCCCATCAAGTTCTCACTTCACATTCTCAAAAGGAGAACAAAATATTCCCATCATAAGATCTATTGCATATATTGCAGATCCCAGTGTTGTTCAATGCAGAAAATATGAGAAGCTAAAAGTTTCCAAAATTAAGCAATCATGGCACATCTGACGGTGCAGTAGGGATTATTTTGTTTCTTTCATGTTTTTAATTTCATTTTCATTCAAAAAGGAAGTGATGTATAGAAACAGGTTTTCTTTACAGCCAATTGGGAGCTGTGTTCCCACATTTACTTTTCATAATTTTTTTTATCAGATTTGTTCCCCCTTTCTACCAATTTGGTAGCCAATCACACCCAACCTATTATCCAGTAGCAGTGGACTACAGATGGAATAAAGCTTTTAGCTAAATCTGGTGTGCCTCCTTTTTGTTTATTGCAAACCTAACCCTATTTACCTGCATACCTAACTCTAACCCTGTTTACTACAAAGTGCTTCCAAAAAATGTTGTGGGAGGATAAGGCTTAACTTGAAGGGAAATGTAGGAACACAAGACCTCATTTTGAAAATGTCCTAGAAATGTGGGACCATCGAGCTGTGGAATGTGGGGTTGTGGGACCATTGACACTGAACATTGGGCTGACCCCAAATATAGACTGTTTATACTTACAAAAAACCTACACACTTTGAAGAAATTGTGGCTCCAGATTGAATTTTAATTCATGTTTGTCAAGTGGTTTGTCCAAAAGCACATCGCATCAGTCTGCTCATGTCTCTTCATAGCCGTGACATGAAAGTGTCTCCGGATCTGAAATCAGATCAAATTCAGTGTGAACGCACCTCTACTGCCGTCCTGTCGCCAAAGCAAAGTCTATTTTGGTAAGAAACAGAATATTACAGCAGCAGCCTGGCTATGATCTAATAATGTGTCATCACAGCTGATTTGGGCCGAATTGACTCAGCACGTATGAAATGCTGAGCTCCAGTGGTGCCATTCAGCTGATTTGGATTCCTGCGTCGCAGAGCCCCGTGTTTGCTTCAACTAATGTGCATGTGTGAACGCATGGCTGTTCAGGGCTGTGCCCATCCATTATGTATGAGTTGACACTGTGCATGTTATTGTGTGAATGCAGACCCTATATGGTGTGTGTGTGTTTGTGTGTGTGTGTGTGCGCGTGCATGTATCTGTCATCTTTGTCATAATTGCACGCGGGTGGGACAGGATTGATCAGAATGCAGCTAAATGGAGCTGATTGCAGCGCCGGGACTCCTCTGTGTGAGCTGCGCCGACTGCGAGTGCTGGATTCTGCTGCTCGCCGAGCTGTGAGGAGGCGCCTTCATGTGCTCGGAAGGTTTCGGCTTAGAGAGGTTGTAAACAAAGGTTGCGGTGAAAGAGGAGCATAAACATGAGAGCGTTTCTCGGGCAACATTAGACAGGAGGGGAACTTACTTCTTCACACAACCTCATTTATGCTGAATCCCAATTCCAGCCCTTAGCCCTTCCCCTTAGCTGTGCGCGTTCACGTGAGGGGTAGGGGTATCCCGATTCTGGGGTAGGATGGAGGGGTCGGGCTGAGCGTTGGGGCCAAACAGCCCTTGAAACAAAGATTTTTTAGGGAGCACACTAGCAACCAAGGGGTAGAGATGCTAACAGGTCTAACCACAGGTGTTTACCTCTGACTGCTCACACACACACCAAAGTTTGACACCTAAATCCACTGAGCTTGTTGGCGAGCATTGATTAGCTTATTCGTTCCAACAAAACATCTTTTTAAATATGTACATCCCCAAAACTGGTCCACCAGCACTCGGATCTCTTGAAGATATCTTCTACTTCTTATATTTCTGCAGCTTGTCGTACACCAGAACCATGACAGCTATTGCTGTAGACGACGGCATGTTGACTGCTTGTTTATGACTTGTGGCTTCTGCTGACGTGGCAGCTGGTTAGCGACAACGTGTGATGACGTAGCGGTAGTCGAGTGGTGTCCCGTTTCATTTCTGAGGGAATTGTTTTCACCCCTTCACTTTGCCACTCCGTTTGGAGGGACGAGGGGGTGAAAAGGAGAACTGGAATTCAGCGTTACTATCAACACAGATGAAATGTACACAAAGAAGACACGTTGATATCGTGTCTTGGCTTTAAAAATGTAGAGCAGCTCTGCAAAGTTCCTTCATATAAGTCCAATGTTTCTTGCAAGTAAAGTCCGTTATTTACGGCAGAGGCTTGTTGTCATTGGTGGAAGAAGTGTGCGTAGGTCCACGGGGGAAAACGGTAGTCGGGCCCTTCCTTCCTAACCCCCTTCCTTGTATCCCACCTCCCTGCCTCCTTCTTCTTCTCCCTTCCCTCCCTCTCTAGTCGGGGGGGTGTTGCAGTCGGACTTCCGAAGCTCTGGTCTTCCGGGTTGCGATCGAGGGCCCAGTGGCGGCTGCAGCGACCGCCCCGCCTATAGCTCTGCCACTGCTTGTCGTATTGACGATGTTTTTGAATAAATCAATCACTAACATATATGGAGCACACAACCACCATCCCGATTGCAAACATATACACACACCTGCACGCGTACTCACGCGTACATCAAGTTGGAAGAATTATGGAGCTCAAAGTGTTCATGAAAAATACAAGATTGGGTGAAGGCTAACATACATGTACGCCGGTGGTTTTCTGATGACTCCTCACACCCACTGTGTATGTGTGTGTGTTTGTGCGTGTGTGTGTGTATGGTGTGTGTGCGCGGGCTGCATGACCCGGCCCTCGAGGGGACCATCAGTGTGTGAATGTTTGGGAGAATAATAAATTCACGGAGGGCGGGGAGATGAGAGGCTGCGACCACCAATCGATCTCCCTGCCGTTTTTCAAATTAAGAGGGAGGGATGAGTGAGGGAGAGGAAGAGGAGTGAGAGAGAGAGAGAGAGAGAGAGAGAGAGAGAGAAGCAATGAAAAAAACAAATGTCTACAAGGATGGAAACGGAAAAAGAGGAAGAAATGCCGAGGAGGAGGAGGGAGGTGGAGGAGAGGATACTGTAGCAGAGCGAGGGATGTGAGAAGAGTGAAAGACAGCCAAACACTGACAGGAGTCCAATTAAGTGTCGTCCCAGTGGAGGCGGGCGTCCCCGTCCTCTGCTGGCAGGGCTGCACGGCCTAAGCTTCCAAGGACACACTCCTCATCACGTGGCATACACACACACACACACATACACACACACACACACACACACACACATGCAAACCTCATTATGCATTCAGCAGCGCCGCTCACACATACATGGCTGCGAAAAATTTCATCAGCGCACACAAAGACAGCAGCATCTGAACACACTTCGTGTGCGCACACACGCACACACACAGGAACACACACACACACACACACACACACACACACACACTCACACGAGTATCTGCGCTGCATCTCCTGAGGGGCTCGGCCTTTCTAGGACCCCCGGACAAAGCGGTGCCAAAGACGGCTGGCGCCAGCAGCAAGCGCTCCCGAGGTGCAGATGTGTGCCAGGGGCGAACCCACTCATCTCTGCCCACCCACCAGCTGCTGCCCACGGGCGGCGCTCACACACACATCCTGCCCCGGCAGTAAGCGAGACATCAAATACACACGTGTCATGCAAAAGAAGACGCCCACGTGTGCAGAGGAAAAGACACACAAACACTCCAACCTGGACTCTCACACACTCGGGCGGCGGCCTGGTGGGTGATTCTCTAATGAGCGGGGTCTTTGCCTGACCGTGCTTCAGGGCTGAATGACAGAAGACGGCACTTCAGCGGGATTAGAGCGATGCTGCACACTGACATGGTCGACAAATCAACACACTCTGATAATTCCCCTTTATGTTCGGCTGCAGTGAGAGGACAGAGCCAAGGACAGAGGACAGAGGACAGAGGACAGAGGACAGAGGACAGAGGACAGAGGACAGAGGACAGAGGACAGAGGTCGCGGCAGACGGCACGATAGCAGAGCTTTTAACCACATCCCTCCTACAGCAGAGCCCGTGCTCACACACACATAGTACCACGCACGCAAGCACACACACACATGCACATATACAAATGCTTATGTCAAATGGCAACACACACACACACACAAACACACACACAAACACACACACACACAATTGAAAGGAAACAAGTGGTCCACTCTGACTGCAGCCTGAGTCACAACAGAAAAACTCTGAAACAAGACACACACATTCGAAAGGCAGTGTGAGGCAGGCGGAGGGAGGAGGGGTGTGGAAGATGTGTGTGTGTGTGTGTGTTTGTGTGTGTGTGTGTGAGAGAGAGTGTGAAAAGAGAGCGAGTCTGGTTTTCAACACGTGAAAAAGGCGAGGAGACCCCCAACAATAAATTTTCCCGGACCTGGCTTTAAGATTTAATCTGAGCTGGGATGCAAACAACACACTCGCCGGCCTCAACAGGGTGCGGCGCGCACGCGCGCGCGCGCGTGTGTGTGTGTGGGCGGCTGAAGGATTGGTTGCCAGGGAGATTCTGACGTATCGGGCCCCACTCCCTGCTGCCCTCAGTTTAGCCTCGACAAGTCAGAGAAAACGCTCTGCGGCGGCCCGGCTAATTTACAATCTCTCCGTCTCGCATCTCTCCGCTGCCGTTGTCTTCCTCTTCTGTGAGCAGCTCGGTTTTTTTCGCCTTCTAACTTTTCGCCGTACGTCTCTGCATGCTTCAGCTGTTCCTCACACCCAGTGGTGTAGTCTGGTTTATTCTGGTGGGCTCTGACTGAACAGTCAGTCACCAGACAAGACAAATAAGTTTCAAATAAAGTAAAATGAATGAATACATAAAATGAATTATATAAAAATAAATAAAATAAAAGAAATAACAATATACTTGTACAAATAAAGTTCCAGCAATCAAGTGCAAAAAAGGGAGGAAAGGAAGAAGGAAGAAAGGATGGAAAGAAAGGAAGGAAGGAGAACGGAAGGAGGCAGGGAATTAAGGAGAGATGGATGAGGGAGGGAAGGAAGGAGGGGGGGTGAGGGAAGTAAGAGAGGGGGGAAGGATGAAAGGGAAAGAGGAAGGAAGAAAGGGAGGGAGGCAGGGAGGAAGGATTAGAGGGAAGAAGGAAGGGGGAGAGAGGGAGGAGGGAAGGAAGGAAGGAAGAGAGGGAGGCAGGGAGGAGGGATACAAGGAAGGGGGTTAGGAAGGAAGGAAGCAAGAAAGGGAGGAAGGAAGAAAGGCAGGGAGGAAGGAAGGAGGGAAGGAAGGATACGAAGAAGGCAGGAAGGTAGGAAGGAGGGAAGGAAGGATACAAGGAAGGAAGGAAGGAAGGAAGGAGGGAAGGAAGGATACGAGGAAGGAAGGAAGGGGAGGATTTCCTTCCTGATACGTATCTTTGCGCATTTTGTAGAGGTTATACGGTAATTGTGGACGTTTTCTCGTGGCTATACGGCGTGTAGCTGTGTGTCACCTCGACTCCACCACTGCTTCCGCCCTCTTCATCTTCCACTTCTCCTTTCCGCTATTTCACTTTCACTTTTCCTCACCTGCCGTCCTCTCTCCTTCCTTTCCCTTAACTCTCTCTCTTTTTCGTGAGACTGGTGTGTGTGTGTGTGTGTGTGTGTATGTGTATGTGTTGGGGACCTGTTGCTCTCGTCTGGTGACAGCCAAACAGCGCCTGTTGTAATTAGTGTGGAATTCTAATGAGCTTATCAGGTCAAAAGCAGCTTAGTCCTCCAGGACCCTAGCAGGGTGGAAATTAGCCCCGCTCCCTCGCAGACATAACACAGACGCCCGCGTGCACATTACACAATAACACATTGTGCATACCAAGGATACAAGCTTGATTCATTAACAAACACTTGCAGACAAATCGAGCCGCACCCTCTGCTCTTATAAAAGGATTAGCCCACTTTGCATCAGTCGCTTAAACGGGGGGAAGAAGAGGGAAAAATAATTAATGTGAGTGGCAACAACAGCAACAAAAAGGCATGTATGTGAGGACGCCACTGTGCCGAATGAACAAGGTGGTTGGGAGTGGAGGGGGCGGAGCCAGGCAGGGCGGGGAGGGGAGGGGAGGGGAGGGGAGGGGCGGAGCTATCTGGGATTTTATTTTTTTGTATTTTGGAGCCAAGCACACGCAACACACCCAAATACATACACATGCACACACAAACACACACACTCGAATACACGCACATGTACATATACAAATGCTCATCTCAAGTAGTAGCACACACACATGCACGCACACATACAAAAATATATGCACATATGTATGCACATATACAATACAGACAGATCCGCATGCATGCACATATGCACACACGCATACAGACACACACAAATACAAGCACATGCACATATACAAATGTTCATGTCAAATAGTAGCACACACACACACACACACACACACACACACACACCTGTTTTGTATTTATTGATACATTTTTTCATCCACTTTTTCTTGAGTTTTATGTTATTGGCTTAGTGATGGATTTATCTGCTGTGTTTAATGTTCAAAAAAGGATAGAGGCAAGGGAGATATGAGACACACACACACCACACACACACAAACACACACGGCGACCACAGAGTAAATTGCCCCCCCCTCCCTCCGCCGTCGTAGAGAGCAGAGCGGCGGTTTATTAAATACAGAATACATCACACAATCCTCTCATCTCCCTCTTTTCCCGCCCCTGATCGGGCTGCAGCGGACGACAGCATGCAGCCCATCTCTGCTCAACATCTCCGCAATTAGTTCTGGGAAAGTTGCAGCGATTCGCAGAAACGCGGAAAGAGGAAAGAGGAAAGAGGAAAGAGGAAAGAGGAAAGAGGCGAGGTGCGAGGACGAAGCGTGCGGTGCTCCAGCTCGAGAATTCTAATAAAGCCTTTCTGCTGTCTTTCAAATTCCCTCTCTTTTAGAAACATATATGGTCGGGTGCTGATGAAACTAATGTGTGCAAAAGTGTGCAAGACGCAGGAGGGAGCTGGAGGATTCTGGGTAATAAATCCATTTCCCCTGTTTTGCTGTAGTTGAGCATTGCATCTGTTTTATTCCAGGCTGGTTAACATCCAGTCGATTTCTCTGATACAGGGAGTGTGTGTGTGTGTGTGTGTGTGTGTGTGTGTGTGTGTGTGTGTGTGTCCTCCCCACTAACAGGAAAACGGAATGCAGAATCTCCCACGCTCAGAAGTGTTTGGGACAGCGAAGCTTGGCGTTAGAGGCAGAAACTAATAGTTCATTTCGCCCCTTTTGTTCCGAGTGGAAAAAGCGTGACCTGCCGAAGCGAGGGATGCACGTCACCACGGCGACGAGCCTGGAAACGATAGCAAATAAAATAAAATAAAATACGGCTCTGAGCCCAGAGCTACACTTTATATAAGGTGTAATCTCATGAGTCAATTTTGAGTCAAAGCTGAAAATAGGATCATCAACCTGCCTTAATTCTCCAGATGTATTTGTGCCTCATTTCATCATCTGAAAAGCTTGTTGTTATGTGAAGATTTTTCAGGAAAAAAAAAGAAAATAAATGAAAAAAAACCCACAAGTGAGTCAGCAGGTTATTTCTTCAGCATGGTGGGAGGTAATTAGGTCAACTGTCTTTATGTAAGTGAAATTTGCACATCAATCCGCCGCATCTCCCACCGCTTCTGCCCGGTATTAACGCAAATCCCAGTAAGAACCAAGAGCCGTGAAGAAGAAGGGAGAGGGGGGTGGGGGTTGGGGAGGGGGTGGTAGTGGAGGAAAAGAGCGAGAGCAGCACTCCTCCAAGGTGAGCCGCCCAGACGGCCACAGACTGAGCTCGGCCGCAGACCCTGAGAGTTAATGAAGCAGCCCGTCCCCCATTATCTCTGCCTGAGACTCACGGCACGACAAGGTAACACAGCACACACACAGCCTCCCTCCATCCCTCCATCTCTCCATCCTCATCCCTCCTCTCCTCCATCCTCCCTCCATCCAGCCTCCCTTCATCTTCCCTCCATCCTCGTCTCCTCCCTCCCTCGTCTCCTTCCTCCATTCTTCCCCATCCTCATCTCCTTCCTGCATCCTCATCCCTCCTCCTTCCATCCTCCCTCCATCTTCCTCCCCTCCCTCCATCTTCCCTCCATCTTCCTCTCCTCCCTCCTTCCATCCTCCTCTCCTCTCCTCTCCTCTCCTCTCCTCTCCTCTCCTCTCCTCTCCTCTCCTCTCCTCTCCTCTCCTCTC
>CAESWR010000101.1:413265-429348 GCA_903171835.1 Mullus surmuletus | reverse complement strand
TTCCAGGTAATAAAGAACTTCTGATAGAGCGAAGAGAGAAACCAAAAAAAAAGAAAAGGGTGTGCGAGAGTGAGAGACAGAGGGGGAGGGATGGCGGCCGGTGCGTGAGGTGAGAACTGCAAATGGGGAAGACGCAGACTTACAGTGTTAGGGAAGAGAGAGAGATTTCCTCCACTAATGAAGCAAAGGAAAGATCCAAAAGTCTTGTGTGTTTGCAAAGAAAATTTTAGAAATTGAAGGAGAGTCGAGAGGTCTCAAAACATCACAAATCAAGCAAAGCGTTTGGCTTGTGGGTGTGTTTGTCTGTGAATTGTTTTTGTCAGTTCAAGATCTAAAAGAATAACTTAATGAAACGATGATTGAGAGGGAATTATTCCTGACGCGTTGGAATCCACCACACTGATCTTGCCTTGTCTCGGAGCTCTGATCCGATTTGTTGCCGCGATCGTAGACGAAGCTGCCTTTGAAAATAAAACGTCACAGCGAAGCAGCAGCAGCAGCAGCGGAGGCAGACGGCTCGGTCAGCGACACACACTGATTCACAGCATTGTCTGTCTCACACTGTCTGAAGCCACGTTCACACCGGACGCCACTGACGCCGCATGCAAAGTCAATGTGCAGCAAGTCGCATCGCTCGGTCGCCAAAGTTGAAAATGTGAACTTTTCAGGCGACATGGCGTTGTCAGGCGACGTTCAGAGTTATCTTTACCGCCTTCACTGGACGGCGTATTGCTCAGAGATCATTGCTGTGTTCCGGCACCCAGAGATTTATGGCTCCGTTGTGCAATGTAGCATTTAGCATTAGCACTGTGGACTGTCTACAGCGGTATACGTTTGTATTGATCTGATCGCATTCTTAATTAATACATCACGTCAGGATGGTCGCCGATCGCTCAACACTTACAACAATAGTAAGAGAATCATGAGGAAATATATTATATTCAAACAAAGATATGAAAGACGGACAAAACTGACAGATGTGTGGACTATATCAAGGGTCAGCAACCTGCGGCTTGTGGCTCCGTTCGGCTTTGAAAACAAAACAAAACAGTGGTCTGCTGTCCGTCATCACCCACTGCCTTCGTACGCCGGGCAGCCAGAGTCTACAGGAGTCGAGCTGTTGCATGATATCTAATAGTAAATAGTTGACAGCGAAAGGGTAACGGCNCCCCCCCCCCCCCGACGATAACGAAACGTGAGGGCGCTTTACATCGCAACAATGAAATGTTCTCTTTTCCGTCACCAATTAAAGCTAAATAATATAAATCTGAAGTATGAAATAGAACAAAAATACACACGTGCACTGTTTTAATAAATCCTTGCTTTGTGTAATATTAATTTGCGGCTGGATCTGTGAGTGACTCGCTGAGAAGACTGTTAAGGGTCAGCTCGATCTCACAGTTCCTTCTTAGTAAAGATCTTCTTAAGCTAAGTGTGCATCTGAGCAACGTGTTTTTCTTTCACGGGAGGTTTAAGAGCGTTCTTAAGAAGCTCTTAGCGCTAATAGTGCAGCAGCTTAGGTCCAAAACATAAAGGAATCGTGCATTTTGTGATAAAAGCAAGAAGTTCGGTACACTTATAGCCAAAGGCATTCCCAAAAGATTTGGATATGGAGGCATCATGAATTTTCAACATTTTTCAAAATGGCCACCAGCAACAACTGATATGATATGATAGTTCAGACTTATTTACTGTACATAGTACTTGGTAATTGAACATTTTCATTGAAAATGTAAAAATCGCTGCCGACTGGTCAGATATGGATGATATCTGTGTCGAATTATACATTTCTCTTGATGCAGAATTTGAATTAGGAACTTTAGAATTTCCATGAAGCTTCTTTTCATCTCACAAGACTCATATTAAGTGAGGCCAAACCCAGGGTCTATCACAGGGAAGACTATTCACACGCGGCTGTGCAGTGTAACTGAGCTTTTTGCACTTGCACTACCCAACACAAATCTTCTTGCATTTGCAAGAGACAATTTCATAACTGGACTGGCCTGCATCGGGTAGGCATGTCCAGAAGGGTCCATAGCCCCCCTCAGATGACTTTGACCAGCCCCATTTGCAAGGTGGTTCTAGTATTGACACCAGCACTTGACACCACACGTGGTCTCCTTGTCGTACTGCTCTCTTGACATGCTCTTCTAGGGCAGCTTTGGATAGGGGGATTAATTGTTCGGTCATAGAGTAAGATAATAAACCTCTCAATCGTGGCCATTACCTGCTGTGGTAAGTCCTTTGGGGCTGAAGACAGGGCATGTGTAAGCTCAGGAATCACAGCCCATACAGCTCATGCAGTCCTTTTCCCCGTAGCCAACAAAGCTTGACACAGTGTCACAAGCCGTCAATGCATGGAACACTGGTAGTGAGCGCTTTCTCAGGCCCCAGCCCTGCTGCAATTTTATGGGCTGCCAAGTAATCGGAAATTCTTTCCGGTTCCAAAAGCCAATCAGAGCTCATGTTCTGGCTGTGGAGTCTGAGCCACTGCCACAGTTAGCACCACAACATCAACCGTTTGAATCATAATTTTATGATGGCCATTTCTTGCTGCTTGGGCTACGTGTAATATTATGCGACTATCAGCTTCCTCGTGCGAACATGGAGCAATCGGAGACCTATCTGGGAGTGGTGGTTTGCTCAGAACTTCCATGTCACTTGAGACAACAAGCTGTTTATCCTCCTGCACTAACAATCTGAGCAGAGCATTTGAGAGAAAGGCAAGCAACCCAGTCTTATTGCTGTCAACTCTAAAAAAGATTTGCAAAGTTCCTGGGAATGGCTGCATCACCTACCACACGTCTCTGAATCCCAGAGCCGCGCTTTACTCTTGTAGCAGCTTTCAGAGACTCAGACAAGTCGTGGTCCCAAACCAGATCAAGCCTGGACCGCTTTCAAATGTTCTGGTCAGATATGGTATGAAGATCACATGGGCATAGTCATCAAAGGTTTCTACTGAACTTGGTTTCAGCTACTTTTGCGTTTTTTATCAGATCAACATTTTAATTCCAATAAAATAGATAACAGCTTAATTTTCTTGAAATTATAATCTGGATTTCGGCCATATGGCTGCCATCTTGAAAGAAACAGAGGTCATAGGTCACCGGTGGTCCCCAGGTGTGACTACTGTGGTCAACAGTTGTGCGGTAGAAGGAAGCTTCTGTCCAATTTCAAAGTTCCAAATTTTAATTCTGCCTAAAAAAAAAGACTGATTTGACACAGAGATCACCCATATTCGACAGTCATAAAAGGGACGGCTTCATCTTGAAGAATGTTGGCCATCTTGAATATTCAATGATAATTCTAAATGATCCAAAAGACATTTACCAAGTACTATTTATGGTAAATAAGTCTGAAATATATTATATCCATCACCCATAAGAAAACAGTTCTTGCTGGTGACCATTTAGAAAAATGCTTGCCATGGGTGCCATGATGAAAATTCACAATGCCTCCATATCCAACTGTTTTTGGAATGCCTTTGGCTGTAAGTGTACCAAATTTCATGCTTTTATCACAAAATACACGATTGTTTTGGTTATCTGCTGCACTATAAGATCTTCTTAACTGGATCTGGAAAACGGGCCATTATTGTTAGCCGGCTACAAGTCCCTCCAGGGCCCGGCCCCCCAGTACCTCGTTCTTCCCTCCACCAGAGTCAGATCGGGCCTTCAGCTTTGCCGCACCCACCCTCTGGAACTCACTTCCCCCCGGACAAACGCAATGCCCCCTCTCTGAACATCTATAGATCCACTCTCCCAACATATCTGTTCGAGATGGCTTTCCATTTGTAATCCCCCCCTCTTTTTTTCACTGCTATTTGTGATCCCTTTTTTTTGTTTACTCTTTTGTCAAGCGACCTTGGGTCTTTGAAAGGTGCTATATAAATTAAAGTTATTAATATTGTTAAAGTTATTAATGTGTCCTATGACTTCACCTGAACCCTAGCAACAGCAAAAAACAATGGCAGCATCAATGAAAGCAAGGCCCAATTCTGTCTGGATTTTCAAATGCACAGTCACGCTTACCCCCCTCCGAAGAGAGTGACTGAGAACTTCAATGACATTACTGTGACGGGAATCAGCTATTTGTGCAGTTTGTGAACGGCTGCTCTTTGAAAACCCCGCCTCCCACTGACCAGATCACGTCCTCTTAATATGCTGAGTCATTTTAAACATCATGGAGATGTGAGTTGAGGATGAATGTTCACAATTAGTTCAGAATTACAAAAGTGTTATTAAAAATATGCAAATGAGGTATTATAGGCATCATGACATGACAACAGAATATTACATATTTTTCAACATGACTTGTGAAAACTGGCTCAGAGGTTAGCAGGAATTGGCTCTGCACAGACACACAGACACAAATTCAGCAGCACACACACATTTATATTTCTTTGTTGAATGTCCATGATAAACATATATTTCTTCATCGGCACTGGTGTCGTTCGGCTGCTGTGCTTTTACTGAGAGCTTCTTTGTTGGCGTCAAATATTAATATGACTAAGTAGCTGGCTGGACGTGAATGAGCAGGAGCTGTTTGTCTGGCAGCTGGCACTTGGAGAGGACTGTGAAATCATACTTTCATTTTATAATAATATTGATTTATGCCCTGAACCTTTTCAAGAATGTTGAGTTTTGTCTTCATACTAAAAGCATCAATGCCCGCAGCCGTTGTTCTACCACGTGAGCACATCTCTTACACCAGGAAGTGTTACCATGTTTTCATTTCCAAATGCAGCAATTTGTCAAAGTGATAAATGTGTTTTTTAATAGACTTTTTTTGGAGGGGGGGGGGCTGTATTTCAAAAAGAGTGTGTGGGAATTCACATTGGTGCATTTTGTGAATTGACTTTCCTCAAAACTGAGCTGCAGTTGGTGTATTTATTGTCCCCAAAGGGAAATTTGTTCCCATTATTTGTTTTGCCTCCAAAACGCAGATACATAACATACATACATTAAAAAAACCCAAAGAAAACACACTCCCTGCAGCCGTACAGGAGCCTTTCAACTTATGAGTGTCTGAGAGAAGTGAGTGCTGCTGTAGCGCTGTTCTGCCCCTGAGGACCGATGTTCCGCACTGCCTCAGACATCGGATCGGATCGCATTCCCGCTAATATCAATATTGTGCAACTTGTGCGCTTGTCATGTCTCATTTTTCTCCATTTCATCAGCAAAATGGGCTTGATGAATTGGATTCCTGGTGAAATGACAGCACTCTTCCCTTAACATATGTGGACGAGTTTGCTCTGCCTCCAGTGAAACCAACCGTCTGAGTGACCGCGATTCACGCCTACACACGAACACACACACGCACACATACACACGCCTGTCCATCTGTTCGAGCGGCGTTTTGCTGGAGCAAAGCTTTGATTCCCTCCCTGCACTGGCGACCTGGTAATTGAACCTGTCTTGTCAGCAGTTGTCAATAACCCGTCGGATACTGTACAAATCTGTCTTCATTGCAATCAAGCAGGCGTGAAACACAAGTCAATACTAAACATGGAGGGTGCTGTGGAGACGCAGCGGAGAATAGTAACAGGAAGGTGTCAAAGATTGAGTCTGATGCTGGCAGATGGCGAGCAGTTCTGCAACGCCAACACGGGGGGATTTTTCATTTTGATTGGGATTCAAAGGGTGCAGAAGCAATGACTACGTTTACATGCAGTCACTATTCAGGTCAAGGTACATATTCCGGTTACTGAAACATTGGGAAATAACCCGTTTACACGGTAAGTGTCATTAATTGGGATTTCAAGTTAAACCAGCGACACATGGACAACGTCACGACCCAATGCATGTCATTTCCACCTCTTCTTACTGTATCTAAATCAACAACAACAACAACAGCACAGCAGATAATGAACAACCTGGTTAGCAGTCGCATGTTGCTGGTACTGACCCACCACCAGTACTTGACACTATTCCTTGTCGCTCTTCATTCATTGAAGGCGAGAACATGTAGAAATGGCATATGCCACCGGAGCCTGTGCTCGACTCCAAAGACCAAGATTCCCTTTATTAAACAAATTCTAAAGTTATAATTTAAGCATATTCTGAGCAGGTTAAAGGGCCTCGGACATCACATTTGCTAGATCTTAAAGGGATGGTCTACTTTTTTTCAGGTGGAGGTGAATAAATTCAGGATGATATCTGCAGCATCTCTGCTCTCGTCCAATTTGACATTGCAACACTTTGTTGTTGACACAGACGGAGGCGAAACTGTGTCTACGTTTACATGCAGTCAAGATTGGAGGTAAGGCCCATGTTCCGGTTACTGAAACATTGGGAATAACCTATTTCCATGTGTGAGCAAACAGGGCTATTCCTGCATCCATGGTGATTGTAATCAATGGTGATATCCCGATCAAAGCAGCAACGCACGGAGAAGGTCTGGACTTTCATCACACTGATGAAGTGATTGGTTTCCTCCTCACTCCAAAAGTGTGGCGTGGTGTTGCTCTCGCCTTTGGCCATGTTTACAAGGAGTTCCTGGACTCCAAAGACCGAGATTCCTTGACAATAAAACATGAGCACAACACTAATTCATCTTCCTTTTGATGGGGAGATCCTGATAGGAGGAGACATCATCACATGTTCACCTTAGAGAAGGAGGAACCAGGGGGGAATATTACGAATTTTAAACTATTCAGGTTTTTAAAAAACAGAATATGGGCATATACCGCTTATTCAAATGGGCTATTGGTGTTTACATGGCGGCGCACAACTGGGTTATTGCTAATATTCTGCTTAGAAAAGGCTTATTGACTGCATGGAAATGTAGCCTATGACATAGACGAGCACTTGTTGATTTGCTCATTGCCAACATATATTTAGTACCTGAGCCGGCAATTCGTCAGCTTTCATGTTTCCTCGCTATTTCACCGCCGGTCAATCCGTTCGGCTGTCAGTTAGCCTGCGACGCCTTTAAAGATTAAATAAGCTCAATTTCCATTCCCGCCCCGGCAAAATCGCATCTCCTGCCCTGACGCCCGTCTGTCATTTCACAGCAACACACCAGAGATCTCAATCTTTAATGCAGCTAATGTCAAAGAGGGAGAGCGAGGAAAGGGAGAGAGAGGGAGAGAGAGAGAGAGAGAGAGAGACAGAGAGAGAGAGGGAGAGAGAGAGAGAGAGCGAGAGAGAGAGAGAGAGAGAGACAAAGGCGCGAGGAATCAACAGTGATATTCTTGGACTGGATGTGAGGCGGTAAGTATGAGAGGCTGGGAGGAGGAGGGAAATGTCACGGCCAATCTCTAATGAAGGGCCTTCCGGGAACTATAGTTAGATAAATTATTTAAAGGCTTTCATTTAAAAATGTCCAAAAAAGTGTGCTGCGATGATTTGCGCAGGGGCTGGGGAAAGGTCAGCCGTGTGTTGGGAGTGCTTCATTAACCTCCCACCACCTCCCTACCTCAATTATTTCTGTCAAAGAGCACCTGGGGGAGGAGGCGGAGGAGGGGGCCGGAGCTGTGGTCGAGCTGATACCGCTCCTCCTCCGCCGCCGCCGCCGCCGCCGCTCCAGAGACGAGAGCTGAGGGGCTTTAGCCGCGTCAGAGCTTATCTCAGAGGCTGATGGTGGTCCGGAGCAGGTGGAATGTTTGGGTGACATCAGAGTCGTACAATCCCCGGGGGGTGGAGTGGGTAAAGGGTAGATAGACTGGCATGCATGCTTCAGTGTGTGTGTGTGTGTGTGTGTGTGTGCGCGTGTGACTAAGGAAATGTGCATGGAGGAAGCTGGCAGGTACTCAGGCCTCAAGAGTGCTAACTGCTTTGATCTTGTAAAATATTTTCTAGAACCGTTAAACTAAGGGCTGCAAGGAAGTAAGATTGCCCCCCCAAACACACACACACACACACACACACACACACACAGACACACACACAGGAACAGGTTCAAACTCTCTTCTTTCGTCGTTCACTCCATATGTTCTTGATTGCAAGTGAAACGCTTGTCTTTGATGTTGTCTTTTTTTTTAACCTGTGACCTTTTACCCTTAGGGGTCTCAATCGTACCTCAGAATGAAAAATGTCCCCTCTCTAAAAACTGCTGTAAAAATAACAGATACTAGTATTTTCTTTCCACTTTAAATAAATAAATGTTTTTAATCAACTTCAGCCTGAAATATATATATCAAATATTAATTACCATGACCGTTTGTTTACATAACTCCAGTTTTTTATGCAATTCAAGGAGGATTTAATGATTATCATTGTTAGAGCCTCAGATGGTCAATGATTAACAGCAACAATGAATTTGAGGAATTCTTATTTTTTCTGCAGTGACAGATTTTTATAGCAAACTCTCGTATTAGTTCCTGGGGACAAAAAGTGTCTCCTTCCAAAAGACTGCTGTAAAAATATCATATAATAATATTTTTGGGATTTTGACTCTCTAATGATCAACAACCGTTTCTTTATGACTGATCGCCACAGCAACAAAACCCCAGAAAATATCCAATATTCCCCCGCTAAAATTCCTTTGGAAATTTTCGGGAAACTTTCAAATTTACTGGAAATTTCCCAACACTGTGCAACCCTATTCATCAATCATCTGGATTGTTCTTTCAAGTTCTTTGAAACATGGCATGTTCTCTTTAGTTGTGCTAATGCTAATGGCTAATATCCCCTGTGTTTTCGGCCCCCAGGGGACCATACAAAAGATTCAGGCCTCTTGACCACCCACCCTAAACACTCACAGGGTCTGGAATCTGGAACATAACGTTTTGTTTTAATAGTGCTGCGATAAGATGGATTGGTGGTCTCCATAGTAACTCAGCCTCTGTGAAGACCCAAGCACACAAACCCAATTTCCCGACAGCCCAGACAGTCTCAGCGGCACTTTGGTGGTCGGGGGGGCTGATCTCGAACCTCTCTCTCTTTGTCTTGCTCTCCTTCATCTTACTCCTCTTCTGTCCCAGTGAGGCAATAGCAGGAACTAATTGTCAGGCTCTTCCTCTAATGCCTCATTTCTGGGTTAGGGGGCAGCCGTCAGCTCCCCTGAGCTTGTAAAGAAGACGAAAGTACAAGCGAGGAATAAAGAGAGCGCTCGAGAAAGAGGCAGACAGGGAGGAAATTTGATCTGGCTAACATTCCCTGAAAATCTTTTCATTCTGCAGCAGAGCGCCGGAGTGAACGCCGGGACTCAGACTGCAGAACGCCGGGAGCTGCGAGGCAAAACAGGTGCTCACACACCTGCGCACACACTCCGACACATCTGCACCATTAGTAGCTGGAAGAAAGTGCAATCTGACCAGCTGACGGGAGAATGTGTCTCAGGAATATTTCGCTCACATGGCTCCAAACTTTGTCTTTGTCTCAATCAGCCACGTTCGGCTGGCAAGTGTCATGCCTTTGTCGACATAAGTGCCTTAATATAGGCTGCTACATCAAAGAGGCGACTAATCAGGCTGACGGAGAGAGGTGTCACACAGTGTCAATCCTTCAGGGCTGCTGCCTGTCTCTCAGAGGACACACTCCATCAGCTCTGACCTCACATAACCCAGCACAAGCACATGCCGCCGCACACAAAAGAGCCAAAAGCGCGTCTGTCCTCATATTAATGCAAGTGTACGTCCACCCTGCAGCACGCGTGTACACGCCAGCCGCGACATGCAGTGTGTCTGATTTTGGCACCCGGCTGTGGACACATCGCCCGGAATCAAAGATGCCACAGTTCAGTGATGGGCTGCTGCTGATGAGAGATGATTAAAGTGGTAAAAAATGGAAACTCATCTTGATGTATTTGGGTCAATTTCACGTCCACAGCCGCTGCTTGGTCAGGCCTATTTTGAGCGGGAGTGGTGGCGGTAATTAACGGATGATAACGGACACATTTAATTGCAGTAATCTATTCGGTGAAGAGAGGAGCTGCCATTTTTCTGAGGACAGAAGCCCATGGGGGGTGGGGGGTGGGGGGGGGGGGGGTACAGTATACCACCGCCAGTCTGAGAAGCCTGTAACTGTTTTCAGTCATGTGTGTCCTCGTAGCACGAGTATGAGGTCCAAATGAAAACATTCTGTCACCTCGTTCACTTGCTTCCTCCACTTTTCACCCAAAGGAGTGGATGTGAGCGTGTGGGACTTGTGAGGTGGAAGTCTCTGTCCACTCCCCCCAGAGTGGAGGCTGCTGTCCACCAGCCCCCCACACAACATCAGCCTCCCTGTTAGCCAAAGCTAGCTGCAGCTACATGCTAGCAACTAAAACAACACGTCAACAAAATAAGAGATTTAGAAAAAGATGAACCAACCATTGAGAAACGTCCTGCTGCAGCCACAGAATCTGAACATGTTGGTGAACGGGAACCTCTACTTCTGTGACTGATTCTGCTTCAATTAGCTGCGGTTGAACGATGCCGTTTCTGCTGTAAAAAACAGCGTATTGTACGCTAAGAACGTACACCAACGAAAGTGCAGCGAGCCTGAATAAAAATGCTCTGCTGGTGCTTAAACGCAACACTTAATAATCAGTTGAAGCCGGCGATTGGCTGGACGTCCTCGCGCCTCTGCTGGAGAGCTCACTATACAATCTAGATCTTCCATGTGATAGGGGAGAGAAAATGCAGTCTGCCGAGCTCTCCTCCCAGAAGGGGGACAAACACTTATTTGCATTGAAATGAACTGTCTGAGCTGTGTGTGTGTGTGTGTGTGTGTTGTTACAATATGTGTGTTTTGTCAAGGGGACGTTGGCGTGTGTGTGTTGACCTCCATGGATCACTAGTGATGGGGTGACTCCTCAATCCTGATTCTCACCACTCGCTTCCCAGCCTCAGGGGGGCGGGGGGGCGGAGGGGTGGTGCTGGTGCGGGTTGGTGTGTGTATTTGTGTGTGTGTGTGAGTGGAGGGGAGGGGGGGGGGGTTATCCAGCGACACTTACACTTGTCTGGTTTCTGTCCATTCCCAGTTGCTTTTCAGCAAAGGTTTCCCCGCCCATTGCGTGATCTACAGGCGAATATCGTACAGCTTCAATGCTGCAGAACATCAATGTGCAGCTGATGTGCAAAATTAACCCTTAAGAGTTCCTTAAGAAAACGTTATCAGTCGTCCTCGAAACGAAAAACGCCTCGTCCCTAAAAACTGCTGTAAATACAACATTTTTGTATTTTTTTTTCATTTTAAATGAGTCAATCTTTTATATCATCATATGAATGTGAGGCATTCTTATTTTTTCTGCAGTGACAGATTTTTATAGCAAACTCTCTTATTAGTCCCTGTGCACCAGTCTTTTTAAAGGAGAAAAAGACTGCTGTAAAAATATCATGTATTAATATTTTTTCCAACTTTAAATTAGTCAGTCTCGTTAATCTGTTTCAGCCTGAATGATACATATTAAATTTCAAATATTTTTTAGGGATTTTGACCCTCTAGATGGTCAAAAAACGTCAGGACAAAAAATGTCCTCAGGAATTCTTAAGGGATAGTTGGGATTTTTTGACATGAAGTTGTGGTTCATCAGCAGTGACTTTGTGGCCACTGTGTCCCGTGAGCCGAGGCACTATTTTCCCTTCGTTTGTATCACTGCGCGCACCATCCTCAGCTGTTTCACGGTGTTTACGTGCTCGGAAAGAGACCGCTGCGATGCGTCGTCTCTCGGTCTCTTTCCACCTCCTTCCTCCAGCTGATGATGGTGTGCGCAGTGATATGAACTGAGGGAAAATAGTGCCGGGTGATTGCGAAATTCAGACTTTTTCAAGGCAAAGAATTTGTGATGCAAATTGATTTCTGCTTTGAATGCATGTTGTTTTTTGGAGCAAAACACTTTATCTCCATGACTCCAGCAACTAGACGGAACTACTGTCTGCAACACCGAAACCGGGCCGGAACTCCGCTCACAGGACGCAGTGGGGGAAAAGTCACTGCTGATGAACCACACTGATGGTGAGGAGCTCATACAACTTCATGTCAAAAAATCCCAACTATCCCTTTAAGGGTTAATGTTTCTGTGTGTTTGTCAGGCTCGGTCTTTTAGTTACATGTCCCAGGCCAACGCTGAGGACGCACTGTGAGTAGCGGATGCTCTAACTTCCATCTGAGGCTTAGAGGCCATTAGCCATAATCTGGGAGGTTTAGTTTTAGCCTGTAATCATACTGTCATTTACTGGGCGGGATTGCATCTGACAACAGCGGACAAAGCCTGATAGAAAATCACCTCGGAGGCGGGGTTTGGATAATACCCAGGACGAGACAGAGTGCGGTTAGATTAGACAGAAGCTGCCTTTATTTCCCATTACAGAGGGCTTCTGTTTAATGTCACTCACACATTCCCTAATTTACTATTCAGAATAAAAATCCTCAAGTTGAAGTCTGGTGAGTTGTGACCATTGGACAATATGATTCGTTTTTTTCCTATTTACACTATTACTCATCAAAACCTAAATTGATCATCTCTGTCATATATTTTCACACGCTATAACCAGTGGCATGCATAAACCTTATGAAGGGAAAGCCTGCCTACAGTGTGTTCAGTTTAGTGTGTTTAGCCAATAAGGAGGACACTTTAGCATGAGTTTTTGCCTCCCAAAAGGGCAGTTTATCATGTTTTGCCAATCTCTTGATTGCGTGTTTTTGCCTCCAAACCACTGGTTATAATAGTGATGGTAACAGCAAAAAATCAACATTCTGTTGAAAGAGCACTGCAAGACAATCGAGAAAAGATCTACATTTGGTCGTGAATCTATTCTCTTTTTTTTTTTTTTAAACAGTGTCAACAGGCAATTTATGGAAGAAATTATGCATTTTTTTAAACGCCTTTCAAGATCCCTAAACATGAAAAACCAGCTTTGAAGTCCTGGTTGAGCTATATTTGTTCCTGCCGTGTCTTTATCTATCACGATTATTCCATTCTGTCACTACAATAAACTTCTCTGGCTTCTCTGTGCTGGTGAAAGCCCCCACTGACCCTCTGACTACCCGTGATCTCAGCCGCTGGAGGATCCAATAGTGTCTGGATTCAAGAAATGACCTTGTCCAACATCGTACCGTAAAAAAAAAACAAAAAAAAACATTTTTTGTAAAAAAAGAAATCAGCATAAAAAAATCCAGTGTAAAAAGAGATGGGACAACATCTGAGTAACCAGAGAGAAGCAATCGATACCTGCCTCAATTATGCTCCATTGGTCATGTGACACCGACCCTAGATCGATTTCTTCTTCCTGGTTACCTGTAGGTCGTCTCAGTATCTTTTTACACTGAATTTTTTGATTCAGAATTTTTTTTTTATACCAAATTTTTTGGTGTTAATATTTTTATATTGAATTCTTTAAAAATGAATATTTTGAGACATAAAAATGTGTGCTAGAAATTCTATAGGTTTTGAAGTTCAGTCTGATTTTGATGGTAAAAAAAATCAGGTTTAGAAAATTCACATTGAAACTCAGATGGCACAGATTTACGTCCATACTGTTCACCCTGGAAATAATCTTTACATTCAGAGACTCGCGGTGCCATCGTATTTATGTCTCGTTAACTGTCAGCGTGAAAGCAGCTCAGTCTTTTTCTGAAAATGAAGCTGAACTAATGCTGCTTCATTACCATAGCTCTGAAACACCATGTGACCTTTTCACTCCTGGAAAGAGAACTATAGTTTGTCGTATTGTTTGCTGGATATTTATGTGAGTTGTTGCAATGTAGATATCTTTGGAAAAGCGCCGTGGAAGCCTCGCCGGTGTGGCCGTTCATCCCGCTCTGACGTTCACACTGAAAGGCCATTACGCTGCCAATCCATTATGCTTGTCTGATTGCCTCCTTGTTGTTTTCTGCAGGAGGATTTGATTTTGCCCCGAAGCAACAATAATAAAAAGACGTATAGTTGCCTTGGCATCCTTTTCAATCAGCACCAGAGCCGCATTAGCTGCTCAACAGCTTATTTGCATAGTTTCCCTTTAAATGAGTTTCCACTGATGATTGGGAATTGAGCCGATCATTACCAGTGCATGTGTAAAATGTCCTGATCTGTTTAGCAAAGTCAACATTTGACTGTTAATTCCACCCACAAAGCCTCTGATTAGCTCACCTATCTGTAAAATAGCAGTTCATCCGATCGGAGCGACACAAGTTTCATCTTGTATCACACGACAAACATGGGCACGTGGAGGGGAGGCTGATTCAGAGCGCTTGGAATGGGCTAACTTGATGCTCCCGGTGCAAAGCATTATCTATGGATCACAGCTCGTCCCCACTGAGTGCTCTTTATAGGTAATCAATAGGCGAGCTGGCTCCTGATGGCTCTCACTCATTATAACTCTTTAATAAAAGCCCACCCTGCGGTGACTGCTGCTGTGGCGAGTATAAACACACACGGCCGTACGGGAAACCAAATCTCTGCTTACACATTTAAAAAACCCATTGAGGGAGCACAGCATCACTCACTCACATTTGTGTCTGATGCAACAACATTACTCATTCACACCCCAACAAGCAGCCGGAGACGTCCCGTTGACGAGGACTTTTGAAGTGTGTCTGGGTGGCGCCTCATCTATATGCGCCTCGGCTTTTTGATGGGCTGCTGGGTGGAAAATATCAGGAGGCTCTCCAGTAAAGGTGACACACACTCTTAAACGCTCCAATCAATGCTCTGCGCCTTGCATTTATCAGCGGCTAAACTATCAGTCTCGAGTTGCTTTTCATCCAGGCGAGAGAGTTGAAC
The DNA here is from genome assembly GCA_903171835.1 of Mullus surmuletus. Taxonomy (NCBI): domain Eukaryota; kingdom Metazoa; phylum Chordata; class Actinopteri; order Syngnathiformes; family Mullidae; genus Mullus; species Mullus surmuletus. Next base: position 414,699 of record CAESWR010000101.1, on the reverse strand, counting down.
TCCTAATTGCGTGGTCTCGCGTAACCTTCAGCAACATATGGTTCCCTCTCTAATTTGCTCCTTAAGCAGTAGGTGCGGATCTTTGTAGCTGTTTCCCTGACATCTCTCAAGCAGCTGTTCGTTCCATCTCTCTGCACATATGGGTGGAAACAGGTGAAGAGGAGCCCCCCTTTTTTGCAGCTGAGGGGAGGGGGAGGCCCCGCACAAGACTGAAGGGTCACTGCGTCACACGCGGCGGATTAAGGGCAGTGATGTCATCCTGCTTGGGTCAGTCAGCCGGCGGAGCGCCCACCAGCTCTGTCATATGTCAGGGAGCACAGAGACGTAAATAGAGCAGGGGGCGAGTGACCCCGCCTCAACTGTCGCATACCTCAGTACGCAACAAGCGCATCAATTTGAAATGTAACGTAGCATCTGTCTGGATGTGGCGCGAGTCCACAGCGCCAATTAACAAACAACTCTGAGAAAACACCGCAGAAATCTAACACGGCCGGTCTGGCGGCTGAAAGAAAGTGCCGCTATTCTCTCTGTGTAATTACATAAACATTTACATAGGAGACATTCCTGAGTTGTAGACTAAGATATATTGGAGCTGATCCCAAACAGGAATCTGGGTCTCTGAATTAAATCAACTCTCTATGTCTTCTTTTAAACACTGATGCATAAGCAAACACTGCAGAGCGCCGGAAAATCAACAAGAGAACGTTGCAGCGTCTCACATCCAAAGGGACTGTGAGCTGCTGTGATCTCAGCATCCTTAAGGTGCCGGCAGCCGAGGGGAGGGCGACCTTTTTCTTCCCAGAATAGCAGGGCTGTGGGGAACAAAAGCTGTGATGACAAAGACACAGGAGACTGTGACCCCGCAGGGGCCAACACACATTCTTGGAACTGAGGCTTCAAATTTGACTTTGTGTACCTGCGTGACTTAAAACTACAAATTCCAATCCCATGTGTCTCAACCACGCAACAGTTAGCTTGTACAGTAAAGGTTGTACAAAAATCCTCACCAAAAAGCAATACTTAGATGCATATCTGTATTTCTTAAAATAATATAATATGGATAATCCAGGTCCTTTTATTGATCTCAGTGACAAAGAATCAGTGGTGTGCACAGATGTTTTGGTGGCTGTAAAGCAGGGTTGACACATAAGAATTTCCTAAATCTGAAGAGCTGTTTCATCTGTCAGAGAGCCACACATGAAGATAGAAAAATCAGGCATTGAACAGTTTTGATGTTACTGTGTGTGTGTGCTCCGATCATCTCAACACACTGTCACCACACATATCGTGACTCTGTTCTGTCACCCATCTAGAATCTCGTATTCCAAGACAGAAATCTAGAAAAAACGAAGAAGAAACATAGCAACAACTGGAAAACACAATTGGCAACATGGAAGGGGTCATACGAGAAGTCGGGGGGGGCGGGGCGGGGGG